>JAUMHR010000084.1:6411483-6423725 GCA_032361145.1 Enteromius fasciolatus
AGAATAATTAAATCCATTACCTCCTCAGGAGTGCATTATTTTGCTGGTAATTCAATGGCCTGTCGTCAAATATTCCTATCACACACACTATTTAGACTTCATGTTGTCTTTAAATGTTAGTTTGGTAGATCTAGATTTTATCACAAAGATTGTGTGTATGTGTGTTTGCGCAACTGTTGATGGAAAGCGAAACGAAGCTGACAAAAATGGAAAAAGCTGCTAATATGAAAAGCTTAATAAACTGCATACCCATTTAGAGTCAAGACAGTCCATTTACATGAGCTCTTTAGACCCCTTTTCAGCTGAAAGGAGATCTCTCATACTGCTCTTCCCTTTAATGAAAAATTGTCAGCGGATGTTTAAAGCAAAAAACATACAAACTGAAAGATACATGAAAACTGTTCAAACAAGCTAAAGCTATCAGCTTTGAACAAGAGAAAGATATTATTGACAAGGCAGCAGAGTGGGCAATGTGTAGATGGTGCAACAACGGAAAATCAATGTGTTGTAAATTTGTGCACAGTTGTGTCAATTTAGCCCAATGAGAATCTTTTATTCTGCCCCACAATCCCTCTCACTATCAAAACCACTAAGTCAGACACACACACAGACACACTAATATGACATCACACCCCTGCTGAGCGTGTAGGGTAAACATGCCCCTCCAGATGGAAAACAGACTCATTCCTGCACAAACGCTGCTCATCGAACACGCAAGCAAACAAACAAACAAACAATCAGGGGCTTCCAATATGTGTAAAAGAAACAGGAACAGAGAAGATCTCTGCTGGGAATTTAGGGAAAATGTCACTAGCTGTGTGTTCTCATCGACTGCTCTCTTGTTACAGGTCTGCTGAGCGGAGTTACACAGGGGAGCGGGTTAAAAGGGAGACGTCCTCTGTTCTATTTGTCTGAGGTGAAACCGAGAAGGGAATGCGAGAAGGAATGAAAGGGGGTTCCCTCTCTGAGAAGACGACTAGGGCTTTTGAAAGATTTTCCCTCTGGCGTCTCCAGAAGGCATTAAATAAGATAATACATGCACAAACACGCTCATGCATGCAGCGCAAACAGTTAAGTAGACGGTTAAAATGGAGCATGCAGAAAGAAGTGTGGCAATCTGACAGATCGCATTTTGATGACTAAAGAAGGGTCGCTGCCATCACCCTGACCTATGACTCAAAAGGTCACCAACCGTGACAACTCACCTTTCTCTTAGAAAGAAAAAGGGACAAGAGTGAACAGAACATAATGGGTTTGCTTTTTCAATATTGGACACTTTTCTGACTAAAACGAACACATTTAGACTAGTTCACATTAAAATTGACTTTTTCACCACGGCATCTTCATTATTTATAAACACTTTGCTTTTCAAAACCCTTTTATGTTTAGATTTCATAGTTTTACCTCTGTCCAAGGCTTTTAATGTAAGCCTTATAAATAAATAGCATAATCCATTATAAAATAAAACTACAATGTCATTAATATGTCAAATATGATTTTTTGTGCAAATAAAAGGAAAGATCCATGACTTTCATGGAGAAAAATCTAAATAAACTTGTCAAAAAAAGCATTTGGAAAATATGTAGTTACCCTTTCAGTCGAATCACTTTGACGTTACATATGGGAACCAGAGAGACCAATTGCCTTTGAGCTTCAAACAAAAGGCCAATGAATATTGGCGTGCACTTGATTGCGCTCAGGTGCACCTCTTCAGTACTTGAGTATAAGAGGGCACGAGTGCAGTGCACATGTGCACTTGTGCCCGCGTGGTGACGCCGCCTGGTGGAGTCAGTCACAGCTCCTGTCCAAGGCGTTTAAGCTGTTGTCCACCCTGGTGAGCAAGGTTTATTACACCGCTGGACAGGCTGCTACTGCCCTGCACGCGATGGCAACGCTGACCGAGGCAATGTCCCACATCTGCTTCTCAGGGACCGGCCAGAAACACCTGCAGAAATGCGAAGCATTCCTGAGACAGACAACCCGGAGGAGGGCCGGGAGCTTCTGTGCACTCAGCTGCCGTCGGCCTACGGGTCAGCGGTACCCACATTTTCACAGAAAGAGCAATTTCTCATATCACCCCTGGGCACTGGGCCCATCTGACTCAAACTTTTTTGTCTACCCAGATGCTGACCCAGAGCACTGTGTCGCCAGCGCGAGATCCAGGGAGGCAGGTAAGCACTGCTCAATGCAGCCTGACTCTTCCCCAGGTCATTCAGCCTTCTGGGATCAGTCCCTGCCCTCTGTCCCCCTACAGGCTGTCTCACCGCTGGCACGGCAGTCTATTCAGCCCATGGACCAACCATGCTTTTCTCCGGGTCAGAGTACCCCTAGGTCAAGAGTCCAGGCATGTTGGGGTCAACACGGATGCCTCCTTCGCGGGCTGGGGTGCTGTATGCAACGGGCAGGCAGCTTTGGGCCCCTGGACAGGCATCCGACTGCTTTGGCATATCAATTGCCTCAAGTTGTTGGCAGTACTTCTGGCCCTGCGTCGCTTTCTTCCAATGCTGCGCCACAAGCACGTGCTGGTCCGGAAAGACAACACAACGGTCGCTGCGTACATCAACATACAAGGTGGTCTACATTTCCGCCACATGTCACAACCCGCCCAACATCTGCTCCTGTGGAGTCACAAGCGGCTGAAATTGATGCGCGTTGTTCACATTCCAGGGACACTCAACCGTGCAGCTGATCACGGCAGTCCACCCACCCTGGAGAATGGCGATTCCACCCTCAGGTAGTATAGCTGATTTGAAGCCACTTGGGTGAGGCCAAGATATACCTCTTCGCCTCCCCTGAGTCTGCCCACTGCCGGTTATACTATTCGAATTCAATCGGCAGGGATGCACTGGCACACAGCTGGCCTCCTGGGCTCAAGTACGCCTATCCCCCAGTGAGCCTCCTTGCACAGACCCTGTTCAAGATCAGGGAGCACGAGTAGCAAGTCCTGTTGATAGCGCCTTACTGGCCCTTCCGGACCTGGTTTGCCGACCTCATGTTCCTCGCGGCAACCCCTCCCTGGAAGATCCCCTTGAAGAAGGACCTTCTTTCTCAGGGGATGGGCACCATTTGGCACCCGTGCCCTGTTCTCTGGAACCTACACATTTGGTTCCTGGACGGGACGCAGCAGACCTCACCGGCCTCTCTCCTGTTGTGGTAGATAATATCACTCAGGCAAGAGCTCCCTCTACGAGGCAGGCTTATGCTCTTAGGTGGGGTCTGTTCGTCGACTGGTGTTCCTCTCGCAAAGAGGAGCCAAAGAGGTCCCCTTCGACTTTCAAAGTGTATGTGGCTGCCAACTCATCGTAAGGTTCCTCAGAGGTGCGCGTCGGGTTAATCCCCCGAGACCACACCTTGTGCCCTCTTGGGACCCTGCCGTCGCCCTACAAGGCCTGCGGCAGGTCCTATTCGAGTTCCTCCAGTCAGTGGATTTGAAATATCTCACGCTGAAAACAGTGCTTCTGACTGCACTGGCCTCCATCAAGAGGGTGGGGGACCTACAAGTCTTCTCTGTCGACGAAGAGTGCCTAGAGTTTGTTCTGGCTGGCATCAGCCCAAGGTTCCTACCATTCCGCAATCAGGTAGTGAACCTGCAAGCTCTGCCCCAGGAGAAGGCAGATGCAGCCTTAGAGTTGTTGTGTCCTGTACACGCATTGCGCCTCTACACTGACCGCACTCAGAGCACCAGACGCTCCCAGCAGCTCTTTGTTTGCTATGGTGGACAGCAGAAAGGGAATGCTGTCTCCAAACAGAGGTTGGCTCATTGGGTGGTTGAAGCCATCTCCCTGGCCTATCTTTACCAGGGAGAGCCGTGCCCCTTAGGACTGAGAGCTCACTCAACAAGGAGTGTCACCTCATCTTATGCGTTGGCTCATGGCACCTCTCTAGCAGATATATGTAGGGCTGCAGGCTGGGCGACACCCAACACCTTCGCCGGGTTCTATGACCTCCGCGTAGAGGCCATGTCCTCCTGCGTCTTCACTGAAGACAGCAGGTGAGCGGGAGACCGACTGGTGTCGGCTTGCTGCACCACTCCCACGGGATCTGTGCGCCTTATATCAGTGTTCCCCTTAACTAGGCGAGTCCTCCTGCCCCAAAGTCAGCCAGAACCCACGTTCCCTGAAGGAGGGAACAGAGACATTACACTTACGTGCCATGACCCTGAGGTCACGCTGACGCCAATTCGGCTCTTCAGTGAAAACCTGCATGTGCACTGTGCTCATGCCCTCTTATTAATTGGTTCCCATATGTAACGTAACGTTCCTTCTTCAGGGAATGTGGGTTACGTTCGTAACCTAGACGTTACTAGTACTGTACTGTTGGATTCATTATTAATTTATTTAAATTAATTATGTACAATCAATATTTTTAAAATAATTTATAATTAAATTAATAGTAATTAAATTTATTAAATTAATCAAAATAATTAATATAAATTAACTGCACTCTTTTTTTTTTAACCCTTAAGCATTTTCAAGGACCTCCTAACACTCACCAGACCCCAAACATCTAAGTCTATTGATCAAGTCAATCTGAGTCAAAAATATAGAAAAATTTTATATTAGTATATTTATGTATTTGTTTTCCTCTAATACAGTTTCTCCAAAGTTTTTCCAAAATAATTAATTTCTCAATCATTCACAGTGACTGTGAAGAGCTTGTAAGGAAAATTAGATGTGAGGTCTGAAGAAAAAAAGAACTGAATATGAATTAACGTGTGTCATTTTTTTTTAATAAGCTGTAAATTAGTCAAATTATGCAACAAAGTACAAAAAACCCCCAAAAAACTAAACGGTAACTGCGTTTATAAGAGATACATACAATGCTAGCGAAATTAAGAGACTTTACTTGAAGAGATTTTACTGCAAAACTTTTTTAAATATTATTTTAAATATTATATTATCTGCCAGAGAATATTATTAAACACAATAAATGATTTGGCCTGTGCTGAAAATGACACTTCAGGGGAAATAATTGTGGAAGAAAAAAATGTGAAAAGTGTGTTTTAGAAGAGTCTACTTTCAGTAGTCCACAGGGTCAAAAGTGCCCACTAAAGAAAAAAAAACAGTAAATTAAAATAGTAACAGAAAGAAAAAGAAAAACATCAGAATAAATCGTAACCCATCTCCATTGTACAGAGCTCAGCTGGAGCGGATGATTTCATAGCTGTGCTTTTATTATAACACAAACATAAACCACAGGCACACCCTCTTCAACAAATAAATGTAATACATTAAATAACAGCCATCTCGCAGTGAATGGACTGAAAAACATTCAAATTCCATGAATATCCCCCACTCAGAAAAAAGTATGCATAAATAAAACACATACAAATCCCATGTACGCAATGCAAACATCTGCATACTGAATCGCATGAATAATACACACTCTCTTTATCTGTGTGTGAGTGGCAGGTTAGAGCTTGCCCAAGTAAAAGTGCAAACCTTTGAGCGTTATCTTTACCATCTTCCACTATACCCTGCGTGGCAGTGTGAGGGGAAGAGGCTGTCGCTCGTGTCTGCGCTCTATACTTAGTCGTCATGGAGACCACAAACACCCCACAAAGAAAATTCCACACTGAATAATAACTGGCCAATTGCGCGTGTTTGCTCCCTAACAAACCACAGGATTAGAAGCATTTTCTTGTCAGAAGCATAAACTATTTCTATGTGTAAGCGGAGAGAGTGAGAGAGGGAGTGTGAGGGGGCAAAGATGAGATCAGAATACTGATGTTCTCATCTGACAGGTCTCTAAGATGCAAGAAAATCAAACAATGTTATATACTGTAAATATATGTAGAGAGGGATATAGGCAAAACACACACAAAGATCACTGCTTCAGACTGCCTATACTTGAACGCACTTCCATACTGTCTGTTATACAGCAAACATTGATTGGAAAAAAAACACTTTTGCCTCCAAACTGGAAACATATATGATAGTCTTTAGTTTAACTCTTTTTATTGGCAATTTTCAATCAGAGAGCTATTACAAGTGAGGGAAAGACCATACAATACTGGTTTTACAATACTGAACAAAAACAACAAAAAAAACTGGGTGGTAATTAAACACATTACTTGCTCTCTGAACCAAATTCAGAGGACAATAAAGAAAGGAAGCAAAAAAAGAACAACAACAATTGAAAATATAACAAACTAAAAAAACTAATAAATTATAATGGGCTTTAAATAATGCTATTTGTTCACAGTTAGATTTTGCAATCAATATTATACGAGTGGCATATTATGTGGTTTGAACAAATACATCGGCGGAATATTACAAGATATCTTCATGGTCAACAGAGCAGTCTGCTTTATTTACAGATGTCCTTGTCAAAAACAAAAGACACAAACACACATGCTGGTTTTTGTGGTTTATGGGGACTGTTCGTAAAGGTGTAATGGTTTTTATGAACACCCTATGTGCTATTCCTTTACACCAACCCTACACCTACAGTACCCCTTACAGAAAGCTTTGTGCAGTTTTAGATTTAGTATGTTTTTTGAGCTGGATGAAGCTTGAAGAAGCTGTTTTCTGGTCTCCTAGCCTGGCTAGGCTGGTTTTAGCTGACTGTTCTAGCTCGTCTCCCAGCCTGACCAGCTACGGCAAGGGCCAAAGTCACTCTTAAAACAGTCTGCTGAAACCAGCTTAGGTTGTTTTTTATAGCAGTTTAACTTCACGAAATTCGAAAAAACCAAACATCGGGCTTTTGACTCCACTAAATTTCTATCAAGGTCCTTGAAATACAAAATTGTTACTAAATACTACTTATTTTGTTACTTTGTTAGGAGGCACTGTGTGCTTCCTAACAAAGCGCATTAGGTGTTTGAAGCAGCACTACACAGACCATTCTGTCCATGCATCAGAATACCAAAATAGCCATTTGAGAGCATAATTGACATTTTTGATTTTAGATTCAAATAAATCCTGCTGTTTTGCTCTTTTGTTAAAGATTTATCAGTGCTGTAAAATTACAGTTACAGCTGCGTTGCTGAGTTTTCAAGCATTTTTTTAAAATTCTTATTAGTTTGTATTTACAGCAATTTCAATGCCCACTCGGTTCAACATAAAAGTCACTATTAGCACAAAGCAAGAGGAATGTTTAATTGGACCCTTTTACAGTAGCTTCAATGTTATACTTTGATATGTGATCTAAATGTTCCAATTAAACACACCATAAAGATTTTCTATGACTTCAAATCAAGCACCCATAGACTACCCACTTGTCTTGACAGTATCATTTAGTTGATTTGATCTTGTACGACACTAGTCTAACTATAGCAGATGCAATTTCAGATTCGTCTGTCCCTAACCGTCAAAGCACACCAAAGTTAATCACTTTACATATTAGCCATTCCCCTGGCTTTCTAAAGACCTGTTTAAAGATAACTCAACAATAACTACATTAGCATCCACACCAATCTACCATAACATTGTTCACTATAAGTGTGTGCTGCAGTTATGTTCTCAGTTGCTTTAATCGCTCAAGCTCTTTAATGTTGGGTGGGCAACTCTTGACCAGAAAAGTGCACTAGGGTTTGCATCTAAAAGTTTTTACCGTCCTCAAGTCAAGGCAAAAAACCAAACACCCTAACCCAGAAATGTGGTGAGAGCTGCACACTAAAAGATTCTGTCCACACGCGAGATGCAGACGCCCTCGTTACACTCTCACAGCGCCATGTCACGTCCCATCAGCCTCTTTGTCAAAAAGACAGAGTAAATAAGAGTTTAATATGACCGTTCCCTCCCTTCCTTCGTCCTTCCCTCCTCCACACCCCCCTCAACCACACGAATTCTCTCTCATTCTCATTTCTCCCGTAACCACCGAATCAATCATTAAGCTGACCGGGCTGCCCGTCAGTGAGGCACGTAACTCTAAACAAGTCTAATACGTGCTGATTGGTGACTTATTTGGATTAGTATGAAAGAGAAGAAAGCGCACAGAGGAAAAGGCTACTAGCTGTCAGCTCGCATTAGTGCTGACGCGAATCTCGCACCGGCTCTATTCTTCTGTCCCTTCTTCCGTTATCACTTTAGTTTTAAAAATCCATCCACCTCACCATCAATGAATGACAACCATGTCTAAAAGCCTGCTCATTAAAAAAAAACTATTAGGCTTACCTCAATACATAAGTCTTTTCTTGTTGTCAGTTTTGGGTGATTTTAGCTCAGAGACTTCTTAATGGCTCTTTAAAAGCATGTTTTATAACATCTAATATGTACCTAAAGTATGACATGAATTGTTCACATTTAGATAGAGCCTAATGATGAATTCGCTCTAAACCTTGGATGTCTCCAGCCCTGAGCGTGTTTGCGGATGCAGGAGCATTCAATAGCAGCGAGTGGGCAGGTTAGCTTGCGCCATATGCATTAGCAAGGCAGAATCAACCTTGCAAATTAATTTGGGGAGGCGTAATAGGAGCCGGTGCAGGGCGAGGGCCTGATTTCACAGAGTTATCATTAAGTTAACTCAACACTGAGACAATGTTTACTCCCCTCCGGCCTAATGCAGGGGAGACGGCCCAAGGTCACTCGCTGCACACTCTAATGGGAGATGACAGGTGAAAAAAGCTACCATGCACCACGCAGATTTAACTTTCATTTATGTGCTATTGTGTGTTTGAGGGAGGTAGAGAGCGAGGAGAAAGACTTTACTTCTACAAAACACTCTTTTGACCTTCACATTTAAGAGCGAATGCTGAAGTGGAAGAGTAAAGATGTAATTAAAAACTCCCCACTGAAACTCTTATTAACTCGAATTTCTAACAATAGCGTTTTTTTATTTAACAGGGAGTTATCATAGCATTTATTTAAAAAATGACTATACATGTGTATTTTTTAATTATTAGTACATATGACAAGTTTTCTGAACATATCGATGGGTCTAAAACAAGTTATACAATACAAATCAGTGCAATAAAAGCAGCAGTTCTTGACACAACAACTATTTAGTACTTTGTCAAATCAATACCAAGTTGTCTTTTGCTTTTACAATTAATTAATTGGCTCAACATGTAACATGCTCCTAATTGGTTTAGTTATCCTAAATGATTGCATTTGAAAAAAGTACACAATTATCATGTCTAAATCTCACGCTAATTAAATTTGATAATCTCACTGCATTATTACTGTACAATCAATGTCAAAAATAATGTTTGGAAATGTAAAGTGATATTTCCAACTGACACGCTACCGCCAAAGATAGAAATAACCGACTTAAAACCATTTTTTGTTGCTGAAAATAGTAGTGGCCTAAGACTTTTGCACAGTACTGTATATAATGTAATGGACTTTATGTTATCAATTCCAATGAACAGGATACATTTTCTTACTCTTTGCATTTTTATATCAGTATAGCTCAAGATAATCCTATTTAAATCAATGTGATAAATGAGTTAGGCCAAAAGTAATATAAAAGTAGCAGCAATCAGTCATTTGTAAGTAATCTACCCAGCTCTGGTTACACTACACTATATACTGGAACACAATGTCCAGCACTCAAGGAATGTTTTTTAAAATCCCATTTTCAAAATTCAAATAATCTTCAACCCTTGAATCGAGGGTGATCCATAAGTGATTTTAAAATTCGTCATTGACCCTTGGTCACTAAAATGTTTTGTGGAAATGTAAGGGCAAGCAGCTGTTCAGTAAACACCGCTGTCAGGAACTGTAGTGTCCTCTCAAAAGCCATTTATTGGCGAGTACCACACAGCTATGGATTAAAGTATAAGTCTGTGTGACATAAACCATCCCCTGCTGCTCCACACATGTGCGTTTTCCTTTTTCTCTCTTATTTTTTACGCCTGGAAGTGACAGTAGAAGCCAGTGACATTTTTTGTGACAGACTCGCCGCTAAGAGGAGGTGTCAGCGGTCAATAACGGCAACACTGACACCATTAAGACGTTGTTTGGGCTGTTTCCTGTGACATATATCTAGGAGAGAGGAGGAGAAAGAAAAAGAGAGAAAGGGAGGGACAGAAATGGAGAGAGAGTGAAGTACGGGTGCATTTTGGCTTGAAATGACATCTCTTTTCATCATTCTTTTAAGCTGTCATTTTAGTTAACTTCTGGATGGGTGACAGAAAGCAACATGCCATCCATCGAACCTCCTCCTCCTCGATGGCCATGAATTATTTATGCACAGATAGATTGAGTGTTTGGCTCTGTTACATGGTTGTATTGTTAGAATCCAAACACAAAATCGTAGGGCCATAAGTTCAGCACAATAATTGGTTTCGCATCAAAACAAACTTTGAAACAAACCCAGGAACGAATAATACAACTGTCTTTTGAAGAGTAAAAAATATGCAACTTTTCCAAATAAAACGGGCTGCTTTTTTATTTATAGAATCCCAAACAAAACATTACGGCGAAAAAAAATAAGGCAAATAATTATCAGAACAACAACGCTAGTCTATGGTTCACAGGAGACGCTATGAAAGTTTATGTTTAGGTGCAGCACCACTGAACAATTTCACTTTTCAATTATTTGCTTATTTTGTTCATATTAACGTATGAAAAGCTTATGAATTGAATTAAGCAAGTATCCAGATGATAAAATGCATTCTGCATGGTTGCTCGGCAATCGGCACTCCTGTATTAGTGTTTCTTGTGCTCGGCTTTATGACTTTACTTTCACAGTGTACTACATTAATAACTTATTAAATCATATAATCGTGTTATAGCGTGTTATGTGTATTGGTTTGTATATGCTCCTGTCCCTTTTGATGGATTTGCTCTGCAAATCAACTTAATCACGCCATTGGAAAACATAATGAGTGTGGCATGCTTTTCGACAGACTAACAATCTTATTAGGGAGCCAATGTTCTCAAAAACCAAGCCATAAATTCATTAAGTGATAATTTAGAGCATAAAATGAGATTGAAATCCATGATGCAAAACAACCAACTCAGAAAGCAACACGACGACTAAAAAGTGAAGTAGAAAACAGACTGGCACGTTTTTGATATTGGGAATCACTTTGGGAGGTTTTATGCAGCATTAAAAAAATAAAATAAATAAAACTTTTACATATTCACTCTGTGTAAATCGTCGTTTTATTGGCATTGCTTTTTTGTCTAATAACAATACTGATGTTTCACTTGAGTTTCTGCAGTAACAATAACCTGTAATTTTTAATAATATTCTGTGGTTAAATAACAAAGAAACTACATTTTGAAAGAACATATTTGGAAGACTATTTTGTCTTTATAATCTTAATGATCATATAGTATTTTCATGTCAAGTGATGAAATCATAAATACAAATAATAAAAATTAGCATTTTTTGTTTCTGTTCTGACATTTACAGTATGACTCGATTGGACACTTGTCCTAATTTTATTTTGAAACATTTTTAAATAAATTTTACAAACATGGAAAATTTAATAAAATTACATTTTACATTTATTAAAGTAAAAAAAAAAACTTTCCATTATGAAACAAATATAACTAAATAAATAGATTTTCATATTTTAGTATTACAAATCTGTGTGTGAGAAAAGGGCAAAACAATAAACAAAAAGAAAAGGAAGTTTAATCGAATTTTCAGTCTCGTTTTAATTTTAGTTATTGTTTAAGTAAAATAAAAATTACTTAATGTCCAAGTTTTTATTCGTTTTATTTCGGTTTCAGTTATTTTAGCACATAAAGTTAACTAAATAAGAAATTTTGACTTGGGAAAAAAAAAGCTACACTATCTGATCCATATTTATCATGTTCTTTCACATTTCCCCTATATTTGCTTACATTTAATAAAAGACAATTGCATGTTGTAGTTGTGTGTGCGCTTCTCTCATTTCTCTTACTTACTGTGTAAATCTGATCTTGTCTTTGGTGAGTAATTGAGTCTTTGTCTGTCTTAGTCTCCAGTTAACTTAACCCTCTGTTTTCCCAGTAAATCATGCTTCTCCTCTCCTCTGATGGTGCTGCTCCATTTTCACATCCCATCAAGCTATAATGACTTTAATGACACTCTGCTTATGGTAATTTTTTAATTAATCCAAATAAGTGGATGTGACACAGGGCTTGGTTAAGTGCACATACATGACATGGTCCATCATTAGGCTGTGCTTAACCAAGAATCTCATTCGGTAGATCATGACCGTGATCACAACCACTTTCATCATCTTGATCGAAGTACCCACAACCAATACACCCACGGAATTATGCTTTCTAACAGTGCAAACGTGAGAATGCTTTATTTATTACAGCATAAACATCTACCAATGTCACTGGTTTCTCATT
>JAUMHR010000084.1:6423825-6439845 GCA_032361145.1 Enteromius fasciolatus
TCCTGTTTGTTGTTGTTAGACCCGTCTGTTTCAACTCTGAGCTTGGATTACATTCAAGTTTTTGCACATGGATCCAAACATTTCCCGTCTCCTTCATGACACACACCTGCGTTGTGACAACTAGTATCTTTTCCATTAAGTACTAGTGCTTATTCTTTAGGTACTAAAGTCTTTTGTTAAGTTACTAGTACTTAAGCACTAGAATCTAATAATTAAGTACTAGTATCTAATGATTATTTATTAGATTCTAGTGCTTATTTATTAGATACGAGTCCTTAATTATTAGATACTAGTCCTACTAGGTGGTAATAGTACTTATTTCAATAATGACTAGTGGCTATTATGTTTTTACTAGTAACAAATGAAACTATTTTGTCATTGACTTGTATGGAGATCTATCATTGAGATATCAGCTATTTAGTTTTGACTAGTACGTATTCCACTACTAGTACTAGTAAATATTTTTTAGATACTAGTACTTATTCATTAGATACTGTTACACCCAACACTCCTAGACTCCTAGTCTTATGTTATGATTCCTAGAAAGTATTGGAATAAGTACTAGTATCTAATGAAAACATACTATTATCTAATGATTAAGTACTAGTATCTAATTAATAAGTACTAGTAAATTAAAAAAAAGACACTAGTACTTAAAGAATAAGCACTATTAGCTAATGAATAAGCACTAGTACTAAATGGAAAAGATACTAGTATCTAAAAAATAAGTAGGCTACTAGTAACATGGAAATAACAACTACAGTAGTGTGAGCTACTGAGTAAACCTACTAAACCAGAAAGTGCATATGAAGCTGATATGTGATGCTAGCGTTTAAATGCATGTTTTCAGAAACGGTGAACCTGCAAATCGTAATTTGTGTAATAGACGTTGTGGGAGTCATACTGTCTCTAGTGTTCATTTCAACTGGAAACTGCAGTTATACACTAATACTGTACGTATAAGTATGTTTTTGAGTTTCACAGAAATGTAGGTAGGGGCACATGTTTCTAATGAGCCTATGTTGCTGAAGTCACAGACATTGCCTATGTATGTAAGTATTTAGTAGTAGCAGTAGTAGTAGTAGTAATACTACTACTAATAAAAATATTACCTTTACAACCACATGCCCAGAACTTGTTGTCTAAGCTCATCTTCTAAAAATAACAATTGTTCACATCATCTGCATTAATATGCCCGAATATATTTGCAGGGTAGTTTAGAAAGGATTGTGCTTTTTTTAGCTATATTTCTATTGCTTTATGTACCTTGCTTTGTGAGTGCTAGTGAGTGATAATGTGTTTAGTGAGGAGTTGCATTGCTGGGAAATGTCATTTACTTAACGAGTGTGAGTTTAAAAACAGACTCAGTGGTGCATCAATGGGAATTTTGTGGCAATCAAAATTCTATAACCATGTAAACATTTATCATTCACAAATGGCAGATCGTTCGACCTTCGCCGATAATGAATTCTTGTTAATTTCCTGTTCAAAGAATGTACTTACAAGAGAGCAAGGTATTTATAGCACAACATCTCCGCCTTAAATATTTCTTATCTTACTGCCATTACTTTTAGCTATGGATGAATGACCCACAGAAATAGGCTTGTTTTTTTTATCTCTGTGACCCTTGCTTCTCTTAAATTAGATTTATTTTGGCAGTACCAGGAGGTCAAGCCTGACTGCCCCAGCAAGCCCCTGCTAGTAGATGATGCTACTACACCATTTGGGCATCATTCATCAATTGAAGTCCATTCAAAAACGGCTGTGCATGAAATATTTAATTATTATTGATTAGATAAAATATTAAGCAACATGTTTCTGCTGATGTCTTACCAGCGCAGTGACCTTTTCTAAAGGGTTCTGAAAGCAGAAAATATAGAGAGAGAAAGCCTCCAGGATGTCCTTTGGTACAAAATGGAAATATGTAAACACTGTCATATAGTGCATAACACTCTTGTTCACAGATCAATAATAAGATCTCATATGCCTGCCACATCAGTAAGAAGAAAATTGCAAGGGTGCACGGCACTTCAGGGGGAAATTACAGAGCTCCCATTGGGAAAGTTCCTTTCAACCAATAAAATAGCATGCTGGCGACACAGTGACAAATGTTCAAGCAATCAACAGTTCTCAAGATGATGTTGATGGGATGTGAATTTTAATGATGGATTGCATTGTGAGAACACTTGACTGCAGGACTTTTAAATTGAGAAAGACTTTTGTAATCTACTTGAGAGGTGGCTAATTATGAGAATATGTTTTGACACCTATGTTTTCCCATCCACGTCAAGAAGACCACGCACTTATGTGAAGTTGAGTAGAATGCGCTATTTGTTTCATAATGTTTTCATTACGCACATGCAAAGGAGCAAGTGAGCATTAGCTTCAGCAGACTCACATTACACATGCACAACAATGGAGTCTCTGCCATGTAAAAGAACTGCAGTGCTTTAGAGAAAATAAAGTGAGTGCTGGGTTGTGCCACTTTTAATAATGGCCATAAATTACAAAATGGTTATCAGGAGTGGGCCACTGAGAATTATTACAAACTTGATCACTATGAAATCTAATTAACATGAGAAAAGGGGTCACATTTACATCCAAATGGTAATTAATCTACACGGAACTGAGCCGAAGCACAAAGTGTAACTATAGACTGGATAAAACACCTGGATTCACATTTAGCGAGCTGCTGTAGACATTCTCCTGTAATATGATGGATGAAATGAATGGGACATTAACCGACACTCTGAAATGAATGTGGTATTTTCTTTTTTAATCTGCTTTTATCAACTCATCAATTTTTTAAATATATTTGGTTTGGTTTGTTTTTCTGCCCCTGTTCTTTTTCTGCTTCTGCATGATTTATGATTGTGGGAAACAAAAGTTATTACCAAAAAGGAGAGGAAGCGGAAGGAGAGAGAGCTAACCTCGGGAGTCATGATTTTATGGAAAGCCATAACGAGGGCATGCAAGCGTAAGGAATAACAAAATTCAGCATCCTTTCAGATAGCATCCAACGAAGAGTCTATTAAGATTATAACTTTCTGACTGTTCTATTAATTAGTTAGTTAACAGAATGGATTTTTTTACCTTTAAATTTAATTACAAAATGCAATATGTAGTAATGTAATACTTAATTACCACATGACTTACTACATTAATTACACAACAATACACAATATATTGCATTCATATGTTTTGTATGTTAAGATAAGTCAAGCTTTTCAATTAACACAAACTGCCATGACATAGCGTTCTGAAAAACGGCCAAATGTAAATGCATGATTTACATAATGTCATAATTAATGAAGATGGGACAGAGCACATTAGAAAGGGGCTCATTTTCATCCTCCTTGTGACAGCCAGAATTAAGGGCAGGTGGTGAAGAGATTTATTAATCAAAGGGCATTCAGAGACCATTATTCTTGAGACAGGAGAAACTGCAGAGCTGACGAAAGAGATCACAACACTGAGACCAGACCGAACGCCTGCTCATTCCCATCCATCACCCTCTGTCCACCTCATTACTGACAGGCCTGACTCATAATAGCATTACATCTTCATTACACTGAGTGATGGACAGTTGTTGTATAGAATTAAACACCATTGACCTTTGAACATTTTCACTGTTCATATGTGTGGGTCATTTATTTATAGTGGCACTTGCTGACATATCTCAAAATAATAAATGAATACGTCTTTTCATTTATATTCAAATACTATTAAAATTATTTTTAGACATGCAAAACACACCAGTCATGTTGTCTGAGAGGAAGGCTACAAAATAATAAAAGCAGCCACCCAGAACATAATCTGTATGTACCGCTACACTCCGACAGATGATGCTGGGGATCTAGTCATGAAAGTATACATTAAAAAACAGTTTCTACTATACGAGCTGTCATGCTTCTGGTCTCTTTACTTAATACCTATTCATATTACACCACTCTCTGCTTGATTCTGATTGGTCAGTCAGAGTCAAATAGAATATTCCTGAATAATCACTCATCTGAGAAAGCTGTTTCCTGCATAGATGGGCTATTTCAAGCTCAAATCGATTTTATGTAATTTCAACAACTGCATATTAAGCTAGATAGTCACTATTATCCCAGTAAAACCTGACTAGGACTGACCTGATAAAATGCTGAAAATACTTTTTGGCTATTTTGCAGTGTACTCAAAATAATAGTAATAATAACAACGTTAAAAACAAACATTGTTTCTTCCAGTAATGTTAATAAAATGTTTGTTTTACAGTTTTCTGATATTTAATAACATTTTAAACATTGCTCATAATGGTTTTCTCAGACATCTTTATTCCAGTGGGAAGTAATATTTGCCTTCAGCTACCCATTTTCATTGATAAAAATGTTAGCAAAACATTCTTACAACATACATTTGTTAACTTGCACATTTAACCAATTTTTAATAAATATGCAAAATAATAATAAATGCAAGAAAATAATGAGAAAATGTTATACCTCAGCTAAAAAATTTTTTTAAAAATTAAAATCTAGCTTTAACATCCAGTAGCCTATGTTTCTAAAAATTATATCCAGGACATTTCAATAGAGCACTCAATTTTTCAATAGAGAACTGAGACGCTCTTTCATATGTTCAAGGTTATCGCGCAGTCTCAGAAAAAAAAAAATACATCCAATCGTTGAATGGCATTGCGTCATTGCTCAAGGTTTGCGTTCTTACGCCTCCTCGTCATATAAAAGCCTCTGAATGTCTCGCTTACGCAGACCTGGGAGTAAGTTTAGAGAAGTGGCTCCAGTTCACCACAGCTTAACGCACGGCTCGCCAAATGTACAACCATAGCAGGAACACGTTGTTTTGTTTTACCCTCTTTATGTGTTGATATTTAAAAACTAACATGGAGGTTAACACGACTCTATCAGCACGCAACTTCATAGACTTGCGCGTTTTAACGCAGAAACTTCTTTCTTCTGCGAACCGGTCCCAGCTATTTCTGGACAACGAAACGGAAAGCGTCTCCGAAGAGGATTTGGACGTGAATACAGACATCTATTCTAAAGTTTTTGTTACTGTGATTTATGTGGTGTTGTTCGTAATCGGGTGTTTGGGGAACTCGATCACCCTGTACGCACTTCTCACGAAGAAATCTCTTCAAAACCTCCAGAGCACGGTGCACTATCACCTGGCCAGTCTGGCCATCTCCGATCTGCTCATCTTGATCCTCTGCATGCCCATTGAGTTGTACAACTTCATCTGGGTTCATCATCCGTGGGCTTTTGGCGAGGTTGTTTGTAAAGGATACTACTTTCTGCGGGACGGCTGCTCGTATGCGACGGCGTTCAACATTGCCAGCCTGAGCGTGGAGCGCTTCATGGCCATCTGCCACCCGTTCAAGGCGAAGAGCATCATGTCGCGGAGCCGCACGAAGAAACTCATCAGCGCCATGTGGGTCGCGTCTTTTCTCCTGGCCACTCCGATGCTTTTCACCATGGGACAGCGACTGATAAACGACGAATTCATATGCACCACTATCGTGTCCTCGATAACTGCTAAAACCGTTCTACAGGTGAGCGCGCACAGCACTTTTTTCATGAATGGGACGAAACAGGGCATTTTCTTACATTTCTGTATAGAGTCGTGGTTATAACTGCGTTGTGTTCTGTCTTATGCACATGCAGGCTAGACCTGTTGCGCATTAGCTTATCTCGCAACACCTGATCATTTTAAAAACAAACGTTGTCTAAAATCCATACATTGTCACGGATTTCAACGATTTAATTAACGACGGTATTTAAACAGTGTAAATAGTTAAACGTTCGCCCAGTAATTTGTTTCCACCTAATGAATAAAACTAATTTTATATATATATATATATGAATGTATGTAAATAATGTACTTGCATAAGATAAAATCTTCATTTTTATCAGTTTTCTAGAAAAAAAACTGTTAATTATTGTGTAGAGCGGGTCACCTGACCAGCATCGTCACTAAGCTACTACTACTAATTTCTGATAGTAATTTTACTGAACAAAGCAGAAAAAATATGTCAAAACAAGCAACTCAACAAAATGACAAAAGCATACACTATTTGTACAGACAGGGCATAACGCCCAAGCCTGAGTAAACAGCATTGCTTAAAATGCTGGTATGGATCATGTGTGCCATCCACCAGACAGTTCAAATCAAATGAGTGTGAGGAAAAAACTAAATGTCTAAACAAGCAGTTCAACATAACACAGAAGTCCAAGTTGACAAGATGTCAGAAAGTCCAGACATGCTGATTCGCCAGTCCAAACAGTGGGTATGAGTGGAAAAATATAATGTCCAAACAAGCAGTCTCTGCTGGACTGATGAAACAAACCATGAAGACCCAGAGCTCCAGTACATAGCCAGCTGAGTACCAGGCCAATAGATGTCAGCGTTAAGTTCAAAATCACTAGTAGGCCTACTATTGGAATAAACAAATCAGGCAAACAAAAATCCACAGTCTATCTTTAAAATATGTATTTTTTTTACCTCAAGTAGATATTTCTGTTTAAACTTGGATCTTGTCCTAGTTAGATACTTTTGTTGATTTAACCTCACACAGTCGCAGTTGCATTTGCAGTGTGTTTTCTTCTAAACCACAAGAGTAGAATTCAATTATTTAATATGCATTATGCCCCTTTGATTATTTTGGAATTGCAAATGAAATGTTGATGTCTCGATTATTCAAACACATTAAAATGGTAAGCAGCAGGGTCCTCATTGCTTCCGTGGTGAGCACTGATGGTCATGGAAGTCAAAATAAATCAGTCATTCTAATGGGTTTTACCATTGGTGTTTCTTGAAAATACTGCTCTGAGTCTACCACAACCCATATCTGTTAGTTTGAGTAACAAGTGTCAGGATTTGTTCAAAAATAAGGAACTGCTATCTCACAAAGATGGAAAGCACTTACGTACAGTGCCATAAGGCAAATCTTGATTACCTGGAAAAGGCGAGATTATGCTTTGATTCTTAGAAAATTGTCCTTGCAGCCCTAAACCTTGTGCCCGCCTTATTCTTTTTCTATTACACCAGTGAATCTAATTTAGATTGGAACACAATCCATTTACAAGAACAGGAGGTCTCCTGTTTGTAACACTCAGCTATCTAACTTTCTATACTTGAAGAAAAAAAAAAAAAAAAAGGTTGAAGCTGAACACAAGCACACCTGTGGGGTTCTAGGCAAAGCATACATGAATATTACATTTAATTCTATATGAAATAACATTAAAACACAGCATTTAAAATACATGTAGATCAGTAAATCAGACGGAGCACTGTGCATTACTGAAAAAGAGGGGGCAAAACAAAACAAAAATCAAGAATGTGGATTGAAGAATTGGCACATTAAAAAAAGAGACAAAGATGCAGAAAAACCGAAGAGGTGCAAAAATAAAGAGAATCAAGAGAATCAACTGAATAAGGGATGAATTGATTCTGACAAATCCCATCAGTCATTGAGTGTGTGTATCATCCTGAGATCTTCCAGCCAAAAGAATAATAGTTTCAATAGTGGCTGTTTGCTACAGGATAAACAGTTTATCATGTTTCAATCTTGGCAAATTGGATGCAAAGGAAAACTCCAAGATGTCCTCTTTTATATACAGAAGGTTTTGCAATATCAAAAAAAGATCTAGTTTTATGTATTGCTGTAGCAATACCTGAAATTCAAGTGCCCTGTGGGCCACAAAATTGCTGATAAACGCACAAATGGTCTTTTATTGCTATTTGAGATATATATTTCACCACAAAAAGTGTAAACTGACATAAATATGTATGCTACTGAAGTGTTTCTGTTCAGTAATGGCTTCTTGAGTATATGAGCATCTGTACAGGTGCGCCGAATCTTTCACCCCCTCCTGTTTGTTGTTGTGATCTTTCTCATTGCACAGTTTGCACCTGAAATTCATCTAGTACTGCACTTGAAAGTACATTGATACAAACATACAAATAATGTTAGACTGACATATATATAGCAGCAGGCCGTGCTGTTGGCGAGGATAGGTGGCTGATAGCTGATATTTGTCTGGCACTGTGTTCTGGCAGATGTTTAGAGCTCATCTCACCATAAAGAGAGGGAGAGAAGGAGGGTTGAATGAAGGGGTGAAGTGTCAGAATCTTAAAACAAAACTGACACTTCACCCTTCTGACCTCATTCAGCAGAACAACATCATTCACAAATTCAACACAACAGGACACCTGCAAGAAAGAAATTGACACAAAAGGGTTTCACTGTTGAGCTCTGATAAAACATTTTGCTCAAGCCTTTTTGCTCAAGAAATGACGCACAAAATTTTCTGTGACTGGTAGGTTTATTGTAGGGTTGGCGTAGGGCTATAGAAAATACAGTTTGTAGAGTCTAAAACCATTCTGCCTATAGAGAGTCCCCATATACCACCAATATCAATGTGTTTGTATGTTTATGTGGTTTATGAGGACACAAATTTGTATAATGACATGGGTATGACATAGGTATTACAATATGAAGGTGATTTATGGGGACATTTTTAGTGTCCCCGTAACTGAAAAGGCTTAAAAAAAAAAAAACATACTAAATGGTGTTTTTTAAAAATCTAAAAATGCACACAGTTTCATGTAAGGGTGTTTAGGTGTAGGGTCAGTGTAGGACAATACCACATACAGTCTGTACAGTATAAACGCCATTACACCTATGGAGAGTCACCATAAAACACAAAAATCAAAATGCATGCATGTGTATAAATAAAACACAAAAGAACGGGCCAGTATATGTAACATTTTTTATTATTATCTATTTATTTAATGGCAAAGTTAAATTTTACATTGTAATAGAAACATTACAATAAAAAAAAAAAATAATATAGTACTTTTAAATTGTAATGATCTGTTTCATTACAGCTTTTTATACACTGTATTTTTAATCAAATAATTTAAATCTTAGTAAACATCAGATACTTGACTTTTATATACAGTATATAATATGAAATATGAATGTTTTAATGTAATATAAAAAAAATCATATAATTGTATTATTATTTAATTTATTATTTTGGTATTTTGAGATAATTATTTATTATTAATTCTTAGAATAGAATTAATAATAGAATTATTAATTCTATTGATAGCCCTTGTGTTTAACAGTAAACGAAAAATATTGTGTAATAGAATGAAAATAATATGTATTTCTCCTTTTTTTTCTCCTGGTCTTATATTTTATCAGGTTTCCTTTCCACTGTTGCCTTTATGTTTTATTATTTATCTGTGTATCCATGTTTATAATATTATTTATTTAAGACACATTCTAATGCAATTGTCTCAACTAAAATCATACCTAGCAAAGCTAGCCTAGGCAGCCCACCCAAAGATATATATATATATATATATATATATTTGCTCCTAACCACAACCGGAAATAAACGTAAGATGACACGAGTCAGTGTGCACAGGCATCGATAGAGATGACGTCTATTTGTGTCTGTCCACAGTGAGCTAAGAGAGCAGAGTGTACTGACAGGTATATCTGCTGCACAGAGAGAGAGGGAGAGAGAGATTGTGTGTAAGACGGGATGTTCGGTGCATTCCAGAGCATGGGTTTTCAAGTGTAGGTTGGGTTTTCATGACAAAAACAAAACCTTATAAGGCTTTGTAAATTATTGTTACCCTTTTTTGCTAGGTATTAAATGTTGTAGGTAATGTAGGTAGATCTCATTGATTTTCTCTGCCAGACACTTCATTCATAAAGCTATAATTACATGTTGTGAAGCATCTGTGTCCCTCATATCGGTCTTCCAGAGATATTCAGAGTTTGTCACAAGCAGTGGTCAGCCAGGAAAACGGAGCCAGAGAGCAGGGCCGCCTGTGAGCTTGAGAGGAGTGATGTTGTGGTGCAAATGAAAGTGACACAATACGGACTTTCTGTGAATCTGTAAAACGTCAGTCAGTTGCATTTTGAGCTTATTTTCAGTGGCCTTGAGGGATAAGATATGCTGTTACTTTTGTCCAGGTTCCTGTCCGAGGTGTGAATTACACAGTCAAAGTGCTTCAAAGCAATCACAGGTGAACTCTTTATTCCAGACACCTGTACAGACATTGGGCCAGCAGATACTGACAGACAGAGAGATGTCTGACAGATAAAAGAAACCTCAGCCAAAAGTTCATCAAAGAGAGTAGAAGATAGGAGGAGAGATGGAATTGAGGCCAAAGAAAGAGGGGAAAGGATAACTTTCAACATGATATCTTTCAGTCAGTAAATAAGATGGAAAGAAACATCATGGGTGATGCTAGCCTTGAATATTTTTAATTAAGGTCCGACTGATTTATCGGCCTCATCAATTTTGGATCAGCTTTAGAAAGAAACTATTGACTTCAGTCAATCCAGATGCAGCGCCTTAAGAAATATTAATTTTAATATTATATTTTAAAACTGCAGTGAAATTAATTCACATAAATGCGTAATATGATACTGTAGGTGAATAAAAAGTTTTGTTAAATCTGTTCACCTTATAAACTGATTGTATCTCTTCTTGTTTATCTAAAGGTAGTCTTAGCCTCAGACGTCACGCACACGGAGCGTTGGCTGAACGTCTGATGCATATGGTACACTTTTTTTTGGAAACACTTCAGCAGTGTCAAAGTCATCAAATGATTGGTTGAATTTTACCGGATTTCCAGGGGCACGAGTGTCGCGTTTATTTTCAGTCTGCCGGGGAACAAAGCGCAAACGTGTTATTGCGGGAAAAAACCCTGTCGTGTTTACATGAGTGACAATAAGCATTTATTAAGATCAATTAAACGTTGGATTCTCAAAAGTATGCGATTCAATTTTACTAGTTGTGCGTCCCCTCCTATCTATTATGGAAGATCAAGTGACGTTACAGTACCTAACTGAGAAGGGAATATCATCCGTGTTTGCTGGCAAACATGAAACAACAGACGCTGACATCGCAGCTGGCCGATTCAGTATTGTGTTCGGTTCTCCACAATTGCTTGTGGGTGTTAAAAAGTGGAGAGATATGCTTCAAACTGATTTTACCATGAGCGTCTCATCAGGATTTTCTATGCTGAATGACTAGTTGCACGGCGATCTGTTGTTGTGGGGACATTTCCACGCCCCCAAACGTGACGGTGAATGAAGCGAACTGTGATTGGTTGTTTGACATGTCGGTCAAACGGCATTATGGGCGGGCTTTGACCAAAGAAAGCGGGTATGAATTCCAGACCTTTAGCCGTCAGTCAGAAGGTCTGGCTACGCGAGACTAATCTTAAGGGTACATATTATCAGCCAGACCGTAACATTTTTTAAACCAGAACCATATCACGTTGAATATGTTTCAGTCATTTTAATTTACAATCACTCATTTTCTTTTAATACAGAAACACTGGATTTATTAATCTATGTATTTCAGTAAAAATAAAAAAGATTATGAGAAACACAAACAGTGTTTTGTCAGTAACCATAGAAACCTCACTAATCCACACTTAGCTTTAACACACAATGGACATATGCTGCTATTTGAAGTGAACAAATATGAATTAATATTGCTCATAACCCTTAAGGGCCACACTTGCAGGTTGCATTTACACACCGCAGCCCAGGATTAAGCTAATTACCTCATTAGAGATTCTAAGGGTCATTAATTGGTTAAATTAAACTGCACAATACTCAAATTGAACAAATGTGTACAAGGCACAAAGAGCTCATTTGAATAACCTATTGCAGTGCTGCAGCTGTGTTTTATTAACGTGCACGACTGTGCCTGTTGCTCCATTAGTCTGTTTATCATCTGTTTCATAAGAACATCTCTGTGGTATTCCCATTATCTGTGGGGTTTTCGGTTTGATGTAGTTTCCTGGTGGGATCAGTGGCTTTACTGATTGTGGCAGCTTAGAAAACTATTGATGATACAAAAAACAAAAACGAGCAGGCAGCTAATTTGTTTAAAACATCAAAAAGCACTTGCCCCAGCTTTAAAGGTGCTGTGAGTAAAGAGAGAATTTAATTATGAGTTCCGTTCTGGAGGTCTGACATTGGACAGAAGAAACTTACAGAAAAGAAACGAATAGAATTTTAACTGTGAAATTATCATTTAATAAACAACATAGACAAACATTACAGAAAAACACAGTGAAAGCATACATTGATAACTAATTGTAATGCTGTGCATGTTGCTTGACAAGCGTCCTAACAAGCTAATGCCCCAGATCTTAACTTTGAGCACAAAAAAGAAGAACAAAACACTCATATAACAACTTATAAAAGAACAGTGTCACACCTTATGGACTTTTGAGTTTATTTTCCCACATGTTCCCTGACCTAGTTTCTGATTGTGTCATTTTTGTTTAGTTAAGTTTAAGTCCTAGTCTAAACCCCCTTGTCTGTTTCTGGCATTGTGTGTATGTCCTATGCTTCTGTGTGTGTCATCTACCTGCCTGTATTACCCTATTATTAAAAGATTATTTTGCTTTCATCTTCGTTGTATGCATTTACCTTCGAGACAGTACACATATTCCAGGGCTTTCTATGGGCTTACAAGGAACACGTGGGGAGACAATGACAGCTAACCAAAATACAACAAAAATCAGCACAGGAAGTGAACCAGCACAGTAAAACAGAAAACCAAATAAACTACCAAAGTACAAACACAGCACAATAAATATGTAATACTTTAATATGCACTCTTACAAATAAAGGTTCTTCATTGGCATCAATGGTTTCAAAGAACCTTTACCATCTATGGAATGGTATTCTTTAGATTATTAAAATATTCACACAGTACAAGGAATGTTCACTGAAAGGTTCTTTGGGGAACCAAAACTGGTTCTTCTATGGCATCACTGCATGTGAAACCCCCTTTTGGAATGTATATTTATTCTCTTAACTATAATGGTAAGAAATAATCTAAATTAAAAATAAATAAAAGCTTTGCCACAATGTGTTTGAATTGTCTTCATTTTGGTGCTTTTCACATTCCACTAATAATGCATTTGCAATTAATGTAATCTTATCTGTGTTTCATGAAATTAATTATTTTACTATTGATCCTAATTATATTTGTATTTGTTATTATGCCAGGAGCCATGGTAATACCTGTCCTGCAGCTTTAGTGTCCAGACTGCATACAAATGCAGTGAACAGGTTTAGCTAATTCATGCAGGACAGGATTTGCCACATGATTATGCTTATTCAAGTGTGCATGTGCACTGTTGCATACCTGCTGGAAACTTCGATGGAGAAATTATATGGGAATGTAATTTTCCTGGGCATTCGTAGACAAACATTCATAGACAGTCAAAGTGCAGACCTTTCTCAGTCACCAATGAGGGAACACTCTACTAAAAATTGAGCATGACTCACAAATAAACATAATATTCTTGCTCATAGAGGTGCACTTGCACAGTGCATAAATATGTGGTTGGGGTTCTCCATTAGACCAACACTATCATTCAAATCAATCTGAATTGCCTTAAAACACAATTGTCCATTTAATAAGGTGGCTGAACTCTTTTAACCTACCTCTGTGGTTCCCATGGAGAAGTGCTCTTTCCATAAGTGTGCAATCAAACAAAACATTCCATCTGTGATGACAGGGCAATCATACAAGAGTAAAAGCACAATGTTTTTGTGCCACCACTGAATAATAGAATCACTTATAGACTTTTTTTTAATTATTACTTTCTGCCATGTATACTTTGGATTATAGCTGGTTTGACTTTTGCATCTTACTGAACTCAGCTAAAGAATCACATTTGTTTTACAGTACACCTATGGCCTCGTTACATATGGCAATTTTGCTTGTGTTTGTGTGTCTTCATTAACATATAGAGGATTTTTCTCTGCATTCTTATTTTTGTTCAGCTTGAGAAATGATTTAACAAAGATAATTAGTAAGGCAGCCTGCAGTTATGTAATATGGGATTAATTATCCCATTAAGGTTCTTAAAACTATTAGAAGATAAAATAACACAAAGTGTTAGAACCTAAATTAAAAATGTTACATTAAGTGTGTTACAAAAATGATGAGGTGAGGATGCAGCATATAAATATTGACCTTTTTGCTTAATGACTTACAGAAAACGACATAATTAAAACTGCCAGGTAAAATGATTGGCAGCTGCTACTCTTTTCATATATTGTTTTTTTGTACTGCCAATTATATACTATAGCTTTATACCTCTAAACCACTACACAATTCCTAAGATTAATTACCAATATGCAGCAAACCCCACTTTGCAGGGAACTATCGCAATAAGAACAAAAAAACACAAAATGTTTCACACCCAACATTCATGTTAGCACCCAAATCCAAGGCAATGGATTTTTAAAATTGTTTTGATTCCTGATTGGTTTTAATTAACAGCCCTGGTCCAACCTTGCAGTAACAAGCAAAAAAGAACACTTTCTTCTAGAACCGTTGTAACATCTCTGACCTTTCTCATTAAAGACTTTAAATATTCCCATCCTCTTTCCCCTCAGTAGGTTTTTAATGTGTTGAAAAAAAAAAAAAAAAACTTGAATTCTTCACTTTTATGTTTCTCAGTCTGGGAGGAACAGTGCTGGGCTCTTTAACGCCAGTCATCTGCTGAACACCAATTTAACATGACTGCCTAAACCAACACCATGTTCTTCTAAATTAGCGCTGAGGAGTATTTCAATAGTCTTGGCAAAATCTCAGTTTTTCATGCAGTGCAGATGTCAGAACGCATGAGATTAATTTGCTTTGGCAACAGCAGAAAAATGAACTGGAACAAAAGATCAGCTGGTGCAAAATGGTGTGACGGATATAGGAATGTGACCAGTTCAAAAAAAAAAAAATCTTGCATCTTGCAGCAATAATTACTCTGTGTCCGTGTGTGTGTGTGTGTGCATTTTGAGTTTATCAAGACGTGTCATGAACACCTTCTTCACCTTCTAATACGCATAACTGACTACAAAAGAAAGAACAAAATCATAATTTTACACTCAGGAAATGCATTAAATTATAAAATATGTCTATATATTGAATGCAATAAATAAATAGCATGCATGTAAATCTTTTCATGCACACATAATTCATCAGTTAAATTCAAATATAGTCCCACTGACTTCCTGTTCTATCATACGCACCCTTGCAGGTCCTGGCAACTGGAGATAGCATTGTCAGGCCGTAGCCAGGGGGGGGTTCGGGTGGTTCGAATTTTTTGTAATTATTATTATTTTATTTTTTGATGCAGATTAAAATTGTTGGGCATTATTTAAAATAACACTTTATTACAAAACAATTTACAAAACATGTGACAAGTTTGCGCAGCAACTGACGTTTTTTAAATCTCGGAGGCATCCAGTGGTGTATAATATGGGTCAAAAAGAACAGGTGAGATGGAAGAGAAAGCAGGCAGCAGCGTCATTGTTTGGCAGTCTTTTTGAACATATGTTCAAAATTCTGCGATAGAGCAAGTCTCTGTTATATATACTACCTCAAGATCAAATTGCTAACGCTAGTTAAGTGGTAGCTAATCGTCAACCCCACATCACACAAAGAATAGTTCTCTTGTGCCTTTTCTTGAGCAGTCTGAATGGGTATGACAAGTCTGATTGTGACAGTTAAAAAAACAAATAAATAAAAGTCAAAGTCCTTTGCCTACTTAAATTTGCTCTTTCCTCTTGATCCTTTTTCCTCAAGGTGAATGCCTTCCTGTCCTTTGTGGTTCCCATGGCAGTGATCTCAGCATTAAATGGAGTTATAGCCAGTCAACTGCTGCGAATGTTTCGGGAATCTGCTCAAGACAATCGCATCTGTATCATCGGAGGAAATGATACCATGCTCAGTGTTGCCGTTGAACCAAACCGTGCCCAATCAATGCGCCATGGAGTCATGGTGCTGCGTGAGTACCTTTATGTTTTCTCAAGCATACAGTATATATATATATATATATATATATTATATATACACACACACACTACCATTTAAAAGTTTTAAGATATTTAATGGTTTTTAAAGATGTTTCTTCTGCTCATCAAGGCTGCATTTATTAGATTAAAAATCCAGAAAA
>JAUMHR010000084.1:6443171-6454195 GCA_032361145.1 Enteromius fasciolatus
TATAGATTTTTTTTTTTTTTACCTTTGATGCACCAAAATGTACAAATGTGCTCATTCACATAAAAAAAATATTGAAATGTCGCTCAGTTTCTTGTTCATACCGAGCATTTTATGTCTTAAAATTACAGGATTTAATTTGCTTTTGTCTGTGTATGGTTTTTTTGGGTTTTTTTTTTTTGACTTTTTAAAGACTTTTTGGTGTCCGTTGACTTCCATTATAGAAGACTGCAATGGTTGGTTTAAGTTATAAATGTTATTTGTGTTCTACTGAAGAAACAAAGTCACCTACATCTTGTGTGCATGTGTTTTTGGGTGAACTATCCCTTTAAATCTTCTAAATACTAATCTCTAATAAGAAACATTAAAGGGTTAGTTCGCCCCAAAATTTTAATTCTGTCATTAATTACTCACCCTCATGTCGTTTCAAACCCGTAAGACCTTTATTCATCTTCCGAACACAAGATATTATTTACGTTTTTGAAGTTAAAGAACGTACTAACTTGAAGTTACAGGAAAACAAATGTAGAACGACATGGTTAAATGTTGGCAAATGAGAGAAATTGCACATTTCCTCACTTCCCTGAAGAGACATCTTACATAGCCTACTAATGGAAATGGTTAGTAGATGACTGTATAGGAGCTAAACTGAAATGGAACTATTGAAACACAGCCAGTGACTGAAGCTTAACAAACAGCCTGGAGACTTATTCAAGTCTTTACAGTATAAAGGAACATACAGGTTTTACAGCTAGATTAAACTATAGAGTTGGTT
Source organism: Enteromius fasciolatus (assembly GCA_032361145.1). NCBI lineage: Eukaryota > Metazoa > Chordata > Actinopteri > Cypriniformes > Cyprinidae > Enteromius > Enteromius fasciolatus. The sequence goes on from JAUMHR010000084.1 coordinate 6,443,944, forward strand.
ATTCCATAACATCAGATTTAAGACTACTACGTGCTCCTACACGTTCACATATCGCACAAATCTGTGAAACATTCACAGACAGACATAGCCGCAACACAGGAAAAGAAAGAAAACTCTCGCCCACAACCTCATGAATAAACTCCCACACCAGTGCACACAGAACAGCTCATGCAAACCAACACATACTGCCTTTTGACGTCACACACACATTCACGTAAAAGCAAACAGATGCACTGTCTGCACTGTCAAAAACATGCACTAAATATATAACACTAAAGGGCCATTATTTCCTGTCAAGAGCACTCTAATAAAGCAGAGATGTCTCCAAATAGTGGACTAATGGAGACAGTGAGTAATCTTCTCACAGACATGTGTGCCTCTATTGTATCTTGTTCAGCTACTTGCATGAAATTAAGTGAATCGACTGGGCACAAAGTGTTTCTTAAATAAAGCAGGAATAAAGAACGACTGGGAATCTCATCACTGAGGCTGTAAGTCATCTAAGGTCAACACCTGTTTTCAGTGTTATTGTCATTAAATTCGCAATGAAGTAGTTAGAGATGTTTCTCTTCCATATTACGACGTGCATCCCAGCTAAACAAATTACTGAAATAGGCCAAGCTGTAAGGCTGGGTTTTAGATTGGATAGAGATAGATCTGCTTGCAGTCTGATTTTATGTGGACAAACAAATTGAAGGGGTCTGGCATCTACATTGTTGATTCACTATAAGATCAGTAACAAACATTTAGACATGATATAGGCTGAATTTTCATTTTATGCCAAAAAGAAAAAACACTGAAGCATGCTGGGGGAAAAAAATGTAAACATAAAATGAAATAATGAAGAAACAGAAACTATACTACATGGTCTACTTTCAGTGCAATTGCAGAAAAAAAAAATCTTTAGTCCAAACTCAAGTTAGGGTCAAAGCCAGCAAATAACTGTCCGCTTGAGTGGGTGAGGGGCCTTTGGTATGGGGGAGAAATGGGCAAAGCTAATTTTCAGGCAGACTGAATGAGTGCTGAGCATAATAAGCGACTCTCCCCTAGCAACAGTCTGTAACTCTATCCAGTCCAGCAAAGGATACATATGGAAATACTTCATCCATAGCTTTGGGAAAGTATAATGCCACTGTCATAAAAACAAATTATTTAAAAGATTTTATTATGACTACAAGCCTTTTCTCAATCTTCTCGTGACATAAACGTCAGCGATGAAGATTATTCTAGGTAGCTGACTGATGTCATCACATGGGAAAGTCCCATCAACCAAAAAAACCAAAGGAAAAACTAGGTTATATAGCCTTTACTCAGCATCACTCGTCAGTGCCTTTATTTGTTCGCTTATTTTCCGCTATACCGTCATCAATAATTCAACTCTTTCCATTATGCATTTAACGTTACTAAACATACAGGAATAATCGAAAGTAAAACTTGTTTCTTAAGAAACAAAACAGAACCAAGTTTCATATCAGTGACACACATCTTGGGATTGATACCATTTAAAACGTAAACAAGCAAGAATGTTACGTAGCGAATGGTTCAATATAACATCGACATCGTCATGTGATTCAATGCCGAAAAATATACGTTATGTCTAACGATACATGAACATTTAATTTCCTGCTATAAATTACCCACTAACGTTACCTATAGGGCGATGGAAGCACCTGTCACCCGTTTTAAAAACTAATTAGCGGTTTTATCCACTAAGCATTATTAACACGATATGCCTGACTGTAACAGACTGTATTTGTTGTGTTTAGCTCTCAAGCTAGTCACGGCAACTCCGCTAGCAACCGCACGATCATGCTAATTACACGAACAAAGTTATATTTCCTCCTCCTAAAAATAACGACCAGGCGATACGACACAAAATATCCTTAAAAAACAAATATACGATAAATATAACTTAATGAAGAGCACAGCGAAGTAAACACCAACACGTCTTTGTTCTTCGTGTGTGTGTGCGCCTGTGTGTGTATGTGTTAGCAGCCTGTTTAAGTTTAGCTTCGGTTAGCCAGCGAGTCCCACATACCTCACTGAATAAATTCACTTTGATTATTAAAATAACAGCGTTTAGATTAAAGAGTGCCGTGTCTTCACTTACCTTTTTGCGTTTTAACGACTGACTTCTGAAGAATATGGTAAATATGATGGGAAGAATGTAAACAAGCCGAGCACAGTAAACGGGACTCTTTTCCTCTTTAGGTTGCTGCAGAGAAGTGAACAGAGGGGAGGTGATGATCGAGAAAGTACGTGCGTGTGTATTTCTATGGTTTAGTAGCTCAGTTCACTTCCTGCTACCTCATTCATGTAGAAGGTTGGGCTGAAACCTCTATTTGTACATGCATTACTCATTAACTTCAGCACAGCCAAAAACTACCACGGTAACAATAACTAAGTCTAGCTTTGTCAATACTGTAAAATCAATGGACTGATCTGGGATCAGTTCTGCCAATAGCTATATCAAATTAAGTTCAGTACCTATGCCTACATTAAGTGACTACAATAATTGAAATGCTTTGGTTAGATTCTGATTTGTGTTATAACTATAAGAGATTTCATAATAAGTAAATTGCTGAAGCACACATCAGCTGTGAATGAATTGCTGCCCTACAGTTGGATCTCTTGTGAATCTGCTTTTGCGAAATTTAGGAAGGTAAAGGTATCCCGCTCTTCAGTTTACATTTATTATATTAGAAGTACCAATAAAAGAAGGCACTAATCTGAAAAGACACAAACAAGCAATATTTTCCAAAACGTGTAAAAGCACTTAGTACAAAGTAAATTTGAATTATTTTATTGTCTTTAAGACAATACATAAATATACAGTGCATTACAGAAATATTAAAGCCATATATTTGATGCTTGTCTTCTAATCACAGAAATCTCCAGCATCCACTCAAGTTTTTAAGCGTCTACAGACTGCTATTAAATTAAAAATTATTTCCATGTCAATAGAAAAGAATACTGTCACTGTATCGGCATCCAATATATTCACATCAACTGTCTAGGCGGTGCAACCTACATTAACATCCATGAATAGCTGAAAATAATTAAGCTTCAGAATGGCAAGTTATGTATGTCACAATATGCAATATGTGCTAGGAAGCCACAACCCTTTGTCCATCTTTGTTCAAACATATTCTTTCATCTCCATAGGAACAGCAAGTGCCCCTCTATTATAGATATTAATTAGCAAGTTAATGGTTGGTTTTGATATTTGATGAGACAATGAATAGTGAAACATGATCACAAAATCCTTAAGTACTAAGAATGGCATGCATCCATTGCTGCGGTGCCAAATGTGCCTAATCAATACACAACCTAATCAAATACAGAACAAATTAAACACATTAAAAACATTTCCAAATAGCTGCATGTTAATAAAATACAGCAACAAAAAAAACACTATATATAAAAATGTTGCTCACCAAACTGACAGAAATAGCATACTTCACACGCTTAATTGTTTTGTGTGTTAATCAGTGTGGTTTACAATAAAGTTTGATTTTAGGTAATATGATGGCACTTTTTCAGTTGATATGGTTACTTTGTAAATATACAAAACCAGTGATATTCTGGCAGGTGTCAAACACACAAGGAGGCACAAGGATTGTTCAAGATTTTGCTTCTTTGTAATAATTAAAACCAGCGAGCCTGTTCAAATGCAAAACTGACTAGTAATTACATACTTTGTGTTTAAAATGTATTTAATGCAATTTATGTATTAATTCAATCTAATGCATAATAATGCAATACATATTTAAATGTTTATATTCCAGACATAATATCTTTAAGATATATTTACTTATTTATTAGTATTCAGGGATAGAGTCGCCAATTCTTTAACAAGTTTGTACTTGGTCTCAAGTCAACAACAATCACAGTGTAAGAAAAAGTCATAAGAGAAGTCTAAAGGGTTCCTTCGAGCATTCAAGTTCAGGATTAAAGACATTGCAAGGTTTTTGGTGATTTGGTGGTATCGTATTAATTAGACAGGAAGAATCTTGGATTAAAATGAAAGGAGCTAAAGGATCATTTTTAATGTAATGTGACCAAAGCAAAAGATAAAATGTTGGAGAACGGATAAAATAAAGCACAGGTTTGTACATAATGTGCCAAAAACCGTGGGGTAGGGTGCTCAATAAAGCTTCTGAGAAGGATGAGTAAAATATAAAGAGAAAATTGATTTAATCAAGTTTCTAATGTTAAGATTAAACCTTTTGACACTTTCATTCATTAAATCACTCCAAACTGAGAAGCTCCACATCAAAGATGAGGGTCGCATTTGGGGGAATAATCCCAGGATGGCCTTTATTACCGTAGGCAAAATCAGGTGAACAGGTCAGCTTTGCACGTTGGCCCACACTCATCTAAAAATCACACAAATATCAGCATGAATTATGTGATTTTTTTTTCCCGTTAAAATAGTGCTTCATAGGTATTGTTTCATTAAGACATCATTTAATCTTAATTTAACTCAAAACATATGCAAGTGGCCAGAACACCATCACATACCTGTGCAATACCTTCCTCCCAGCCACGGATCACTTCCTGTTTACCAATCTTGAACTTAAATGGCTTTTCACGGTCACGGGAAGAGTCGAACTTCCGTCCATCTGTCAGAGAGCCTGAAGATTTAAGAGGAAAAGGACAAGGCCAGAAAAACAGGAAATGAGGTTAGAGCATCAGATAAATGGGCCACTTTATTATTGTTCTGCTCTATCAGGGAGATTTTCTGTCTCTCTAACCCAAGTTTAATAGCAGTAAATTATCAGGATGTGAGACCTCTTTCAAGAACTTGGCATAAATACAGTAACACGTGCACATAAACACAAGCAGAAGAGAGTGACTGATCCACTCATCAACACAAAACAGGAATCAGTTACATTTATTAAGTATGGACATACTGTACACAGTAATTCTCTTTAAAAACAATAGTTCTATCTGACCTGTTGCTATGACTCAGTGCGAGTATAAATCAAGTTCACAGGCAGAATATCTCCCACTCTTCTTCCCATGTAATAAAGAAATAATGAGATGGAAGCCCTGAAGCACAAGGTGGAAATTAGTTTGAAGTGCTTTACCTTGCTGAGTCCAATTTCTTCATTACATTATTTATTTTCTCCCTGCTCTACATACTGTAACACTCTGTTCCTGTCTTGTATCGTGCTCCCCCGTGTCTTTGTATATTTTGGTTCAGTCCTGTCTGTTTGGTTTGTTCCTCATTAGTTTGATCGTCTCACCTGTGTTTTTCACCAGCTGTCTTCACTTTTGTTCTGATTTGTTACCATTTAAATACCCATGTCTTTTCGTTCACTTTAGGTCTCGTTGAAGTTATGAGAAGTTGTCATGTTGTGCCGATGTCTGTCCGTGTTCCTGTAAATACTCTGATGTATCTTTTTGCTGCCACGTCAGCCTTTGTTTTGCCCTGTGGGCTTCTAGTATTAAATCCTTTTGAGTTTCCTGGTTTCTTGCCGCACACTTCATAACACATACCATTTCATACATCTGTGGTGTTTTTTCTTTCAGTTTTTATTTATTGCTTGAGTAAATAAAAAAAAATGCCATAGAGAAATAATCTAAAAAGTTTTGTAAAAATCTTAGTAAACAATTTTAGGACAGAGAGAGACAGTCAAATATGATTTGAAAAAAATCAGAAACAAGAAAAATGGAGAAAAAATGCAACAAAAAGAAAAAGGAAATCGAGTAAGGGTCATACAAATGCAATGCAAAGTTCAAAATGACAGAAATGTGGGCTTTTTTTGGCACAATGTTGATTATATCAATGCTGCTGCAAAAAATACAAGCAGTGTATGCAAGATGTCAGGCAGTTTGTCAACTGTAATAATGATTTAACTGTGTATGAAAAACTTTACCAAATTCAATTAAGATATCTATTCAATCATGAATTAATCTATTAGGCAGAATAGGATTTCTTGGTTAGCTTGAACGATTAATAGCCAATCACAACATCCCAGTCCAGACAGTGATAATCCATCTATCCGACGCCGCCAGCCTCGCTCTCCAACAAAGACTGGATCACACGAGTGTCTTTAAAATCTGTTCAGTCTTAGCTGTCAGATGAGGATCATGTCTGCGGACAAATGCGGCCAGTACGTGCAAACAATGCACAACTAATAATCCATAACGGCTTTATTTGTTTGTCTGCCTCTACATATTGTAGTAATGCATCTCAGCGCTCCCACTCTTCAGATATATGTCATTTTAACACGGATTATGCGTGTGTTTTGAAATATGCTTGGACATTTGTTCTTAAATTAAATCAGTATAAATTTCCATATACAAAAATCCAACACACCCACCAAAAGAACATCTAAAATCCTACTCACCAACATAATGCACCACACAAGTCTGTCCTTTTTTGGGGAAAGTCCACCCTGTAAAAGCAGTGCGAGGAAAAACAAGGAAGGGGAGACAGATATAATGATGTTAAACGTACGCAACTTTACAAATACCAAGCTACTTGACGCTGCATTAGGGTGATTTTACCATCTCCGGGGGTTATGGTCTCGATCTCCACTCCCATTTTGTCCCGCTCGTGTACGGTATGTTCCTGAAGAGCCCTGCTGCACACTGTCTCTCTCACAGCTGTTTGCAGGCGGAGAGGAGCGATGCTGTTGGGTCACATGACCGCGGAGAGAACACGGGGAGAGGGTCCAATAGCAGCGCACTAATTTAACATAAACCCCGCTGATGACAAATGTGACCCGTCTCCTTTGTTATGCCCAGTGAGTGAAAAAAGAAGTTAGCTCATTGCTTTAAAAAGCAAATAAGTACTTTTAGATACTATATTGTAAGTACAAATAAAAAGATAAATGAATTCCCTCAGCCTCCAGCTCACTGTAAAGTACCCATTATATAACATGATCTCATCACCCATTTCATCTTTAGTGGTGTACTGTGGGTGACTGGATGGAGTAACACGGATACACCTCCCACGCCCCCTCCACGAACAACATGTCAAGTCACAAAACACACGTTAGACAACCACAAGGGGGCGCAATGCGCAACAGAAGCCAACGCTGACGCGCATTAAATGCTGTTTTATACATTTTTACATCGTAATTGTTAAATAAAAGTGCTGTTGCAAACACAGGCGAGCTGTGTGTATGTTTCAACGTTGTAATACCATCTTTCATCCCACTACAGCAGGGCTATCCAAAGAGTTTAGCTCCAACCCTAATCAAACACACCTAAAGCAGCTAATCAAGCTCTTAATAGGCGTGTTAGAAACTTCTATGCAGGTGTGTTGAGGCAAGTTGGAGCTAAACTCTAAAGGACACTGGCCCTCCAGGCCCGAGTTTGGACAGGCCTGCATTACAGTTTCTAAAATTATACCTCTTTTCTGTAAACACACAAAACATGCGCACAGCATGCAAAACAGATGCACTTCCTGCGAAAGCAAACACTTTCTTTGAAACTACTTTAACTACGGTATTTTTGCATATTAACACTTCTATCTTGTATCTTTTGACTGTTCAGTGTACACTGGACAAGTTTGTCATATCACTTGCATGTACAAAAATGCACTAGATATGGGTAGGTGACAAATAAAAACTGGACTGTGTCATATGGTGTGAGACAGCAAAAATGTAGGGGGATAACTCTCAAATTACTTAGAGTAACAAATAGCATAAGAGAGGTTTATTTTTTGTTAGAGGTCTTTTTTTTGTAATTTTTACGTCACATCATAGAACACGTTCATACTTCACCCATACACAATGTGTGAGCTTTACAGTACTTGAACTAAACTGAATCAATACTGACTGCTTTAAGGCGTAATATGATACTTAAATGTGACATTTTCAGTAGCCTATATGTTATTATTAATTTATAACATAATCATGTATAAATGTGTTTACGCATCATCATTGGGTGTAATCAGTAATTACAGGGTTTTTTTGCAACTGCTCACATTTTTAAAACTTTGGCTTTGCATCAAAACTTTACAAAAAGGATCCAAGTATTTCACAAACTACATCACTCTTGCGAAATAAAGCACTACATTCAAAATATCACAAAAGCATTTGCAAATCCCTTTGCCAGTTCGCCATTAATTTCTGATATATTTTTGTGTGTTACATAGAGAATTGTGTGTTGTGTCTAATGCAATTGCAATAATGTTGGGGTTCCCTTGAAGCAGGGTTTAATTATATTTACAATGCACAATAAGAAAAGCCTTTACACTGAGATGAAAACAGTGCATGTTCATGATAAACAGTTCAGCAGTGTTACAAAAGTAGTGAAAGCCACCCATTACTTCATAGGCTTAGTTCTTCTTCTCCTTTCAAGCCAGTCTCTGTCCTGTGTATGTCAAGAAAACACACAGTGATGGCAAAAGTCATTACAGCTATTGCAACTTGTCAAGCAAAACTGAACAACAGTGTGAGAACAGAAAGATCGGATTGAAGTCCTTGAACAGAATATACTAGACTTTAACTGCCATAGAGGAAAGTCTTGACCTTCAGTGTATAAGAAGTTCTGTAAGAAAGGAAGTTGTGGTGACAGACCAGTTTTGGTGAGCATTTGCCTCTGTCCCATTATCTTTTTTTTATTCTGTAGAATGCATTAATGTCACATGACTGAGCTAATTCAATACACATTCAGGTGAATCAGCACCTTCAATCTTCTAAGTAAACAGACGGAAACACATACCCTGCTTTTCTTAATGCCTCTTGGATTTTCAGTCGCCGCTCTTCATTGATGGGGTAGAAGCAAAAAATCACCAAGCTGATGAGCAGCAGGCAGACTGGCACAGGAGCGAATAGCATCCGCAGCGAGTATATGACCCCTGAATTGTGTTTACAAGCACCAGGCTTGTATCCTGCAAAACTGAAGAGTTAGGGAAGGAGAACATCACATGATGATTTCACACAAATCTGTAGGTTTAAAGAGATTAAAAAAAAGATGCACAATGTGAAAATCTGACTGGAAAAAGCTCTTACTGTAATACCAGAGTAGAGACTCCAACAGACATGCCTCCTCCAAATTTGTTGAAGAAAACGTAGCAGGAGTAGAACAATGGTTCTAGATCCTGGCATGATGGGTTCTTGACTTTGAAGTCATCCACTACATCTGGCAACATTGACCTGAAATAAACAAGCAACCTGGTTATACAGTATATACATGGCATATATATATATATATATATATATAATCATTAGCCACTTTAAACATGTCGTAAATGCAAACATCTAATCATCCAATGACATAGCATCAGCTGAATGCATGTAGACATGGGGTGCATCCTTTACAGCCTTCAGTCACCCACAAGCCTTTGTAACCATTCTATTTTATTAAAAAAAAAAGACCAATTCATGAACTTGTCTAAATTTATCATAAAATGTAAGACAACAATAATGTTTTCAGACCTGAAAGTGTGCGTTATTTTTTGGTGCAAATTAATCTATAAATGCTAAACTGCCAATAAGTTAAGTCACAGAGAGACTAAACAGCTGTGATTCATTGCATTGCAATTTGCATTGCATTGCAAATTAAAGCTTTGTAATAGAAAATATTTTTCAAAACTGACTTTTATTTGTATTTTCGTTTCGTGACAATGAGGGCAAGGACATATGTGACGTAGCCGCACACACTTACTAGACTGTCTCGTTGTAGCGTTTATATGCCGAGGAGGACTCTATCCTACAAGACTCTGAAGTACTGAACTAGGAAGGACACAGCATCGGTAGGATGCAGCCTTCCATTTGAGAAGCACCCATGGTCACAGTGATTTGCTCGAACTCAAACTGAGCATCAGACAGGGAAAAAAGGTGATTTAAAGGGTTACTCCACCCCAAAATAATTTTTTTTGTCATTATTTACATACCCCCATGTCATTCCAAACTCATAAAAGCTTATTTGTCTTCGGAACACAATTTAAAATATTTTCGATGAAAACCTGGAGACGTGTAACCGTTCCATTGATTGTCAAACAATTATGACTGTCAAGGTGCAGAAAGGTATGGAAGACGTCATCTAAATGCTCCATCTGCCATCGGTTGTTCAACCATAATATTATGAAATTACAAGAATACTTTTTTTTTTACGAAAAGAAAACAAATTTACTACTACTAAAACTACTTTATTCAAAGATTCAGCACCGTAACATCTCTGGTGCTTCATTTTGGACAACATCCAGTATGAAAGTGTAAACACAAGTACAAGGCATATCTTTCCATTGCGTCTACGAGAGAACTGCGTACTTAATGTGCGTTCACAG
>JAUMHR010000084.1:6454295-6478614 GCA_032361145.1 Enteromius fasciolatus
AGTTAGCAGCAGTTCTGTGGTTAAAAAGGCACTGCTGATGCCAAAAGTCAGAAGAGAATGTCCAGACTGGTTCAAACTGATAGAAAGGCAACAGTAACTCAAAACAGTAACTTTAGTGAGCGTGGGCTCACAGGACAACAGTAGATTGGCAAACGGTTGCGATCAAATTTCAATATGATGTCATTTCTGAACTGACCAAATGTTATAACGATGAACACATTGTACAACTAATTCCCAGCTGACAACCACTTGGGTTAGTGTAATGTTTCAGTAATGCATGAGGAAATCACAGGCTGGAGTATGTGTTGGTGGAGCAAGGGCTTTAGCAGTTAAATTACCAGGGGAGTAGATAGAGGACTGCAAGACTTGTGCCCGCTATCATGGACATAATAATGAAGACAGGTAAATTACTTTCCACTAGGGATATCACAATTAAAGCTGGGATATAAATCTGTAGAGAAGAGGAGAAAGAGGGATAAAAAATGTAAACTATTTAAGTTAAGTTATATATATATATATATACACACACACACATGCTAAAGGCGTTCTGATGGGCTGCATTGAATATTAACTTTACAAACAAATACAAATAGTTATTTTGTAGTAATAGCACTCCCATTTCCTTTCTGTGCAGCCATGAATAATCTTTTTAGAAACATGGAGTAGTGCTCACTGATAGTCCGATGAAAATGGTGGTCTTCTTGCCTTTTTTGACTAGTAGCGTCTGCCACATTGGGATGGATATTGTAGCTGATGTCTGCACAAGAAAAGATTACAAAAAATATTATTCTACATAATTAAAATTTAATGGCATACATATTTTGCAATTAATTTGTAATGTGAGACTGTTCAAAAATGTTACATATGTTATGCTTTGATACAATTATGTAATTAAATTAATATAATGTAATGTGCTATATGTCATATGATATAAAAATAATAAATTACAAAAATGAAAAGTGAAACTGAAATACTCAATAAGCTTGGCTAAATACAGTGTGAAAAGTTATTTTTATAGATCAGATCAGATAGAAACAGCTCCTTGCAGTACTTTTTACAGCACCCTTTGAAATAATGGATCCCTCACCAGTAAAATAATAACAAGATGCTGGAAATATTTTCCCATATTTGCTGCGTGAGTACAGAAGAGGGCGAAATTCCCTTGCGCCATCTGAAACAAATATTAAATCTACTGCGTGACTAATGTCAAAACTATTATACACATCTGGATGTTTTTTAAGGTAATACAAATATGATGTTTTGGTATTTTGATGTTTAATGACCATCACAATACATTCATAATTTAAACCGAAAAACCTCTGACCTGGAAAGCTAATGAAGCAAATAGGAAGCCAAATACAAGCCGCACATATGGAGTGTGTCCCACCACCATCTTCATTCCAGTTAGATAGGGGACATTTATGCGGTCCAGTTTACTCAGAGGGGCTGAAGTGAGAACAGACATATGTAAATCATTAAATTAATCGAGAAATCAATGGGCCAAATACATTGCCTGGTCAAAAACTTGCACACTGTAATATTTAGTTTTGATTTGATTGCAGTGTGCACTTGTCCTGGTATTGTTATGAAAGTTTTTTGCTTTTAAAAGTTGAATTTGTTTTTAGCCGAGATCTTGTGTTGACAATGGGAGCACTCCCAGGGGTTATGGTCAGGAGCCTTCACACTTTGAGCCTGATCAATCTGATCATTCTGGAACTGACTTCCTGGAATCTTCCAACGTAGTTGTTTAGGAAAATAAAAAGCAAACATATAACCTGCCAAAAGCACTGCAATAAATATCCAAACGTATTTGCTTTTTAAATTCTTACATTCTTTTGGCCAGCCAGTTTATTTATGTATGTGTTTCAAAATGACTGGAGCACAATTAGCCGAGTCTGAAACAACATGTGGCACACCAGACAACAGATGTTAGCATTTTTACTCATGTTAACTCATTTGGACCTACCCAACTGCTCCTTTACACCAAGAAAGAGGACAAGGCAGCACAGAAAGTACAGCATTCCCAATACTAATGCTCCGGTCAAATACGCTTTTCTCTGTAGAAATTAAAAGGCAAATCATAATGTATATTCAGTTAAACTCTACTTTCCATTTCAAAACCAATAGCTCAACAAATTCCATTATTTCTCTGTGCCTCACTGTATTTTGTAGTGCGACAAATATGTCACCCAAATCTGTGTAGTTCCCAGAAGGCGCTTCCGTGCCATTTTGTGAATTGCAGATGTCTGTCCTTTTGGCATGGTGCTTCCCCACTATCTGACCCTGAATGGCAGCTCCCGCCAGTGTAGCAAACACTTCCATACCCATTCCTGTATCGTGACAGAGAACAAAGCTCTTGACATTTCTCTTTTATATAGGAAACAGCTCTCAGTTAAGGTTATATCCTATATATGTCCAAGTTTCAGCCCTCTACTTCTATTATCTCTGGCTTAATAACAAAAAAAACAGTTGGAGAAAGGATGTTATTTTGCTGATGATACGTTTATTTCACTTTCACCTAATTGCAGTTATATTTTCTTACTGTAACCAGTGGCTGAATCACGATCCTTCTGATTTCCCCCCAGAAACATGTTCAGGGAAGAATATGGTACATGGTAGCACTAAACAAGATAAAGAAAGGAATAATAGCTTTAGAAACACTGTATACTTGTTTTTATTGTATGCTGTGTAATATTCTGTTCAAAAAAATATTTTCATTTAAACATCCCACTATGCAGGAAATGTCCTTAACAGCCGAGCATCTTTTATTCTAAATATGTCAAACAGCAGTTAGCACAGTGGGCAGATAATGGGTATAGTGGTCTTACACTCATGAAGGTGTCAAACAGACAGCACCATGTGAAGTACCAGCCAAAACTGAAGCCAGAGGACATGGTGTCCTGTGGGGTATACCAGAGCATAACGTATGACAGGACCCCAAGTGGCATTGTGAACACAATCCTACATAAAAAGTGAAATTGAGCACAGAGCAGACATGCGACACACAGTTTTGCAGATTCAGCATTTTTAAAGGAATCTATTGGAGTACAGTATATTATAGGGCTGCACAATTTATCACAATTATCTAATCGGTCAACATCCACTTATGTTATTTTACATGCCTAAGATGTGTGTGTGGGGGGGGGGGTATCTTAAAGAGATAGTTCACCCAAAAATGAAAATTATCCTTTTAAATGTTTAAATGGGTGATAGCCGTTAAACTTCAGGAGACGTGAAATAATGTGTGTGTATTCATACTAAAACGTCAATCACATGGCTCCAGGGGGTAAATAAAGTCATCTGTACAGAATACATGTGTTTTTGTAATATCCATATTTTATACTTAATAAGCACTTTTCTCTGCTGTCTGTGAAAACTAGAAGCAGTCTCGGCGGATGTTGTAAGACACATTGTGTTACATGATTAGTGATGAGCTCAGAGATAGAACAAAACAAAACGGCAGTTATGAATAACTAAAAATTCGTAAAGAAAAATTAAATCTTGTTTCCTTTGAAACTACATTTCCCACATCCTACGACATCCGCCGGGACTGCTTCCAGTTTCAACAGACAGCAGACGTGAGAGAAAAGCGCTTATTAAGTTTGAAATATAGATATTTATCGTTTTTGCTACAGGAGGACTTTATTCACCCCCCGAAGCCGTTGTGAGGGACGTTTTATTACGAATACACGCACGTTATTTCACGTCTCCTGAAGTGTAACAGCTAACACCCATTTAAACGCATTCAAAAGCTTGGAGGGGTCTTTCTGATTCGCCTGAAAGAAGAAAGTCACATTCACCTAGGATACTTCAAAAGTGAGTAAAAGACAGGATCGTTTTCATTTGTGAGTAAACTATCCCTTTAAGGCTTTCAGTTAGAGTGTTCTCAGCTCGTTTATGTTCATGTAAAAATATGGCATGCAGTTGCTTCAAACAATCGTATAAACATCATTCAGTGTAAATGACAATAATCATAATTAATTATCGCAATTACAGTTTCAAGGGAATAATCGACAATAATGATTTTTGTCATAATGGTGCAGCCCTAGTATAATATCATGTTAATGCTCAAAAGGTAATATGAGCGACAGCATCTGGTCAAACTGTTGAGGAAGTGCTTTTTACCCAGTCTGACGTAAACCAGTACACTCACCAAGGAATAAGTTTGCCAATTCTGGTCCGGCCACTCTTGCTAACAGCATATCCAATCAGAGGATCTGTAATACCATCCCAAGCTCGACCAAGAAAGAGAATGATGGACGCAGAGAACGCTTCCATCTATAACAAACATATGGAAAGAGTACAATAAATCTTAAAAACTTCTTGTGTCCCATTTTTGTTACAGAACTTCATATAGTATTAAAATGCAGTTACATATAAAATAATGCACACAGTGTATTAACTTTCACAGAACATGGTCATTGGACTTCCTGTGCGAACAGTTCAGCTAAATACTGTTGAATGTGGCACGCAAACATAGCATGCAAATTCAGAAAGATTTAAGATGGAGCCTCATGAATTTTAGAAATGTTCAGCTGTTCTATGTTTTTAGAACCACAGAGATCGTGTTTTACAAACAGTCCTAAAACAGCCCACAGTGAAAGTGAATGCACAGGGTTTGATGCTACAACCTCCATTTACAAGCCCAATAATAAATGTGTTATTCTCTCATTGTTTTCATTACCTATCATATTCCTGCTTATTTTTTATGGATAGTGAAAACTAAGTGACACAGCTTTGCATTATATTAGGTTCAAAAGAGATCAAATATCATCATTTGTGCATTTGAGTATAAATAACACTAATATAACAGCTGTTTATGGTGATTTCCTGGATCACTATCAACAGTAATGGGTGTGGTAGTGCTAAAAACAAAATGTTTTCCCCGAATGTATACTTTCTTTAAAACATTAGGTCTTTGTATGTATTACAGCCTCTTAACTCATACAGATTAAACATCTTTTATGATTTGGGCATGTATTTTTTGTTAAACCAAGTTTGTTAAAGGCTGGTGTAAAACTGCAACTTAAGTATCATAGAGGTTTTGATCTATATGGTCACCACGGACAGTTGAATAAGATCACATCATATTTATTCATACTTACCTTCACAACATCCAGTAAAAAGATTTGCATGAAAAAACCCTTGGCGTTTGCAGTCATCTGATAAGGCATTCCTCCAACTGCATAGCACAGTTTTCTGGATAAAGGGATGCCTGGATTGTTCTGCACAAGATCAACACATAAGCACCAACTTCTCATGGAAACGATTTTGTGAATGATGCTATATTTCAATGTTAAAACGACAAATAAAGCATTAGTCTATTCTCAAATGCTGTTTTAAAATTGCAACATCTTAAGGAGTTTCCTCTATGCTGAAAAGCTGTCATTTAAATGATAAAAACCTGCGGTATATAAAGAATTGTCATACCGGTTGATCGTCATTTTCCGTGACACGGGTGTTGTCTTCTGCTTGTTTGTCCAGTACACTGCTACGATTGTTGGCCATCGTTCAGCTATCGAAGAGTTGCCAGTTACAGCCTTCTACTGCCTCTTATACTTTTCAAGTGGGCGTGGGCTGTCTCTCCGCGTTGGTCCAAAAGCGTTTGAGGATACCCAGATCAACTCTTACAATCCGACTCTTACAATATAGAAACATGCAAACATGCAGAAGCTCTCTTCTGAACAGCTGTAGTTAATAATTGTTCGGCTAATAGCCAAAAGTCCGGTCAAACAAATGTAGCCTATTCACTTCTAGTGGAGGCTTTTATGTTCGTTTCGCACTGAACTTCTGGCTATTCTAACCGACGTCTGTTGAATTCTAACATAGACATGTCATTAAGGCCTCGACCGAATCGTATTTAATGAAGAAACATATAAAAACACTGCTTACTACGTCTCAAAAGTTAAAAAGAAATGTTTTTTTGGCATGTTTGACTCAGCAAACCTGACTCAGGAAATCCTCTTTTTAGAATAACTTGGGCTACACATTCCATTGTAGTTGTTTTCTTAATCATATAAAATCTAGGGCGTCTCTGCTTTTATCGGAGTGTCGCGCAATCGTCAAGGCTCCTTAATTCAAGCAGCCTGATTTCCATATGACGTTTCCTGTCGTTTAAATTCAGGGAAGCAGCAAAACGTAGCGGTCAGAACCTGGATACCTACACTAGCTTAAACTCAATAAGTGAAGCTGATCTGAGTCGATTGTTAAAGCAGAAGATGGTACGTGTCTCAAGGCTAGAGCAGGTCGCGAAAGAGCATCCTACAATCCAGTAGGCCTATGCTATCAAGGGATAAAATAAAAGGAAAAGAGAAAAAAAAATAATGACAAATTACAGTTGCCAGGGGGAGAAAAGTATCAAACTTAAAAACTAAATAAAAAAAACAACAACAAAAAGTATGACATAAAATAAATATAGGCTATTGTACAAGACGCAGGTCTCTGATAATGTCAATAAATGCATTTTTCAGTCAACAAAGCCATAAAATAGTTTTTTATTACTACATTTACACTTATGAATATGAAAATTGGTCAGTAGAATACGTAGGCCTAAGTGAAGCCAAAGAGTACATTTTCCTGTAAGAGTGAAACATACTTTTCTTTAAAGAGACCCAATGAGACAAAATATAAGGTACAGTAATCTTGAGAAAAGTATATGAATGGCTTTGTTATTACTCTGGGGTTTGATGACAAACACATTTTAACAACATAAGATTTAATAAAGTCAAAAGACACTGAATCCGGAGAAGGGTCTTTATCAATACCTCTAAATAGTATATGAGTACCTGAAGAAAATGAACGAAAAAACATATTTTATAATAAGGACCCACTGTTTCTATACAACGCTTTATAAACGAGGCCCCAGGTGTCTTTTAGAAATAATATTTTTTACATTAAAAAGGAAAGTACGGTCAAAATATTTAGCGTATATTGTTGTTAATACTTTGAACCTCTCAAAATGATTTCAAGAATAATAATTATTATTATTGTTATTTAAAATTGTATTTCCTGTCCTCTATTCAAGAGTGTCAGTTTCCTCTTCTGGTGCCTTATCAACAGATACTATCTGAAAATGAGCTTTCAATGAGCTGAGAAATAACAGGAAATCCTTTTGATGTGCAAGTGTGCTAAAAACGTGTGAAATGTTATTTTGATCCTAGCTTTATTAAATTTGCATTAAATATAAGACTTTTTGTCCTATTATTAAAATAGAACATCGCCACAACACCCAGCTTGAACCCTGCAGCTAAAAAAGCAGAAATTGTGTTTGACAGCAGGATTTTCCAACAAAATTAGAACTGAAAGGTAATCATTCTTCGGCTGTCGGCACTCAGGTCTGCAGATGGCAGATGTTCCTCTAGCTGTGGTCGAGGAGATCCTGCTGTATCTGCCTGCTCATCAGATGGTCCGAGTCTGTCGTCTGGTGTGTCATGAGTGGATAGAGCTGGTGGAGAGTGCTGTACACGGTGTCTGTTTTACCGTACTACTAAAAAAGTAAGTAACTTGCTTAAGAATCCCAGAGCAAATGCACACAGCATGAAAACAGGAAACACAGGCATTTACCTCTTCTGCATCCTGGAGCCTCCAGCTTATTGTGAAGTACCTGTTACATAACGTGGGTTAGTAGAGTCAGAAATCCCACATCACCTCCATGAACAACATATCCAGCAATCAACAGAAATTAAAAGTCATGTCGTTCCAAATCTGTATTACTTTCTGTTTTCTTTGAAACAGAGACAAATGTATTTTGGCCTGAAATGGATACAGTGGAAGTTTTTTGGGTGAACTATCCCTTTAAGTTTTAAGACTAATTGCCCACAAGATGGTGCTAAGATCACTGTTTATATATGCACTTTTTTTGTACTTTTTTGTGTTTGAGGTAGGACTGTCGACTAGACGTGGTTCAGAAATGGCACAATGCAAACTCACGTAACTTCTTGTTTATATCTCCTTCATTAACCTCAGGAGTAAAGGATTAGTGAAATTCCTAAATGGTTTTGGAATCCCTCCAGAGATGGATTGAGAAACGTTCAAAGTGAATGATCAAAACAAAACTTGTTTATTATTAACACTTCCATAACCTGCCAATGTAAAAAAAAAAAAAGTGAAAAATCGAAATCCTCCATTACTTCATAGGCTCAGTTCTTCTTCTCCTTTCCTGCTGGTCTCCGTCCTGTATAAAACAGGCAGTTAATGCAGTTTAGCTACTTATGTAAAACGTTAACAGTGTTATGCAGACACATTTAAACATATTATGCATTGTTTAAAATAAGACTTAAAATGAACATTGGCCTTTTCTTAATGTGAAGGAAGTTGCTTTTTCAATTTTTTTGATGAGAAATACATGAAGAAAAAATTCATTTATCATACATAACTCCTCAACTCAGCCAGTTATTCTCAAAATGAAGCTCTCAAGTTAATACAAACACAAACACATACTCTGCTTTCCTTAATTCTTCTTGGATTTTCAGTCGCCGCTCTTCATTGATAGGGTAGAAGCGAAAAATGACCAAGCTGATGAGCAGCAGGCAGATTGGCACAGGAACGAAGAGCATCCATAGTGATAATATGACGTCTGGATTGTGTTTACAAGCACCAGGCTTGTATCCTACAAAACTGAGAGTTCAGGAACAAGAACATCACAGGAATCAAAAACAGCAGTTGAAGGTTAAAGGGGGTCCAAAAAGATGCGGTGCACAGATGTGAAAAAATCTGATTAGAGGAAGCTCTTACTGTAATACCAGAGTAGAGACTCCAACAGATATCCCTCCTCCAAATTTGTTGAAGAAAACGTAGCAAGAGTAGAACAATGGTTCTAGATCCTGGCATGATGGGTTCTTGACTTTAAAGTCATCAACTACATCTGGCAACATTGACCTAAAATAAAAAAACTGAAAAATCTGGTTATATACAGTGGTTAATATGGCCATTTATATGCACATATAAATATGACAAGATAATAATTGTGTGGAGTATGTGTTGGTGAAGTGAGGAGATAATTTATAAGGGTTAAGGGTTACCAGGGGAGTAGAACAGACTGCCAGACTCGTTCCAGCTAATACTGACATGATAAGGAGGGCAGGTAAACCATTTTTTACTACGCATATTGCAATTAGTGCTGGGATATAAAACTGCAAAAAAGAGGAGAAAGATTAATGAAAAAGTGCAAATAAGTATAGATGTAAATATTATAGCACTGCAATGTAATTCTCTTTTTAAAAAGAGTGGTGCTCACTGATAGGCCGATGAATATGGTGGTCTTCTTGCCTACTGCGACTAATACTGTTTGCCATACTGGGATGGATATTGTGGCTACTGTCTGTACAAGAACAGAGAGAACACCATGACTATTGTATTATTTAGGAAGTAATTTGAAAGAAAAAGGTAAGACAATTCAAAAACAATTAATTATTGTGATTTAACATAAATGTTATAATTTATTTTGTATAATTTGCATCATGTTGTAATATTTAAATTGTAGTATATTTTTTTTTATTGAAAAATTAACCTGACTTTCTTTTTTCATTTCCTTTACATGCTAAAAATAATTAATTTTTTAAATCATAAATCTCTTACCAATAGTATTAGAACAATATGCTGAAAATATGCCCCCATATTTATGGCGTAAGTGCAGAAAAGGGCAAAATTTCCCTGAGCCATCTGAAAAAAAACAAAAAAACAATTCTTATCATCTTGATGTTTATCATGCGTATTTTCTAAGTATGTCATAATAAAATCAATTTGTAGTCTCTTAAACTGTATGGCTATCAAATAATTCATAATCTAAACAAAACAACTTCTGACCTGGAAGGCTAATGAAGCAAATAGGAAGCCAAATACAAGCCGCACATATGGAGTATGGCCCATCATTGACTTTATACCAGTTAGATAGGGGACATTTGCGCTGCCCAGTTTACTCAGAGGGGCTGAAGTGGGAAGTAGACACATGCAAATCATTATATTAGTCAAGAAGTCACTGCATAGTTATTTTGTTCAAGAAGATTATAGTTATAGTTTTGTATATGTTTGTGTATGTGGTACTCTTAGTGAAGGCTGAAAGAACATATGGTAAACACAACATTTATCTGAAATTTTAACGTTAACTCATCTGGACCTACCCAACTGCTCCTTCACTCCAAGAAAAAGCACGAGGCAGCACAGGAAATACAGCATTCCTAAAACTAGTGCGCCCGTCAAATAGGCTGTTCTCTGTGGAAATGAGCAGACAAATATCACTACCATTCAAAAGTTTGGGAAAGGAAAGTTTTTTTTTTAGGTTAATACTTTAATTTAGCAAGGATACATGAAATCGATCAATTCAATATTACTTTAAATATACACACACACACACACACACACACATACTGATAAGAGGTGCTCTACCAGTATCTATCAGACAGGCCTAAAACCTGGATACTGGCTGAAATATCACATGTATTATTTCAAGAGTAAGTGATATAATTCATATACAGCACATTGAAAAAAAAATATCACCTTTTCCACAAAAAATATGAAGCAGCACAACTGTTTCCACTACCAATAATAATAGACATATTTTTGAGCATATTAGAATGATTTCAGAAGGATCATGTGGCGTTAAAGACTGGAACAATGGTTACGGAAAAGTCAGCTTTGTCAGCATCCCCCTTTCTTGGGGATGGTGTTCTCAGGTTTCTACCATGAAGGGCTTTTCAGGGTCTGGATGAAAAAGGTGTGGGGCACTGGTAAATGTTTTTTAGTAGAGAAGGCCTCTATGCCAGCTAGGACAGAGACTTGGGCTCGTTCTTCAGGAGGTTGGTAAAGAGGTTAGTGATGGTGCTGTAATTATGTGTGAAACAATGGTAGAAGTTTAAGAAGCCTAGAAGCACTGAAGTCCTTTTAATGGTTGTGGGTTCTGGCCAGGTGGTGACTGCCTTTACTTTCCCTTTGTCCATCTGGATACCACTGTGATCGATGATATGTCCCAGGAATTGGATGTTGATTCATGGAAAGTGCACTTCTCTGCCTTGAGGTATAAGTGGTACTCTCTGAGATGGGTGAGGACCTCGGCTAGGCTCCAGGACTAAATCAGGATTTCAATGTAGAGGATGATGAACTTATGGAGGAACTCCTGGAGCACCTCATGCATAAAATCTTGGAAGATGGAGGGGGTGTTGATGAGTCCATACGGCATGACTAAATATTCATAGTGGCCAGTAGGTGTCACAAAATCTGCTCGTCCCCCTCAGGTATCTGAATGAGGTTGTATGTGCTGCGAAGTTCCAATTTGGTGAACATAGTGTCTCTGCTGAGATGTTCCAGTGCCACTGGGATGAAGGAAATAGAATAATGGAACTTGACGGTTATAATGTTCAGTGCTCAGTAGTCGATACAAACCTCAAGCCTTTTTTGCCACACAGAAGAAGCAGGGGATGTTGAGGGCAGATGTAACCCTGTTTTAGCGCCTATTCAATGAACTCCTCCATGGCCTTCTGTTCTGGAAGTGAGAGAGGTATACATTTCATTGAGGCAATGGCTCAGCCGGAAGAAGATCAATTGTGCAGTCACATGGCCGATGTGGTGGCAGCTTGGGGCAAAAGACATCACTGAAGGGGGGCACAGGGCATGTCTTCTAAGTAAGCATTACACAAGTAGTGAGTGGTTACATCTTAGCAATAGATGAGGCATGACAGGATCATATCCCCATCAGCCCCGAAGTACAGACAGTCCCTAGGTAAGATGAAGAGAGTTGCTGGAAATCTATCATTGTCGGCTCGGTCCCTGTTTCTGGGGGTGACTTCTGACTGGCGGAGGAGTGGGGTTGATGACAACAGGACTTGTTGAGAGACATGCATTCTGTTAGAACAACGAATGGAGAGTTGTATGAATCATTCAAGTGTCGTTATACGGGAATAACTGCAAATGCAATCTTTACACCTACCTTGTCAGTAGGTGGTGAGAAGTGAGAGTTCATTCCATTCACTGGCTGTGGCAAGTGTGCTGAATTTAAGAGAATATTAATTTATAGACACTGAACCCTGACGAGGATGGTAAAGTTGCTCACCAACAAATGAATCATCCTCCAATCTATCGAAGACTTTACTGAAATGAGCCAGGAAGTTCTGGAGCAATTGGGTTGCGGGAGCAGCCTGGGACCAGATGGTTTCAGCCCATTGCAGCATGGAACCTGTTAGCAGAAAGATTATAAAGGCGATATTGGCTCGTATGGTGTAGAGATGCGGTTGAATTTTCGAGCAATAAGGAACATTGGAGAATGACACATTTGTACTCTTCTGCCAAGCCAGAGAAGATCGCCAGTCTGGTCATGGGATTGGATGTGACTGTCGGTGAAGAAGTGGTGGCTTTGGTGATGGAAGTGGTTAAAAGAGAGGGAGTGGTGGTCAACACATGTTGGAGAGAGTCTACCATTTTCAGGAAGGGATCAGATCTGCTCATCCTGCTCACGTTGTAGGTCCATTTTTCTGTTATGGATGCAGACTCACAAAGAAGGTGCTGTGTACAATAACATCATCCAATATTAAATCCCAGTACATAAAAAGCGATTGGTCATAAATTACCGGGTGACTGACCGCCGTAATAATGAGTTTTAAAATGTATCCTCAGTTTGCTGCTCTTGAACAGGATGAAGGTGACTGGCTGCCGCCTGGCTTCTGTATTTGCATAGAGCGATCCTGATTGGCTGACGCTTCCGTTGGAGGCGCTTCACTGGCGTTGCTAGCGGCAGAAGTTAACAACTTTAATAGAAATTATCAACTTTTGCTGCAAGCAACGCCAGTGAAGCAGCGCCGACGGATCCACAATTTCTTTCGGCAACGCTTGACTTCACCCATTCAAAGTCAATGGGAAGCGTTGACGCTGACGCCCTGTGTGAGTGCACCCTGAGTGAACTGATGTGTGTGTATTTGTAGCCGTGTTGATTAGGGCACTGATGAGGTGCAGGTGTGACTGATTAATACTCTGGTGGCAGTGTGCACTGTGACTGGGTAGTGAGAGAGCCTGGCCGATCTGTGGCAAAATATATATACACCTTTTTCCTGACGCAAAAATGGGTGCTGCCATTTGTACATTTTATGGGTATAGCTTCCAGTCTAATTTGCATCCAGTTATTTTAAGCTTACTTCCATGTTCAGGAAAAAGGTGGATACAAATGTAAAATTGTTTCTGCTGTATTTGTCTGTTTCTGGTAACATAGCAGAAGATAATTGGTTGCTGAGTTTAGACATGCACTATGGTTTCTAATATCTCCTATTTAGTGTATAATATTTATGGTATTTAAATCTGGAGGTACTGCATTATCTGATACAACAGTTCCAGAGAAAGGGCCTACGTATGTTCAGCACACAAGGAAGCATCCTATACGTGACTAAATTATAAACAGCTGCCTTGATAGTTTGCAGTCGTTGACACGGTAGTAATAGGATGTTCTGGGCCTCACTGTATTTTGTAGAGTGTCAGATATGTCATCCAGCGATTCAGTGTAGTTCCCAGAAGGCCCTTCTGTGCTGTTCTGTAAACTGCAGGCATGTGTCTTCTGGGCATGGTGTACTCCCACTATCTGACCCTGAATGGCAGCTCCCGCCAGTGTTGCGAACATTTCCATGCCCATTCCTGAGAGACATCGTGAGGGACAACGAAATTCATAACATTTTTTCCTTTTATATACAGGAAACAGATTTCAGTTAAGGTAATATCTTATAAATCCAAGGTATCCTGCTTAAATAATAATTAAAACTATGATCTACCTAGATGTTGTTTTTTTTCACAAACCAACATTTTTTTTTTATTTGCATATCTTTTTCTTTTTGAATTCCTTGAATTCCAGTACATTTTCATTCAACTTCCTCATAGACATTTGAATAGCAATTCTCCTCTTTGCTATACCAATTCAAATCTGATTCAAATTCAGGAGTATAAGAGGTATTTCTTCAATTCAGTTATGAATGGTGTTCAATTTTGGTATTTTGATCTGTTGTTGGTCTGTGATTGATAGAGAATGATTGTAGAGGATCTGACTGTAACAGTAATGATTGTCAAGACATTTAGAAAGATACATTGCAATTCCATCAACTTCCTACAATCTCATTGATTTAATGAGACATCGGACCACACTGACTGCATTTTATGGCTATTTCTTACTGTAACCAGTGGCTGAGTCTCGATCCTTCTGATTTCCTCCCAGAAACATGTTTAGGGAAGTATATGGTACATGGTAGCACTAAACAAGATAGAGACAGGAGAAATTGCTGTAGAGTGAGTTATGACTCAAATAACACTGCAGTGGTTATATATTTAAGTAATATATTTACTATATTCACTTCACAGGAAACTATAGTGTCATTGTATATTAATTCAAAACTAATTTAAATTAATTTCCCCTATGTAGGAAATTGTAAAATGTGTAAAACAACATAAAATTATAGGCTAATAATTCTGGGCTTACGCTCAGGAAGGTGTCAAACAGACAGGACCATGTGAAGTACCAGCCAAAACTGAAGCCAGAGGACATGGTGTCCTGTGGGGTATACCAGAGCATAACGTATGACAGGACCCCAAGTGGCATTGTGAACACAATCCTGCAAGAGCATGGGTTAGAAGAGTGGCATTTGATGAACCCTGGGCATATTAAAAAATGAATTAAAAAAAGTACACTGTCTGTTGCACTATATGCTCAACATACACATGCAAGCAACCTGTGGTCCACCTGTGAAATATTTCTAGTCTGATATTAACCAATACACTCACCAAGGAATAAGTTTGCCGATTCTGGTCCGACCACTCTTGCTCACAGCATATCCAATCAGAGGATCCGAAATGGCATCCCAAGCTCGACCAAGGAAGAGAATGATGGATGCAGAGAAAGCTCCCATCTATAACAAACACATAGACAGAAGGACATGTCTGTCACTTCTGAAATACTTACTGCGTTCCATTTTTGCAACAGAATTTTCTTTGTAGAACAAATCACAGTTACATATGAACCAATGTTCTACCAAGCTGTTAAAGTACATAATATATTAACTTTCTCAAGTTCTTTCACATTACCATTAACATCGCAGTTCACATAGTGATTATCCACCTGCAATTCATGAAATAAGTGAAAATATTGCTGAATTTTCTTCAGATGGTAATATTTCTGTATTTATTGTCATACTGGTGAAATGCTCAACTTTTTTCTTTTCTTCTAAACTGGCGTTGTACCTCTGTTTAAAGCAGATGATCCACAGTGTATTTTGTCTTTTCATTTTTTAAAAATATATTGTATGTACTTTAGTTTTGTTTTGTTTTTTTGGAGTATATAGTTTATTTCTAGTTCAAATAACCCAGCGTTAAAAATGACCCTGCAAAAATAACCTCATAAAATGACCCAACAACTTGAACCCAGCATTTGGGTTTAAAAAAATATCCCAGCACACATTTTTCAGAGGTACAAATATTAAAATAGCTAACTCCATAAAATGACCCAATAGGGCAGCATTTGGGGTCAAGCATTTTAAACCCAGCATTTTTTAGAGTGTAGAGATACACCATCCTCAAAAGCACATTTGAAACCAACTGATGATAGGAATAAGACTAAGTTTGACAAGAAAAAAACATACATTATAAATAATATTTTACCGTCTTTAAATGGAAATTATCACATTGGATCAGATAACACTCATCATCACAGAATATAAACCGTAACATAAAAGTGACACAGACGGCTATATTAGCAATACTTAAAATTACTGTCAATTACTGTTTAAAAGTCAAAGTCTTTTAAAAAGTCTCTTCACTGCTTTAATATGTTCCATGTGTTTTACCAAATGTGTGTGTGTGTGTGTGTGTGTGTGTGACAGGCCACTGTGAACTGTGACCAATTTGTATAGAGATCATATGGTATACTATATGGTATTCATTACTGACAGCTGAACATCTTGTATTCATTTATACCCACCTTTACAACGTCCAGTAAAAAGATCTGCATGTAAAAGCCCCTGGCGGTTCCAGTCATGGGGTAAGGCATTCCTCCAATGGCATAGCACAGTTTCCTGGATAAAGGGATTCCTGAGGTTTTCTGCGTGAGATCAAGATGTAGCATCAATGTCACATCTATATAACATCGTACATAATGTTCTATTTCAAAGTTAACGCGACAAAATGTTGAATTTTAATAGACGTATCTTAAATATAACTTTATGTTACTGTTATTTGCACCATCAAAACAAAGCCTCTGATGTTCACAAAAAAAACAAATGTTTTATCATACCGACTGATCACCATTTTCTGTCTCGCAGGCTTTATTCTCATCTGTGCAACTGTCCAGTATATTCCCGCTACTGTTGGCCATCGCTCAGTAATCGAGGAAAGATCTGGCCCTTAGTTTTTCTGGGTCTTCTTGTAATTGTTGACAGGTAGGCGTGGTGTTTGTTCCTCTACAAAAACATTCGGCCAAGTTTCGCAATACTATCCAAATAACGAGATGTTATTATTTCTGATGTCGTCATTGGGACATGTTGCGGCGTTTTTGTTTAATTTTCTAAGCAACTTTATCTTCTTAACTAAAAAGCTGATTTGACATTATGATATCGCATTAACATAATATCAATTCATTACAATATCTAAAATTAGCATTTCGTTAGGATTTTATGTACCGTGTGTTTTAGTCACTGTTTGACAACCAGCTATGGAGTTTTGTCCTCTGCACAGGACATTATGTTTTTTAACTAGATGTTACATAGTTTTATCTGTCTGGATGTCCTGTACAGAACACATTCTGATCTTTTCAGAAATATTGTTGCACATTTTGGAATGAACAACAAGTGGAAAGAGAAAAAATATAAACATCTCAATATTTTTATTAAATCATATTTCTAATAAAAATCTTTTATTATGAAAATCTTGCTAGTTATTACTCCAATTATTGCACTTTTTTGTTCATTGACACCAAAACACATTAAAATTCAAATTTGATGCAGTTTATAAATATATTATATACTAGAAAAAAACATTTATTTTACACCCATTTTCCATAAGGAAAAATGTTTTTAAAGTATCTGAGAACCATCTTTATATTGAGTTTGGTGTAATTTTTTTTTTTTAATTGATTTGTGATTAAAATTAAAATCTCACAGTTTCACGCCCTGGATTACTGTTAAGATAGCCTACTATTTTTCTCTTATTAAACTTTCAGCGCCTGTCCCGTTAACAGTCTCTGCACATCCCTGGCTGAAAGAGCTGGAGGGATTCAGAAGAAAGGTGGTTGCTAACCTACCATGTAAATGTAAAGCAGTAGGCTCATTGACTGTGTTTAAATCATGAACCAATTAACTTGTGAATATCGTCAGTTTGTTAACAACCCATGATTATACTTTATACTATACTTTACTATACTTATAATGCTACTATTATGCGTCATGTCTGATGTATTTTATTACTGACAAATTATGTATTAACTGACAGCACACTTAGCTTTCACAGCGATTTTTATTGCGTCAAAAGTAGCATGTTTTCAAAAGAACTACTGTACATCCAGACGTTAACCAGCTGCTAACTAAACTACAGCTTGACAGACGAACTTAATTTCTGTGCCACCAGATGACAGTACCGTGCACCGCAAGAAAAAGTTATAAGTAGCCTAATAACTAATGCATTAAGGAAAGGAAAGGACGTGACATTTAACCCATCCACACAGCAATGAGAAGTGACAACCACACCCACACACACACAAGGTGAACACACACCCGGAGCAGTGGGCAGCCATTGCTGCGGCGCCCGGGGAGCAGTGGGGGGATCGGTGCCTTGCTCAAGGCTCTCACCTCAGTCGTAGAATTGAAGGTGGAGAGAGCGCGGGTTATTCACTAACCCCAACCACAATCCCTCACCTATTATTTCTTTTCTTTCCTAGTTTCTTTGCTCCAGGCAAATTAATTTTACTATAAACATTTGATAAAACAATAATGATCATGATATATTGCTCCTTTTGAAAATCGGCATTGTTTAAGATATATAGGTTTAACTTTCCTAAAAAACAATAAGAGCTTTCCCACTGAGCAAGGATGTAAAAACCTGAAAAAAATGAAAACAAACAGTTAAATTTATACCAAAAGGTGCAATAGCAATGAGTTTAAGCCTAAATGTAACTTTGCAAGATGAATAGCCTACAATGTAAAAATGTAAAAAGCACTCCAAATAAACTTTAAGAGTTATTTTTAACTTTTGCCTTTTAAGAACTGTTAACTTTTCAGAGGTAAGAGTTATTAATCCATCCGCTGCACTCGTAGCCTGGTTGCAGAAAAAGAGTTAAAGAAAACCATGGAATTAAAATAAATGTGGTTATATTTCAAAACTCCGAAATTATATCTCTCAAAATAAACTCGTCATTCTCTCTTTTGACTTTACATCCCACTCAAATCATGATAACGTTTACATTTATCAGTCGATTTCAGTTGTTTGTGATATGCATGAACTTGAAAATAACCCTGCCTCAAGTTATTTAGTCAGGCTTGGAAAATTGTTAATTTTTTAAAAAAAGGCTCACACTCTGTAATGTTCCTTTTCTGTCTGGTCCTGTTCTCCCCCCGTCTTTGTATTTTTTTGGTTTAGCCCTCATTATGTTCTGATTAGTTTACTCGTCTCACCTGTTTTTCTCAGCTGCCCTCACTTTAGCCTTTCAGTTTCTCTGTATATAATCCGTTGTCTTTTTAGTTCTAGTGATCCTTGGTTAAGGTCTTGCGTGTGCTCCACGTTGTGCTGTTGTTTGTACTGCTGCCTCGTCAGCTTTTGTTTTTGTGTCCTGGAAGTATTAAGTTGCATATCAAGCTCTTTGTGTCCTCTGCTCCTTGCTATGCTGAGTAGTGCCGGCATCACACCACAACGGGCTCATTTATGACACTCGAACTCCTGTTGATTTAGTTTATTTTGTTTTTTAATAATTATAACAATAATGTAGTATAACTGTAATATATACACATGTAATGTCCTTTTAATGTACGTTAAATAAAATTTTCCGCCACCTTGAGAAAAAATATAATTCTGTAAGTCATAATAATGAGAAACTTTCTCATAATAAGTTAATATAATATTAAAAAAAATATTTAGAACGAGAAATTTTCTCATAATAATGACTTATCTCATAAAAAAAATCCATGGTGGGCTATTTTAATGAGGTCTTTACCACCTTTCTTTGCTTTGAACATGTCAGTTGCGTTGCTGTCTGTGGAAGATTAAAAAGCTCTCAGATTTCATTTAAAAACATCTTAAGTTTTGTTTCGAAGATGAACAAAGGTCTTACAGGTATGGAATTATTGAAAGAATTTCTTTTTGGGGTGAACTATGACCTTAAAATACAGTCATTCACGTTTTGTTTTAATAAGGAGGGCCACAATTAAGAACTTGTGTTCCCTAAATGTTACGACCTTAGTTGGATTTAATGTCTAGGAATTTTAAAGGAGTAACTTTGAGATGGCCAAGGGAGAAAGCTTAAAGTAGGTGGGACACAATAATCACAAAAGACCAACAATTAGCACCGCAAAGGGTTTATTGCTCCCACAACCAAAAATATTTATAAACATTAAATAAGACAAAACAAAAACAATAACTGATATACGCAAAACCAACGGGAGTGGGAACTACGAGTGGCGCTATTAAATCATAAAAGAAACATAACAAAAAGAACCCACACTATCTCCTCCCAGTCCTCTAAATAAAAAAAACAAAGCAAAAGAAAATCTTCAGCTCAAACGCGCCCTAAACTTACTCTAAATAAAACAGAAGAAAAATACATTAAACAGCGCACTCCACTACCTAGCGTGTTTAATACAAGGTTTTACGAAGTGCAAGGTATGTATGTCACGTGACTTACCTGATCGTTCCACAACTCCGTTGACTGCAGTACAGAGTTGAACACGCACTGTTGGTTGGAACAAATGGGATGAATGTGTCAAGGACACATGAGATAAACAGTAACACAAGTGTCGTGAACGGTAACACTTAAGACCAATCTCAATCTACTCATAAGGACAAAAATAGTAGTACTTGTCAATGAAACACAACAGCACGTAATACACAAAGTCGCTCTGCACACACAAACTCTCGACTGGTTTTCTTCCAGCGCCGCTGGCGTTTGAAAAGGATTCTGGTGCCGATCGGGATTAGACTAGACGACATGACGTCACAGAAATGCATCGATGATGGACAGGCACATTCACCAATAGAATGTCGAATAAGGCAGCACCTAGAATTAAAAGCAACGCAGAGAAACAAAACGTATCCAAAAACAGTGTACAGTTCGTCACAATACATGTTCCACTAACATCTCTATCTAGTGCAAATGCTTCTGCTACTGTTTTAAAGGATTGCTTAAAACTATTGAGGGAGGGAGCTAAAATGTAGCAGTGGGTAAGACATGCAACCAAATATTTAAAAAGGGCTGATCTTTTACAGAAATAGCTTGACAAAAACTCTTTTTGATCATTTTCTCCACTCTTTGTGCTAGTCTAAAATGCATTTGGGGTATATTTCTTGGTGAAGTGCACAGCGTATAAAACCACATTTCTGTCACCACGTTAAAATAATATTATTAAAGTAAAAAAGTTTCTGTATAAATATTTTTTTCATACTTGTGAGGCAGTTGTTGAACATTTATGAGGTATAACCATAGATAGGCTATATATAGAATGACATTCTATATATTTCTATGGGTATAACGTTAACCGAGGAAAAATTAAGAAATGTCAGACTTGTCTTCTCCGCTCCAGCAGCTGATGATTTCCCGGTTGTCATGGTAACTCACAGACAACAGTGGGGTGGCTAACGGTTACTATTTAAAAAAAACAATTATATTAAAAAGCCTTTTAACTATTTTTTGGGTTCAAAAACTTTGTTTTATACATTTGTTGCGCCTATTTGTTTATTCTAAATTGTAAGACTCACCCTAGAAAAGCTAATTCTTCTATCAGACACTTGAAGTAAAATTGTGCCTTAACGTTAGTCAAACGCACTGTCCTTTGCGGCAGATGAAAAGACGTGCCAGTCTGTGCCAGTGTTTTACTTTCATAAGTTTCACAACTCAAAAATATTTTCCTGTCTTGTCAATATGCGCGATGTCTTAATCTGACTTGGTGAAAATAAACACATCTTTAAAGAATGTCCAATGAAGAGTCAGAGGTTTACACATTTTAAATAGCATTGTGGTAATCAGATCAGAGAGAGCATAAAGAACGCGTAAATGGTGGAAGAGGAGAATAATGATGGAAGATGGGCTGGAGGGGGAGGTATAAAATATTTACTGCAAAGTGGTGTAATTATAGCCAAGGCAGGAAACATATGTAACGTTAGAATTTCTTAAATAGGACAGGTTTGATGAAGAGAATATGATTACGGAAAACAAAAAGGAAGAAAAAGTGAAGTAACTGAAGTAACATCGCAGAGGAATAATCCAGAAGATGGCAGTACGCTCTTGGATGCAAGCCGCCGTTAAATCGCAAAGAAGAAGAAAGACATCAGCAATGTGCTTTCGATTTAAGATCCCGTGATTCTCGTAAATATATTCGGATTCCGGCTAGACTCATGGTAAGTGTGACTAATGGGCTGTTTAAACCGGAAAGAAGTATGTTCTGGAGCAGAAATGCTGGAGCGAGTGGTCAAGACGCTCCACTGCCAGATATATTACAGTTTACCGGAAGCAGATTCGTTATCATTGATTAGAACAACGATGTCTTGGCCCATGAAATATTACTAATGCGAAGTACCTAACTTACTACTGTTTGCGTTTCAGCTGGATTGGTGTAATATCGTACTTCAGACTATGAAAGGTAAATTAAGTGTTTGTACCTGTAGGTCCAGGCCCGGAAACATGTCTAGTAAAAGACAAACATGTCAAAAAACAAGAGTGGGTAAATCAGAGCCCGGGCATATTAATGTCCTTTCAAGGAAACCCAGATTAGACCCAGTAAGTTGCTTATTTAGTTGCCATAGAGAATAATCAAACTGGCCCAGACAAGACTTTATTTTTTTTGCTATAAAGTCCATGTGAAAGGGGGAAAACAGCTGAAACCATCCTAGGATTGACTGGTTAAGGTGGTCTCTTAGCTTGGTCTTAACTAGTTTGCAGGCTGGTTTTAAAGAGGTTGTGATCACTTTAGCTGGTCAGGCTGGGAGGCCCCCTTAAAGCAGTCAATCAGTTTATGATATTAACTAGCATGTTCCACAGCTGGATTAGAACTGATTCTTTCTTCCTCTGTCAGTGCTCATTTCTGCAGCCATATGTTCCTCCAGCTGTGGTTGAGGAGATCCTCCTGAATCTGCCTGCTCACCGGGTGGTCCGAGTCTGTCGTCTGGTGTGTCATGAGTGGAAGGAGCTGGTGGACAGTGCTGCGCACTGGAAAGAGCGCTGCCGGAGAGAGGGGATCCAGCCACTTGATGCTTCCAGACCACCAGATGACTGGCGCTTGTTTTACATCTTAACTAAGAAACGACGTAACTTGATCAAGAATCCTAAAGGAGAAGGTGATTCATAGAAATATCACTAAAATACTATTGTCTTTTTTTCACTTTTCACTCTTATATTTACGTTTTTTTTGTACTAATTTTGGTTGAGTTGTTATTAGAAAGTTTTCTAATTTCTGTACAGTTTTATTATTTGTCATGTTTTAGTTTGTTTTTTTTAGTGCTAAATGAAATTGAGAAATGTTGCAAGTAGTTAAAATGAAGCAGTAGTAAGTTTTTATACTATTTTTCAGTTAGTGTTTATTGTATGTCAAAAAATGTTTTTAGTCATTTAAATTTTAGGGTTAGTTATTAATAACCCTTATATACATAAAAAGGTTTGAAAGTAAGTATCTTCGGAAAGAGCTTCATTTGCCAAGTGTGCGTCCAGTACAAAAAGCATATACTTAGTGCAGACATACATATACATTAAGTAATGTGAATTTTGTTTCAGTTAACATCTCTTCTCTGATGTTCTTACTAGATAAACTTCAAGGATGGAAGATTGTACAGAATGGAGGTGACTGCTGGGTTGTAGAGGAAAATAGGAAACCATTTCCAGATGAGACGGTCACAAAATGTTTTGTAACATCTTATGGGTATATTTGATATTTTCTTAAAAGAAAGCTTTTTTAAAATATGCTTTTTAATATGATTATTAAATTCATTACACACATAAATCACTGATAAAAATATGTCATTAGGTTATGTTTAAAGCAACAGCTTATTGATTTGAGGAAAGAAGGCTATATTGATGCTTTCATGGATCAACTGCAACCTCATATCAAAATAACAGACTGGTGAGCATCACGCATTTTTGGATACACTGTCCCTGTAAATACAGTACGAACCAGGTTCTAATGTTTACATCATGTGTTCTCTGCAGGTATGCACCACGCTTTGATTGTGGGTGTCAGTATGAGATCACTGTAGAGTTGCTTAATCAGAGGAAAAAACCTATTTGTATTTTTCAGCCTGAGAAAGTTTTATTTGAACAGTGGAATGATGAGCCGTGGTGTCAAGTGAGTAGCATTATATTGACAGTCAAATTATTTCCCT
This sequence comes from Enteromius fasciolatus, assembly GCA_032361145.1. Classification (NCBI taxonomy): domain Eukaryota; kingdom Metazoa; phylum Chordata; class Actinopteri; order Cypriniformes; family Cyprinidae; genus Enteromius; species Enteromius fasciolatus. The sequence continues at coordinate 6,477,819 of JAUMHR010000084.1, forward strand.
ACAATCAACCTAACAGTTAGACTTCATTGTGTCTTTATCTCACATAGTCTTTATCTGTTCTGCTTTATTTCAGGTGACACATGTCTTTAAGGATTATGGACCTGGGCTTCGGTTTATCCGTTTCACTCATGGTGGGGTGGACACACAGTTTTGGGCAGGCTGGTTTGGGATTCGGGTCACCAACAGTACTGTGGAGATCTGTCCAGCTAATCAGAAGGTATGCCAGGTATATTTGCACATACAAGGAATTTGTTTTTGTGACAGCACTGCAGTGCAACAGAGTGACAGTGACAAGACAAGACACAAGTAGTAAAAATAATTATGTACAAATATACAAAGTAGCACAAAAACACAATAAATAAAATAGACATTTAATAAGAACAGGTGTGAAGTGTTACATGTGGTACATGTACGATGATATGTGCAAAAATGACGTTGTTGTTAAGTGTTCATGGTATGGATTACCTGGGGGAAGAAATTGTTCCTGTTCTGGTCGTTTTGGTGCTAAGTGCTCTGTAGCGTCGACCAGATGGCAACAGGTTAAAGAGCAAGTGTGCTGGTTGTGAGGGGTCCAGAGTGATTTTCTTAGTCCTTTTGCTCACTCTGGATAAGTACAGATCTTGAAGAGAGCCGAACCAGACCGTTATAGAAGTGCAGAGGATAGATTCAATGATTACTTTGTAGAACTGTATCAGCAGCTCCTGTGGCAGGTAAAACTCCTTCAGCTGGCGAAGGAAGTATAACCTCTGTTGGGCCTTTTTCACAATGGAGTCAATGTGAGTGTCCCACTTCAGGT
>JAUMHR010000084.1:6478714-6488926 GCA_032361145.1 Enteromius fasciolatus
ATGAAGATTTGTTAAACCAGAGCTAAAAGATTAATATTAAACATCTGATCAGATATAACGGCAGGAAAAGTTGAGACTCCTTATTTGAATGCTTGGCTAAAAAGATGTGTCTCAAAGAGATAATAGCTGAGAGCTTCTTTGTCCCTCTTAAACAATGTCCTCAGGTTGTGTTTAAAGGAACAGCTGATTGATTTGAAGAAAGAAGGTTACAACGCTGCTTTCATGGATCAGCTGCAACCTCATATCAGAATATCAGACTGGTTAGTGTTCACTCAAACTGTAATTTCATGATACAGTATCAGTGGTTTATATATCATAGCAGTTAATAAAGTTTAGTATGCAAATGTTTTGTCTGGCGCAGGTATTCACCACGCTACGATTGTGGAAGTGTGTATCAGATCATTGTAGAGCTGCTTGATCAGAAGAAGAAACCCATCAATGTTTTTGAGCCTGAACCAGTTATTTTTCCTCAGTGGAATGATCAGCAGTGGTATGAAGTGAGTAGAAGAAAAGAAAGTCAACAATGAAATTCTCACCATATATATATATATATATATAATTTTTTTTATTAATTTCAGATGACACATGTCTTTAAGGATTATGGACCTGGGGTTCGGTTTATACGTTTCACCCATGGAGGAAAGGATACAAAGTTTTGGGCAGGCTGGTATGGGATTCGGGTCACTAACAGTAGTGTGGAGATCTGTTCAGCTGAATCAATCGATCAATCAATCAATCACTTTTGTTCTCCTCTGGCCGGACGCCCAGCACCCAATCCCCAGTCCAATTTTAGGTGCATGTCAGATTGTACAAAGGACTTATAGTGTGTGTGTTTTTGTGCATTTGGTTCCGGTGATCTGTCCATGGAGCTCATCTAGATGTTCTTGTGTCCAATGAAGATAATCTCTTATCTCCTATACAGACTGGGGAACAGAATAAGAGAGAGACATACTAATATTAGTGTAGATGCCATTCTTTTTACGATGTAACAAGTACATCGTGTGTTAAGAGAAATGTTCCTGCTTCCGGCTGATCTATTTAATGCTGCATAACAATCCTTTCTTATTTATCAGTGATTTATTATCTTTCAAACACTGTTTCACCCCAAAATAAACGTTCTGTAATTTCATTAAAAACATCTTAAGTTTTGTTTCGCAGATGAACAAAGGTCTTACAGGTTTGGAATGAGAAGAGGGTGAATAATTATTGACAGAATTTCTTTTTTTTGGGTGAACTATGACCTTAAAATACAGTCATTCATGTTTTTTTTAATAAGGATGGCCACAATTAAGAACTTGTGTTTCAGACATGTTCCACTAACATGAACCTCTCTATCTACTGCATATATGCAACTGCTACTGTTTTAAAGGATTGCTTAAAACTGAAGTATTGAGGGAGGGAGCTAAACTGTAGCAGTGGGGAAGACACGTAACCAAATATTTAAAATTGAAGAGAAATATCATGACGAAAACTCATTTTGATCTTTTTTTTTCACTTTTTATCCTAGTCTAAAAATGCATTTGGTGAATACTTTTTGCAGAAGTTGCAGCGTATAAAACCACAATTCTGTCACCACATTGAAATAATATTATTAAAGTAAGAGAGTTTCTGTAAAAATATTTTTTCAGACTTTTATTCAAAATACAAATCTCTTCGATACTCCCCGGTGATTCAACTTGACATAAAACAGCTTACCTCTAACGTGGCACAAGACATATGGCTCTTTAAAGTCTTCTAAATTAAGCTTATGACAGACATTAGCATGAATTATTTTCCTTCCTTGTTAGACAAATTCAAAACTGGCACAACTTCCCCTACCCTACAATATCTTGTATGTTGTGAAGCATCATTCAAGTCTTAAAGGCACAATGGTAAAATTTGCACACGCATCATCTCACTGTGATAAGAGTACCAAGGCAAATGATGAGCAAAACAAGTGTCGAGTAAAAGATACAGTTACTTTCCTGATTAAAAACCAAAATAAAATGTCAGATTCATCTTTGTTGATTCTTCTGTGTCCAGTTCATAAAATCACACATTTACATGTCTTCTGGGATCCCGGGGGCTCTAGAGCTGCTAATACCACCTCATCAAATACGTTCTTGAGTCCTTTCTGTAACAAAGTAAATTGGTTTGTTATACAAATAAAGCCAAAATGTAAAACTTGGCTTCATAAACTGAAAAACACTGACATACCCACCTGCGTTAGAGCAGAGCATTCAACATATTTCACTGCCTTTAAATCTTTGGCTAGTTTTTCAGCTGTCTCTGGTTGGATTGGCTTTTGTTTGTTTTTTGCAAGCCTTGCAATAGTTACAGGATCATCTCGAAGGTCAATCTGAGTTCCAACCAGCAGAAAGGGGGTTTTCGGAGAGTGATAAGTTATCTCTGGCACCCACTGCATTACAAATGAACCATTGTTAGCAACAAACACATTATTTCACAACGGATAGACCACTGAAAGACTCACCTTTTCTTTTACATTTTCAAAGGAGGGCAGAGAAACTACAGAGAAACAAACTAGAAAGACATCTGTTTGGGGATAGTATAAGGGTCGTAATTGATCCTGACCTAAAAAATATTGAATATTTAGATGTCAGAATCAGTTCTTGTGCCAAATGTTGAAACACTTTGAGGATTAAGAACTTGACAATGCTTTAAGTAAAGTTATTATACCTGCAGCATCAAGTAATCTAATGGTATAAGATTCGCCATCAGTCATTACATTCACAGCTTGGTTATCAAACATCTGAGAGAGAGAAAACAAAGTAAAACATAACAAAAGCAATCGAATTGACACAACAGGGATGACTTTTTCATTATTTGTTATGCATGTCTCTATTCAGCCGTCATCACTGATAATAGGTTGTATTTTTTTCTTTCTTGAACCAGTCAAAATACCAAAGAGCGCAATAGTATTGCATGCATAAATGTAAATAAATCTTACTGTTGGTTCTGATGGGAACTTGTTTGTAAAAGCAACCAAAAGGCAGGTTTTACCCACAGCTTCATCTCCAACTACCACACATTTAATTGTGGACATTGCGGTTGTCACAAGTGGTTTTCCAGCGTCTGGCATCAAAGTATCTGTAATTGTTAATAAATACTGTTACGTTTTCAGTTGGGATTAGTCGGCATACATGCAAAAATATGGTGACAAACATACACACCAATAAACAAATAAATAAATAAAATAATAAATCCCCCAAAAATCCTCTTTTTTTTGTGGTTGAGATGCTTATGTCATAATCTTACAAAATGAATATTTTATGATAATGTGACAAATAACTTAAAAAGAGAGGGGGAAAATAGTTATGATTTCATAATTCCTAAAATATTGGTATTAATTCAAACCTCTGTAACATGTATGTCGAGGTCAACACTTTTGCTAATGACCCACGTTACGGCATGAAATATAAAGAAAAGCATGACTTTATAAGAACTCTTGAAGCATAGCTCATAATACACAAGTGCCCAGATTGTGTTGACTGACCGAATTTTGACATTATACCTAGTTTCTTAACAGCTCGAAACATCTTTAAACGGTCTACTGTTAACTATGGGCTCACAAATACAGATACGTTTAACTTTTACTCCAAACATTGTAAACTTAGAATTAACGGTTTACACCGGGTAAAACTTTGCCATGGATATGGTTGTCCAACCAGAACATGCTTCTACCAATCACACTTCAAAATAAAAGTCCTCGTTGTCGTTTCATTTAAGGCCCCAGTAAAAATTCTCAAATAACCCCCCAAATAAATGTATTTTTTTATTGAAAATAAAAACCAAAATATTATCATTGTGATTTCAATAAACTAATTTAACAGCCTTGTAAAAAACAAAACAAACATTCAGTGGTGAACTTTATTTTTATTCTCATATCTAACATTTGATACAAATAGACACTTCACTTATTTTAAATAAGTACTAAACTATGCAGGGAGCTATAATTTTATGTTTGCTGCATTGTTTGTTAAAGTGCCTGAATTTATCTAAATTCTTCATTTTAGACACTGGTCAACATAAACATTTAGTTCTTAAATCAAGACAAAGCTAAACAGGATTGATTATCTTGGCACTTCACAGAGTTCAAAACACATTTACCAGGTTTCTAAATTTTAGTTAAAACAATGACCCACTGTTGAGTCCCTGAGTCCTTTTCTCATAAAGAAAACGATTAGAAATGCACAATTATCTTCTGTTCATTTTAAGGGGACCTAGTCACAAGCAAAGTAATCCTTCAGAGGTGCTAGAAGATGCCTTATGACAGGAACGCTCCAGGACTTCCCCAATACTCTCTGCCTCTGCATACGCCCCAAATTTTTCACATCCGTGTAATGCTTCGGAAATCCAAATATTCTGACAAAGACAAGTGTGAGAGTCAGCATAACTCAACATATTTGGCAATGACTTTTGACAAGACATAAAACTGTAATAGCAGAAAAAGTAAAAGTTACTTCTCCAGTTCAGTGATCCAGAGACTATCAGCTTCCCCGTTCATAATGATGGGGTAATGCCGGTCATCAGTTCCTGGTTTTAGTATGTTTGGCCGTGTGGTGATAGTGCGAACCTTTTCATACTGCACAATGGTAAATTACACGGTGTCAACACTAACAATCAAAGTTAACACTGTCATTGAAATTATTATGTAGAGCATGTCTTTGGTTAGAAGCTCATGAGAAAACCTTCGCAGTGCGGCCAGGGTCCAGACACTCCTGAAGACTCAGTTTATCTTTCTGAGATGCTACGATCCGTCTGGTCAAAACAGAAAACAATGAGATCAGGAATTCACATTTATTTATTGGTTAAGTGTGACAGTCATATGAAATGATTACCGCACCTGTTCATGCCTGGTATGTTCCCCCAGAAGTATCTTGCTCTGCGAGCTGGACTCACTTTCAAAGCATCAATGAGCACAGGGTTACACTAAAAACAAAATCACACATGCTTACTACACATTCTTTTAAAATCTGATGCCAAGATTCAAGATAACTCTCGTAAACTTAATGTGCCAGCTTTATAAATGTATAATTGCTGAGAGCCAAATCTCTATCATAAACAAAGAAGAAAACTTACTTCCAGAAAGCGGCTAATGTCAGCTTTAACCTTGTTTTCCATTAACACCACATTCTCAAAAAGCCAGAAGAACGGCCGTGGGTCATCCTCCTTTGGCTTCAAAATATTCAGAAGCCGATAATATTCGAAAAACAGCCGCCCTGTGCCCTCTGCAGAGAGTGAAGATTACTTCAGATGCAACAAATGATGTTACAACATGAGATTAAGTATTGAGTCTGCTCTATAAAGAAGGTTTTTGCCAATAAAGACTTTATAAAGGCAATCAGATCACACTTAGCCAGACAACAATGTGCCTGTTGGTTTTGTGCGACATGGATCAGATTGGTCTTACCAAACAAGCCCTTTCTGTTGGGATTGGCCGTGCACAGGTCATTACAAGGACTTCCTCCAATGAGAAGATCAAATGGGCCCCATTGGTCAATCTGAACAAAGACAGGGAATACACTCAGTAGTGCCAAGTCGCACAGAGATTTTATTATTTCATAACAGACAACAAACAAGAGAATGTAAACAATTATTTTGTAACCCTACATGCTTCTTCGTAATGTTCTTAACGTCCTTCACGTAAGTGATTTTTCCCTCATGGTTGACCATGGAAACGGTAAGAGACTCTTGATCAACTTCCGAGGCCACATATTTTGCCACATTAAAGCCAAGATCCCTCAGAACAAGGTATCCTAAAAAAAAATGTATTTTAATGCACAAGAACACCCTATAAGTCTGTGCTACACTACAAGTAGTCAAATAATTTGGCAAGTTTTACCTGTGGCTATACCATCAAATAAAGAAAGCACTCTGATTGGACGTCGCTGCTTAGCAGGGATTGATGGGTAAACTCGATGAGGCTCCTGAGGAGAACAAATGTCAATGGTGGAGCCAATACAAATACAAATCAGGACGATCATGCAATATTTGTAGAAGATGATGAAGTATATGAAACAAGCACTAACAAACTCCATAGCACTGTTGTTGGCAAAGAATTCCTGCACACAGATGCTCCAGTTATGCCTGGGCTTCAAAGCTCCAGAGCTGCTCTCAGGTGCACACAGGTAACAGGTCCACGGATCCACATTTTTCAGCCGGTTAAATGTCCCTTCACCCACTAGAATATCCAGACAGTCCACACAGTAGCAGCTAGACAATGAGATCAAATTAGATTGGGGTCAAAACAATAACAAAAACCCTTTAAGTCTATAGACTGACAAACTCACCGACAACAGCTTTCATGACCACACAGAATGACCTCCATGCCAGTACAGCACACGGTGCAGTAAGACTGATATCCATCTTCATCATACCTGTGCAGTGTCTCCGTGAAATTAAACTGACAAACAAACAAAGCTTTGTTGAAGATCCAATGAATGGGCGAACTGTAGAGCTCACTGGTGGTTAAAGTCCCACTTCACTAAATTATTGCTGTTCACATCAGAATCATACACCCATTCGCCGGTTTGTTAACTCTTAATTCAAGCATTAGTTAAACTAGCTTTTTAACTTGTGTAGTTATGATTTCAATTGGAGCTGTACCTTAAAAGGACTTTAACTTCATACAGACTGCTAGTTTTATACAGATAATTTATCACATCAGTTACTAGCCAAACCCTTTAAACAAGAGCAGGCATCTGATAATCAGTAAGAAACGTGACAGTCCTATATTCACTGACTGGATCACTGAAAACTACAACAGCGCAATTTCACTGTACCTTGCATTTTAAGCACAGGCTGCCTTCGAAGAGTGGGTGGATGGTGTCAACAAATGTACTTCCACATGATAAGCAGAACTCTGAAAGTGAGGAGAAATTAAATTATGATGAACTTTGCTCATTATTAATAGATACTGCAATGTTTATGAAAGGGCTTCTTACTTTCAATGTCGATCCGGTTTTCCAGAAATCTATGCACCATTTCATCTGTGACAAATTCAAATAAACACCAAGTTAATAAAAAATTAAGTATATATATATAACAATGATTTAATAAAAATCAAAGGTGCACATACATCTTTTTTGGCCGTTCTGTCTGGACTCAACCTGCATACTTTCGCAGCGAGTTAGACGCTTTTCACTGTAATTCAGTTTCTGTTCTCGACAAGTCCTTACAGTCTGCAAAGATCTCGGATTCCATTTCGGATGCATGAATTTTCTGTAAACATGTGTTTTCCCAAGGTTTATCGAACCTTTGTGCAGGTCCAGAGATTCAGGGAGCTTATTCAGCGATACGGTCAACTTAAATAATTTTTCTCGATGGTCTTTGTAGTTTGGAGAGGATGCAAAATTTCCATTCACTGATCGTTGCATAAAAGCCTGTTCTAATGAACGAAGAAAGACAGTAAATGTACAACAAATCTAATGTTTATTACTACAGTCCTTGTACTGAAATACAGCACTGTTGCATACCATTGTATTCTGATTGAGGTCGAAGTCCATCTGGACCTGATGGCTTAAAACCCCCAAAGGCCCAGTCCAACATGACTCTAAACAACTCATCCAAAGAGTCCGTCTCAGGAGAAAAAAACATTCTACTGCGTCTGGACGCCACCTAGACCATCACATTTATAAAACAAAAAATGTATGTTTATGTTCACATACTTGTATGGAAAATTATTAGGTCTCAAGTGTTTTAGAAACAGAAATTAAGATCTTGGAAAGAGTAAACAAAAACATCATATCTGTGAAATTACAGCTAAATGCTGTTTTCCAGACTGTAATAATGTCATACTAAATCGCACCCTGTTAAATGCATCTCAGAGCACCAAAACACTGTACAAGCAAAATGCATGTAATTTGCATTACCTGCAGAGAATTGAAGATTGCATCTTTATATGTTGCTACTGTAGCAAAGGAATTAGAACAGAAGCACTTAGCGAAGGAAAAAAAGGGTAGGAGATCATCCACTTGAATCTACAAAAAAAAGAAAATCATCACATGATCTTTATTACGGAGTAGAAGAAAACTCACACAAAAGATTCTGCATGCTCATTTTTACCTCTGACAGCATCCTGTTCCCAAAGAAAAGCACTTTACGCATAGTGCCACAAGGCGTCTTGCTGTCCCAGATCTGAACCAGTCCAGGCCAAAGACCAAAGCCCTCAATCGGCCCCCAAACCATCTCACCCACTGTGTAACCCCCCTAAAAAAAACAGTTGTTATTTTAAAGTAATATTTGCGGTGCGGAAATCCATTGCATAAAAGTCTTTAATTTTATAAATGCTGACGTTACCTGGTATGGAATGTATGTTTTCTCATTGTTATGCGAGATGATTCCTTTTCTTTTCTGGCAGAGAAAAACAAAGTGTTCAATCATGATCTTCAGAAAGAAAACACCCTTTTTTTGCAAATAACAATTTGCATATTTACCTCGGTCGAAATGACATCATCATCACTACTGCTGCAATCATCATCGGCATCACTGCTGCTGTACTTGTCGTCATCAATGGACACATTTGGATGATGATGCCCTGGCAACAAAGACCAAGCAAGGACAAAGTTTGATTTGGGTCATGTCCCAGAGTTTCAGAATAGATAAAATCCTAATAGCTGGTATATTTGAGCCGGGCATAAAACCTTGTGTGTCATTTTGACTTTGTGAGTCTGAATCAGAAGAGACTGGCACATTATGCTCCACTTCCATTTCCACGTCCCACAAGTCTATTCCATCTTCAACAAATCAAACGTATTTGTTAAAGTGTGATGCAAAGCATACAGAGATCGGTTTCTCAATAGTATTTTAAGAACCGTGTCAAGTCCAAATGATTTATCCAAAGTATTTCTCCAAAATCCAAAGTATTTCTCAAGTTCTGACCAATCTAACATCTCAGCTTCAAATGTTGCTACAATTGCATTTTAGATGCTTGAATTTTCTGTAAATGTGGTTTTTCAAGGTCCAGAGATTCAGGGAGGTTATTCAGGTATTCAGTTAAATTAAACTAACATGTATTCCCGTTTTAAAGGTCACTACAACAAACTCTGTGTCATTACCGCACGTGATGCTCCCTTGTGTCTCTGGGCTAGGATGTGATGGAGCACGTTTGTATGAGCTGCGGTCTGTGACATCATTGTCAGCCATGTCCTTCTCCTCCAAGTCTTCCATTTTCCTCTCATTGAGATTTAAGTCCGTTTGTGGGAACATCTGAGATATAGACACCCACACACAAATACACAATCCTAATTTTAGATGTTTATGTAAAGTTGATAATTAAAGTAAGGTGGTCTGGGTGATTATTAGCATGTTGCTATCCATTTGCTAGGTCACTGCTAGTTTCCGGTCCATGTCAAAATAATTCAAGCTCACAATATTCTGGTCCACACATATAGATTTGCATACCTCCATAAGCAGGCTTTTTTTGCTCCACCCATTTTTTTAAGCCAGATAGAATTGTGGCCCCAGCAAACATCACTAAATGTACTTATAATAAGAGTTCTGAACAAGTTAATTTTAAAAACATTTAAATCAAGTTAAGCATGGTTTCTGGGACTAATAAGTGTTCTAGGACACTACACGTCACAGGTTCCATTATTCTAATAAAACTAAATACATTTTCATAAAAATCTTTACATAAAACGTGGTTAGAGAAATCACATTTTGTCACATAGATATCTGACACATTATATTCTGGTTTCCCAAGCTCTTCATGCTTCAGTCACTCACCTGTTCAAAAATGATCTCTTTTTTTAATGTTCTGGGCAATGCCAACAAGCTAACGATTAATTTCCCAAAACTTGAAGTCTTTCCCATAATTCTCAGCTCAGTCTTCCAGTACTCCTCCACTGACTGGTCGGCTGGGTGCGTGTCGCCTCCATCAATGAACTGGTACTCCAAAAACTCATCTGTGAGTAAGCTGACATTCTCAGGGCTTGAGCAAACCCCAAAACAAACACCTAAATCTTGAACGGTTTTGCCAGTCACTTCAAGCTTTTTTCCTGGACACAACACCAATGACACATTCCTCAGACAATATAGGAAGGGTAAACTTTCAACAATATCAACCGTCACAGTCGTGTAGAAGGAGATGACAGAACTGTGGAAGGTCTCCAAGAAGTCAGTCAACTCTTCAGAACATTGCTGGAGAAAATCTGCAGCCTGTTTGCCAACTTTAACCTCTCCTCTAGGTAAATGCCCCACTGTTTCCTGTAT
>JAUMHR010000084.1:6518160-6531311 GCA_032361145.1 Enteromius fasciolatus
CCTTCGAATGAGCTAGTCATTGAGATGGTTGAGGATTCAGATACCCTTCGCCAGCAAGGGGTTCAGGGCACCCTCCAGGACCAGCCCAAAAGGGAGGATCTTGTACTGATACGCCCAACGCTTGAAAGCAAACCGAAAGAACGGCCTGTGTCGAGGCAATATCGAGATGTGAAGGCGTTAAAATTCTGAACGGTAGCCGATGAACGGACGGATTCAGAACACGCAGGTCCAGGATTGGCCGTAACCCACCGTTCTTCTTGGGTACGATGAAATAGGGGCTGTAGAACCCTAAATTAATATCGGCTTGATAGCGTCCTTCACCAGCAGGACAGAGGCATCCATCCCCAAACTAACAGAGGTGCAATGGACGTCTGTAAGTCTGGGTGGGCGCCTGGCGAACTGAATCGCGTAGCCGAGTCAGATCATCCTGGATCAACCAGCGTGTCGGACTGGAGAGCTGTAGCCAGGCCTCTAGTCTGTGAGCAAGCGGGATCAAAGGAGCGGATCCCGACGTACCCACGGTGGGGCAGCCAGGAGGAGAGAGGTGGCTCGGCCCTGGAAGCATAGCGCCAGGACATGTTTTCGCGACCATGCAGATGTTTTGAAACTTTGCTCTTTTAGTCGGGACTGCCAAAGGGAGGACCGCCGTTGTACCATTGCCCAGTGCAAACTCTCCGCTGTGTACAGTGTAGCACTCTGAAAGGAACTTTTCTTCTCCAACTTCAAGCGATTGGCTCCGAAGTAGAAAGCTAATGGTGGTTTGCACACTGTCATCTTATATACTCGTATGTGTGGGGGAGTGGCTTGGCTTGCAAAAACCACTGGCCAATTCCCATTGGCGTTTTCTCCAAAGATCAGAGTCGATTGGTCTCCCAGGTGGGATCCCTCATAGTGACTAACTGAAAGGGAACCAGGGTTCAAGAATGCTTGAAATTCAAAACAAGGCCTTGTAATTAATACATGTTGTCATTAAAGTATACACAATTTTACTTCCTTTACTTTACTTTATATATATTTATGTATATACAGTCATACCAAAATGTATTCAGACATCAAAGATTATTCACTGTAGTTTAGAAAACAGTAATAAAACATGACAAGAACAGTGTGAGAACAAATTCATCTTGATAACGCAATCTTTCTGTTAGTTGTAGTAAGCTGTTAAATGTGAGTACATAATTAGATAATTTCAATTCAATTTAATTCCATTTTTTTCAATTTAAATCGACCAATTACCAAGAAATGCATAACTTTGTTCATTTGTTCAGTCACATTAGCAATTAAAGAAAAAACACTTAAGCTAAACATGGTCAGGTCAAAGTGTCTGAATAATGTTTGGTCTCAAATTTGTATCAATTTTACTGGTAGTCCACTTTATGATTTATAATATGTCATAGTCTACTTTATTTTGCTAACCTCACTTAAATTAACTAAAGTGTCCTGCACCCACTAGTAAAAAATATCAAATATTATTTCTGGATGGTTGACTTTGTGTACAATTTACTACAGAAAATGACTTCATGTTTAATTAAATATCTTATTATAATAATAAGCAATTTTGCAGAGAATTTGTTCATTAATTTATTACATTTAAGTTATCAGCTACACAGGGAAACTGTAAATTTCATAAAATGTATTCTTGTAGCTTTGAAAAATTATGGTTAAACCATTGAAGTCATATGGACTTTTAATGATGTCCTTATTATGTTTTTTGGGCCTTGAACTTGTCAGTTAATCCTAATAATGACACTGAGATTTTACTGCTAATACTACTAATCAACTACTGTGGTATTGTTGTATTCTGACAACATTTTGTTTGTTACCTCTGAGAACTTCCCATCGCCAAACCACTGTAGCCAGCGCATGCCGTGGGAGGCCTGCCTCTTCCCTGTTGCTCTCCAGGTCACCACCATCCCTGGCCACCAAGAAAAGCCCTTTATCTTGCCCCAGACTAACTCTCCAATTCCAAAGCCTTTATTATCCTGAGGAGCAGAAATGTAAATGAGACACAGTTCACCATGATTTCATATTTTCTGTTCACTGACACCTGCACCAGAATTGAACAGGAGGGAGGCACAAATTTCAGTTGACAAAGATTTTTGTTCTTTACACATAACTATCTGAAAATATGGCTTCTTCATTACTAGTTTAATTATCGTTTTTGGTCTTTTTTGGTCCTTTTCAGCATGGACATTCTGCTACATAATTTCTTTTGTGTTCCACAGAGACAGAAAATAATACAGGTTTCAACTCGTAGATTTTAATTTATGAGTGAACTAAACCTTTAAATGAGATGGACGATTAACATGATCACTGCACAGTTTTCTTTGATCCAGTAACACAAAAAAGGACAATCACAAGTTTTGTAGAGCTGGACTGAGACACAAGTGAAACCTCTGACACTGAGCTTGTCTGAGCATGTCTCTCAATCAGTCAGGACCATTTCAACAGCCCTGTTGTTTCCTCACCTGTGCGAGTGTATGTAAGTATTAATGAGTCTGTGGTCAAAAGTGACTTAACAAGACGCTACAACCCACAAAACCCCCATTCAAGACCTTCACGGTCTCTTTGTCTTGGTCATAAGTGCTCTCTAAATGTGCAGCTGCCTGGCTTAGTGACACGCAAAGGAGAGGATACACCGTGAGAACAAAGGCTGTTATCTTTTCATTCAAACAGAGTCTTACTGTGAGGCTACAGTTTCATGTCAAAGGCAGGTGGACTCATGTGTTGTTTGTGAATGAACATAAAAAGGAATGGGACATGACAGGATATGTGTGTGTGTGAGATGTCCTGGTACCTTGTACTCTGGTTGGCTGACTGTGTCAGTTGTCGAGATAGATGTGGTGCTGCTCTGTGCAGAGTCTTTAGAGTCCTGTTCCATGAGTTCTAGTACGGGACCCTCAGGAACACTAGCAACCTACAAACACACACAATTACAAGTCCAAGTAAAGCTAAGCAAAATAAATCACAAAAAAACACAACCAAAAAAATGGAAAAATAGTTCCAACGATAGTTATGTTGAAAGTATATGGGGCAAAATGTAAACAATAATACATACATAATAAAAAATAAAAAACAATGTTATGTTGAAAGTATATGGAGCAAAATGTAAACAATAATAAATACATAAATAAAAAATTAACAAAACAACCCCCCCCCCCCAAAAAAAAAAAACAAAAACAAAAAAGAGAAAAAAATAAATAAAGCATTCCAAAAAACAAGACACATAAAAAATAAAAGTAAAAAAACAAACAAACAAAATGTTATTTTAAAAGTTACAATAGAAGTCTAGGGGGAAAATACTTTTGCAGTTGCTCTAGCAGATTTATAATGCAACTACATTTCTGTCAACACGTTTTATGTGTTTTTTTTACAAACTGTGAGTTTGTCAAAAGTCAAAATATTTTTTTTGTGGTAAGTGACGGCATGCCACTGTGATATCAATATAGCTTAAGTTGAATTTAACTTAAAATAGTTGCACTGTGAAACATGGTAGCTAGTTTTGGTCGGTCATGACTTGTTTTTGCCTACAGAACCCTTGACTGGTCTTCCAGCAGTGTTTCTCTGAACTATCATAGTACAATGCATTGTAGAATAAATTAAAACAAACTAGTCATGTAATCTCTGTCAAAAAAAAGCATGTTGGTTCATAGGGTTTTCATTAATAGAACAATAATAGAAGTAACCGCTTCTACTAACAGGACTGAGATTTAATAAATGTTAGAATATTAATGTAATTGACAAACACGGCATGTAATGTTACATGTATGGATGTTTGTTTTGTTGTCATTCCCCATGTGCTCTGTGTTTTTCCCTTGTGATCTAGTTCTGTTTAATTAGTTATTCTGTTCAGGTGTGTCTTGTTAATTATCCTTGATTACCTTCCCCTTATAAGTTGCTCTGTGCCCCTCAGTTTTTGTCCGTTCTCGTTTCAGAAAGGAATGTGAAATGTGGTGTGTAAACCTGTTTCCTGAATTATTGTTATTAAAGTGATTATCATTGAACTAATTCGTTTAGCATGTTCTGAGCTATACAACATGTAAGGACTACTTTGCTTTTTTATTCTCTGTTTTGCTAGAATTCCAGCTGTTTGATTCCCTCTTATGTCATTCCGGGGGCTCCTGAAGGATACTAACACACTACAATGCATGCAAACTATGTACTGTAAAAAGACATACTGTAGAATGAAATTCATATATATGACCCTGGACCACAAAACCAGACATGTCAGTGCCAATTTTCGAAATTGAGATTCATTTGAAAGCTGAATAAATAACATTTACAGTGATTTATGGTTTGTTAGGACAATATTTATCCAAGATATAAGTATTTGAATATTTTGAATCTGATTGTGCAAAAAAATTGTATTACTCAGAAAAAAGCTATCCAAATGATGCCCTTAGCAAAGCATATTACCAATCAAAAGTCGTAATAATTACAGTAGGAAATTTACAAAATATCTTCATGGAACATTATCTTTACTTACTTTTAATGATCTGAATGATTCTTGGCATAAAACAAAAATCAATAATTTTGACCCATATAATATATTTTTGGCTACTGTTAAAAAAAATACCCATACAACTAAAGACACATGGAAAATATAATAAAAGTCCATGTCATACTAACAGCAAGTTAGCTTAACTTATTGGAAATATTGCAAATAAAGTAGTTCTTAGAGGTTTTTTATTCGATTGCACTGTTTTCCATTATTTTTCATGTAAACATGGACGCGTCTGACTGTTGCACTCGCGTACATGCATGAAACGGCATTCTAAAAATGCAGGACTCAAGCTAAAAGAAGTTTTTTTCCTATTCCACTGCCCGCATTGCATCTTTGTCAACACGAAAGCACATTCTTCATGAATGGCGCTTAACGATATTAGTGTCACATGTGGTTGGATCTTTTGTCTTTACTGTTATCATTGGCATACTGCCAAAGTGTTTAATTCTAATGTTCGGAAATATTTAGCGATAACACAATTTAAAAAAAATAATACAATTGTGACAAAACATTTATATTAATCAAATTAGCCAAATCCCCCAGCCCTATTTACTTCTGTATATATTTGACATGTTTGAATATATCTGAAATTGCTTAGCAAAATCTCTCCAAACCATAATGTCATGTCAATATCTCGCCACAACACAGACAAACCAACTATGGAAAAAAGTCATAACATTGAAAAGGAGGGGTGAGAAGCTGATTTTCCCTACTTGAATTTCCAAGACCACTGTTTTCATTGGCTGGGGTACAGGCAACTTCAGATGTCTTACAACATATCGACAGCTCGACTTTAAGGTGTTGAGTTAAGTGTGAGACGCTGACAGTGGCATGACAGCTTTAATCTGCCGCGAGGGTAATCTCTGTGTGTAATCTCAGTGTGTCTGATGGACACAAATTCACTTAAAGAATAAAAAGGCTTTGCGTGTGAGAATGTGAGTATTACCAGGTTGTTGTGATCCTGTTTGCTATGTCCCCTCTCTCTGTTGCGGGGCTTACTGTGTGCTGTCAGTCCTGCCTGAAAAATAGTCCTTGGACGAGGCCTTTGCCGCAGACCTGCCTCACAACCAGACCCAACTTCAGCCTTTTCCTGAAACCATAATACTGTGACAGTTAGCTAATGCATATGTAGAGCAAATAATAATTAGTGGTTTGACTTTTATGGGTTTTTCAAGGGTCACTATCAATGGCCACTATGTAGGGTGGCTTATTTTTTTTTTTTAAATTTATTTTATTTTATTACACACACACACAAACATGTACTTATTTATTATAGATACATTTTTATTATAATAAAGTATATAATAATGCAATGCTAATTGATGCAGCTTTTATAACTGCTTAGAATATTATGCACTATTGCATGCCTTAGTTATTCTGTTTATGAAGCCACGTCATCTCACAAAAGGATTTATTCCAAACACTCGACTGACATTATGAAGTGAGTCTGGAGTAAAAACAAGTTATTAAATGTTGTATTTTCATGTGCTTTCAGATGGTGCTGTATTTACTACACAGAGCCGCAGTTCACTGACAAGAATGATATCGCAGAACGATATCTTCGATTTCGTTACTGTGCGGTTATATCATCTGCAATTATGAACACAATTTTGTGTAGTTTGTCAGTGAACTACGGCTCTGTGTAGTTAATACAGCTCCATCTGAAAGCATTTGATGGAGATTTACTACTAATTACAGAACCGACAATATGTGCATGACAGTCGCATTCGATTAATCATTATCCCAACCAGAGTAAATACACATAAGCGTACAGGGGATACACATAGCACATCACATACAGCAACTAAACAGACTAGAACTAAAATAGGGGTGCTACTCAGGGGCAGACCCTGTCAGAAAAAAAAAAATCAGAAAACATCAGAAATATCTGGGTCACTCACTGGGAAATAACAACAAAACGCCCACGGGTGTGAAATTAATTAATTTGATCAATATTTACACTTTTATACACAGGAGCTCAACTTCCTTAATATTTTACAAATTAATTCCATATATTTAATCATTCTAGCTAAAAAAGGCAACCTGTTCACCTGTTCAGTCTGTAAACCGTATAAACACCCAAAATCTGACTCGTATCTTTTTTGCACTGGATGCACAAGTTTTATCAATAAAGTAAAACAGCCAGTAAGCATAAACACAGAACAGATATAAAATAGTTAGGTCTGCTTATCATCATTTATGTGGTTGTAAGGAGTCTTTACAGCAGAGAATGAATAGCCCTTAACACCTTGAAGGGTAAAATGTGTTGATGGTACAGATATGTATCACAACAACACACACATAGACATGCCGTACACATGCACGCAATTTGCAGTTAGCGCGCATGTGTAAGGCACATGTTTGTATTGGTTTTAAAGGGGAGCATGTGATCTTCAGACGTGAACTTCTGCATGTCATATTTCATTATAATGCACAGAAGATGACAAAAGTGATACCAAACTGAGGTTTCTATGTTTTTCTGGCAGGTTTCATGATGTTTGTTTATGAACGTGAATTGTGGTGAATGAATGGATGCATATGTGATTACACCATTCATTTTTTTTCCACAATTCACTGTGTTTTCCACAATTATTTACAAAACTGCCAATCATTTAAATATATATATATATATACAGTGTGTACGGAAAGTATTCAGACCCCCTTCAATTTAACTCTTCTGATCATCCTTGAGATGGTTCTACACCTTCGTTTGAGTCCAGCTGTGTTTGATTATACTAATTGGACTTGATTAGGAAAGCCACACACCTGTCTATATAAGACCTTACAGCTCACAATGCATCTCAGAGCAAATGAGAATCATGAGGTCAAAGGAACTGACTGAAGAGCTCAGAGACAGAATTGTGACAAGGCACAGATCTGGCCAAAGTTACAAAAAAAATTCATAAGAGCACAGTGGCCTCCATAATCCTTAAACGGAAGACGTTTATGATGACCAGAACCCTTCCTAGAGCTGGCTGTCCAGCCAAACTGAGCTATCGGGGGAGAAGAGCCTTGGTGAGAGAGGTAAAGAAGAACCCAAAGATCACTGTGGCTGAGCTCCAGAAATGCAGTCGGGAGAAAGTTGTAGAAAGTCAACCATCTCTGCAGCCCTACATCAGTCGGGGCTTTATGGTAGAGTGGCCCGACGGAAGTCTCTCCTCAGTGCAAGAAACATGAAAGCCTGAAAAGTTTGCTAAAAAACACCTGAAGGACTCCAAGATGGTCTGATGAGCCCAATGTAGAACTTTTTGGACTTAATTCTAAGTGGTGTGTGTGGAGAAAACCAGGCACGTCTCATCACCTGTCCAACACAGTCCCAACAGTGAAGCATCATGCTGTGAGGGTGTTTTTCAGCAGCAGGGACAGGACGACTGTTTGCAATTGAGGGAAAGATGAATGCGGCCAAGTACAGGGATATCCTGGACGAAAACCTTCTCCAGAGTGCTCAGGACCTCAAACTGGGCCGAAGGTTTACCTTCCAAAATGACAATGACCCTAAGACCCATCTGCAAGGAGGAATGGCAGATGATCCCCAAATCCAGGTGTGAAAAACTTGTTGCATCTTTCCCACAAAGACTAATGGCTGTATTCGATCAAAAGGGTGATTCTACTAAATACTGAGCAAATACTGTGTTTTTCTGTCAATATGGGGTTCTGTGTGTACATTACTGAGGGAAAAAATGAACTTAAATGATTTTAGCAAATAGCTGCAATATAACAAAAAGTCTGAATACTTTCCATACCCACTGTATATATATGTGTGTGTGTGTGTGTGTATATATATATATATATATTCTGTGTGATAAGATCAGACGTGCAGTACATAAATTCTCACCTCACTGTAGGAGGAATCCCAGGCACTGTCTTCCTCGGTCTCTGAGCGCTTACGAGATCTCTTTCTTCTGATGCTGTTCTCACTCTCATCTGGAAGAATAAGAGGTTACAAGAAATTTCAGACACTCACTGCATAATACTTCATCCTAGGCCTACCACTGAATTGTAATCATTTAATTTCACATATTTAACTGAATAACAGTATGTAGTATTTGCAGTGGTAATATATTATGTGACATAAATGAACAAAACTGTGTGGGATCAAAAACTGAAAATAAATTTAAGACTAAATATATTGCTCCTTAATAATTAAGCAAATGTTTGACACTGTTGATTTCCATTGAAAGTACAAGCAAAAAAGCTAAGGTATGCATAATAACACATTGTTCCAAAGCTGGGATAGACTGATTTTTTCAGAACTGATTCAACACTGAAAATTCGACCGATATAGATCCGATCTGATAACAGCAGGTTTTTTTCTTTTTTCCTTTTTAAATAAATGTAGAATTTCTACAAGCAAATATTTATATATATATATATATATGCTGTCAATCTATTAAAATAAATTAACTAATTAATCCCATATTTTCTGAAATTAATCTAACTAACTAACAGTAATGTATTTAAATATACTTTTATATTGCAATAATTTCACATTCAAACATTAATTAATGCACAAACAACATACAGACAGTATTTTTTTTGTACTGTACTTTTTTTGTGACTGAAGGCCAGCATTACTCTGATGTCTGATGGCATTGTTTTTCCCCTAGTAGCTATTTAATCATTGAATAGCCATTTAACATTACAAAGCTCCTAAAACCATTAAACCAAACAATCTTCACATAAAACCATTATAATACCAATACTGATTTCTTTATAAAATTGTCCCCCCTCCCAAAATATTTTTTTAACCATTGACTATAGTCTTCAACATTACAGTATACTGTAGCCGAGAGCTATCAATAGGGCTGGGGCATTTAATAGTTGATTAATGCATGTGCATTTCATCAGTAAAGCCGGTTCTTTGATTAGCGGTTCTCAATCAGCTGTTTTTAAAATGTGCGGCAGTTGATACACAGAGAAATGAATCGCTTCCGATTCTGAAGACGATATTGCGTAGACTTAAAAAAAAGAACTTCTAAGAATTTAAGTGAACTTAAAACGATCTTCACATAACCCATTATAATAAATGTCATATTTACTTGTGCACTTCAGCAGAATTATACAGAAATTGAAATTTATGTTATTAGACACATTCTAAATAAAATATAGATAAATCCATAAAGCTATCCCCTTTTTTCTCGGTCCTGATTAATAGACATCACAGCAGCTGGTTATTATAGGTTATTTTGGCTGTTATTTCTTTAAGAGCTGCTGCTGCTGAATGTGATGCAGTTCAGAGACAAATCGTATTTACTCTCAACTCTTTTTACCTGTTAGATGAATGAGACAGCGCTGGGCTGCTCCAGAACGTTTCAAAGACATGTTCATAAATGTGGTTCATATAAAATATATTACATGCTTGCACAGTTTTAAGGCAGCTTTAATCGTCTTTTTGGAAGCTTTATTACTTAACTGACTACGATATTGCATGTACGTAGCTTATTCCGCACTTTGGAATGAAAGGATACGGCCTACAGCGTGCTCTGGTATCTTTGTGCATGTATTTGAAGAGCGCACGCTGCAAGCACAGTACCGTTTTCCTGGCACTGAAGTGAGGTGGAACGCGTGTCTGAAATGTCTCCCATTTGATGTGGTAGTAAAGACGCTCTGCGACTGAATAAATGCACTTTTTGTCAAGAGAAAAATTGACAAGTCTCAAGAGAATCCTGTGCAAACAATTATGCACTTGAAGCATCATGGAGTCACAGAGCACAGCATTCCACATAGAAATGTTCAAAGCACAAGTAAAGAGATATTGATGCGTAACGTATTTTATCTGAGTAATAGTTTTTTACAGTTTTAAATTTCAGTTACTGTGCGCTCTTAGATAGAGTTTCATCATTTTGACTGATACTGAGTGTCAGATCAGTGCATTTCTACTCCAAAGTACAATAAGACTAGTTTTACAGAATTGCTAAAGTTATATACAATTTTTTAATTCTAAACATTCACATGTAAAAACAGGTTTCTAGTACTAGTGATAAAATGAAAAAATATAAATTAAAACCGGGTCTGTGTACCTGCGGGTGAGGCTGCGCCTCCATTCTGTTTGGGGCAGAAAGGTGAAGGTGGCTCTGCTGCAGTCAGTGGGCTGTTCTCATTGATCATCTCCAGACCGCTGTCATTTTCTGACAATCCGTCTCCTACAGACATGTCACCATTCACAGCAGCCTGGAAAAAAGAGACATTCTGTTTAGAACATTTGAACAACTCAATATAGACAAGCAAAACGCAAACATTTCTACAACATCACTGTCACTCTAACACAGCCCTATTATGGTAATAAATGGATGGTGACATTTAGCACCAGAGTCTGGGTCATGCTAACCAATCAATCCTCAACCCCTTGACAGAAAATTATTTTACCTATTAGAGCAAAACTAGATGCATATACCTTTAATCTCATCATTGAAATGCCTAGAAGAGAAAAATGAACATATGTGACTCTGGACATAAAAAAAAGCAATAATAACAAAATATTTGAAGCAATAGCCAAAAATACATTGTATGTGTCAAAATGATGGATTTTTCTTTTATGCCAAAAATCATTAGGGCATTAAGTATCATGTTCCATGAAAATATTTTGTAAATTACAACAATTTTGGATTAGTAATAAGCATAGCTAACAACTTAATTTGGACAACTTTAAAGGTGATATTTTCTCAATATATATTTTTTTCAGATCTTAAACTTTTAGATGGTGTATAATTTTCAAAAAACTGACACTTACAACTGATTTTGGGGTCCAGGGTCACATATATGCATACATATGTATATAATCTGATGATTAACATTGATTAAATCAAATTTGGTAGACATGTTAAGCCAGTGAAATTAAGCTACTAGACATCAAATCTATCACCTGTTCTGGAAATCTATTACACGCACACAACAAAATAAAATAACAGAATGTTCCTTTCTCTGATTTGCTTTGATGATGTACAGAATACAAAAACCTTGGCTGCTGTACTGTTAATTCTTTCGCTTCTTTTGCTGTGCCAGAAGCGACTGTGTTGTGACTTGAAAAAGAGACAGTTTGAGGCCTTTAGAGGATCAGTCCACTCGCAGAGCAAAGTAGTATCAACACAAAATATACAAGCATACAATACATGTCTTTGCTCTGAAAATAAATGTATCTGCAGTATCTGTGTGGTCATGCCTCTATTGCTTGCAAATAATTTGACATCCCTGAGCGATTGATGACTTTTTAAGTGCCTGCTCTGATGCATCTTGGATACATTAATGTTTCTCTTTTGGAGGTACCATGTTGCATGACTTCCACAAAAACATATAAAGCATTTTCAATCAAGTCTTCAATCAAGCTAATGCAAATCAGCACATTAGAATGAGTTCTGAAGGATCATGTGATTTAGCTCTGCATCACAGGAACAATTTACATTTACATTTTAAAGTACATTTATATGTTATTAATAGGCATGCTATTAAGCAACTAGTAAATAGTAAGAATTAACCCCTATATTAAAGTGTTACCGTAATTTAAAAAAAAGACATAAATATCAAAATGTACAAAAATATTCAGATGACATGACACTTCACAGCTTTATAACCCAGCCCTCATTTGAACATTTGAACAAGTGAATTAGTGTAGCTGTATGTGGACATGCATACAAACATTGAAAACTATACTAATAAACCAGAAACACTGTTACAAGTACAGGCACAGAGTAAAGCACACAGGCTGAAGAGTGTGTTCATGGATGTGGGAACAATACAGGCTGCTGTCGCATTTCTGGAAGTGTCCACTGGAATGTTAGACATCTTTCATGCCACAGCTGTGCTGCAGCGGATCAGAGGTCTTGCCAACATGCACACACACACACACTCACTCCCACCAACTAAAACAACCCGCGCTGAATGTGTAAGTGGTTAGCTTTTATAAGTCCTAAATTACAAAATAGTTAGAGCATGCAGATGTTCTTCATGCATATTTTCAACTCAAAACTTCTACAAACTTTTGCTTAATGCACCTGTGCAGTCTCAGATGTGTGTTTTAGTAATTTAACAACGGCTTTTAACACAGCTCATCTAAGCAGACTTGAATTGGATAGTTCACTCTGAAATGAAACTTCACTCACCCTACATGCCATAGACCTCACTTCCTATATCCGTTAAGTGAAGCCTGTGTATGCTCACTTCCTGTTGCAAAACAGTCAAAACTAATGGAAGAATCCTTTTTTTCCCAACTAACCTGCCACAGTCAATATCATCTCTTCATTAACAACTTTTTTTTTCTTATTGATTATATTTCATACCTGTTTACATTTTGACTGATAAACAGCCTTACAAAAATGTACCATGTTTTATATTATTTTTACTGATTTCCATTTGTATTGCCACAGTTTTACTACACATGCAATGGTTAATTTTTGTAAGAGCAGTATTAAAATAGATGAATGAATACATGGGCATTGCCTTAAAGTAGAGATGCATCGATTGCAAATTTCTTGGCCGATTCAGATTTCTGATTTTACAGTAAGTGTGACCTGCCAATTCCGATTTTTGCCGATTCCGATTTTTTTTTTTTAAAGAACTGTAATGAAAGCATATGGTATTCATTTAAATTATAATTAAATTATTAAACTTTACAGGATCTTCTCACAACAAAATAATTAAAACAAAAAAATAA
>JAUMHR010000084.1:6531411-6554263 GCA_032361145.1 Enteromius fasciolatus
CAACGCAAGGTAACGTTTGCAAGACCGGAGTTCTCACGTGAGACTGGGATTATTATTAAAAATGATAGCAAGCAAAATAAGCTTGCCATACAAATTGCATGTGCGCTCATTTGCAACGAAACAAAGACTATAGAGGAGGATATTCACCTTCTGTACCTTTGTAACTCCTCCCCCAACATCCTGCTGACCTCTCTCATAGGCTGTAAGTAATCATTTGTTATTCAGTCAGAACACATTCACGCGGCATGATTTTGAATTGCCGACAGGTCCAGATATTTATCATGCCAAATACCTGATGGGTGTAGACGACACGTCGGTGATTCACTCAGATCGCGTCTTTGATAGTTTACACTGTGCAACTGTCACTTGCGTCAATGAGCACTGATTTGCCTGTGATTTTGGGCATTTGTCGGCGATTTCTCAAAACCTGCCGGCGAGTCAAAATCGGTGCAGATTTGAGCCTGACCGGCCGGTCACCGATCTGGGCCGGTCATACAAAAAATCGGCAGATTACGATCACTCAGTGCATCGGTCAATCGGTGCATCTCTACCTTAAAGAAATATAACAATATTGAACATCGTGACAGAATCACAGACCTAAACAGTTTACGGATCACGCCTGAGGAGATCCTCCTTCACAGCGTGCGGACAGCCCAGAATGGCGAACGTGCAGACCCATCCCCGCACCCCGTTCTGAGTCCAGCCGACCACCAGCTACCACGGAGATGTCGCACGAGCCCACGCCAGGCAGAGAGCTAAAGCCGGCAGCGGCTGCACCATCCCAGCGCTACACAGCCCGAGCCCGGAGAGGGATAGGGGATAGTTAATTTGATAATGAAAATTCTGTCTTTATTTGCTTACCCTCGTATTGTTCCAAATCTGGAAATCTGTATGTTTCTTTTTTTTTTTGTTGAACACAAAAGAATATATTTTGAAGAATTTGGTAACCAAATAGATGATGGTAGCCAATCTTTTTTCCATACTATAAAAATCAGTATAAAAAGTCATATAGGTTTGATACAACTTTAAGGGGTGAGCAATTGATGACAGGATTTTTTTTTTTTTTTTGAATGAACTATGCCTCTAATTTTGGCATTTATTCATATTGATTGTAACAATGATACACATACATAGAGCACGTCACATATGGAAAACACATAAATTCAAACATGCACGGGAAACAATAAGACTTGCTCTAGCACGTGACGCAAAATCTTCCATGTTTACCACATGTGATGTGCTACATGTATCTGTCTTTATATTTGACTAAAAGCCTCTCTTCACAAGACTTGGATTAAACCAGATTATAAGTTGCATGTGTCTAGAAATTATGATAGGATTTTCATTTTTGGGTGAATTATCACTTTAAGTGTGTGATTAATAAGAATACAATGACTTGCACAGGGGCCTGTTTCATAAAACAAGTTTACCAAATAGGCCAGGTTTTTTTCCAATTAATTTGACCTAATTTAACTTAATAAATCAGACTAACTGAAACTTGTTTTATGAAACGGGCAATCCTGAAACAGGAATTATTGCTCATGTCATAGGAGCATAGGAGCACTGCATGACCTAAAACAATCTCTATGAAGCTCAAAGCAAGTGCTGCTCAAATCACCTGAGGATGAACACACAAGAATAAGCTTACATAAAACTAAACCATGTATTCCGTTTAAGGAGGTAGGTAGAGGCTGGAGAGGTGAAAGGGTTTATGGGCTCCTTCAGTCATTCAGTTTATCTTTCTGTTGGCTCCTAATGATACCCCCTGCACTGGTTTTGCCTAAAGGGGCCCCTGGCCCCGTCCTCAAGCTTTTGAAAGGCCGAAGAAAGTCAGCAGATCAAACCAGATGGCTCAGATCCCCTTTATACCGCGTAATACTCTACACACACACCGAGAAATAGCAATGTGTGAAACTCACTTCTGTGTGTGTCTGCGGCCATGCTTCCCAACCATGTGAAAACACACTCTCACAGTAGCCAAGGGCAAATCTGAGCACACCGATGAGCAGAGAAGCTCCTCAGATAACAGTTATGTTAAAGCAGACATGCATAATTCCAGACAAGATGCAACACGAGCAAAATGTGGAAGCACATGTCATGTCCTCAAACCTGTAAGACAGCTTGTTTTAGCCAGTGAAGCCTGTTATCACACAATTAATCCACGAGTGAAACTCAAAATGACAACACAAACCATAGAGTTTCCAGCCTTAAAGGGATAGTTCACCCAAAAAGGAAAGTTAAGTAATCTAAATCATTCATCCTCATGTTGTTTCAAACCTGTATGACTTTTTGTGGAACGTTGAATTTAATTGAGAAGGATGTTGGTAACCACACAGTTTTGGCAAGCACTGACTTCTACTGTGTGCATTAAAAAAAAAGTTTCTAGAAGTATTTTCATTTGCATTCCACAGAAGTAAAAAACTTCTGAGTGGGATTGCTGCATTTAATGATAATTCTACTCATTCCTGCAGGTTCTGTGCTAATAATGCAATAATGCAGATGACAGAATGTATCGTTTGCACATGTTTGAGGAAGTTTTCCCACCGGTTAATCGATGTGTGACAATCACTGTGGTGGGGGGGTCATTCCAGTTTTCACTATTTTCCTCACTTTCCTTCACTGTAAGCGCCATGCACATTTTACTTTCGACAGTTCCAGTTTGAAAAAACAAATAAAAATAACACAGCGTAGAACGTATAATTTTTGCAATGCTATATGCCTAATATAAAATAATTAATAACTTGACGTTTAAACAGTCAGGCTATAAAACGAAATATCATAATGAGGAATAAATACTAGGTTGTGAAACGTTTAACGATTAAGAAAGTTTGGAGGCATGGATGGCATGCACCGTGATGTAAAATAATGAAAAAAAATAAAAATAAAATACACAGTTTAAATGAAAAAAAAAAAAAAAGCAAATACTGTGGAACCAACTAAATGAGACACGGATGTTTTAAAAAAAAAACTCTATATCACTTAGATGGCAGAAGTGTACAGGCTTTTGAAAAATCTTTAAAAAACAGGTGCTTTTAAAAAAGTGTTTGAAACTCGTTCATCTTGTCTTTTTCGGCTCATTCTTCTTGTCAATGAGCTTGACTCGTTCTTCACGTGATGAATGAAATCTGATCTGTGATGCATGAATTTCGTTCATTCGATGCACTGCATTGAGCAGCCGTAAAGATAACAATATAGTTCTAATAATCATTCTCAATATTAAGGGATGGCAGTGTCAACATCACAGCTATAAAAATAAAAATAAAGCTATAAAAATAAAGGCACAGATAAACTATATTGTTGGAATCACTTTCAAAACTATTTTTTTTCCAGCTGATGAACGATACAAACATTGACATCCAATCAAAATCCATCCTGCTATAAGAAGCTCGTGAATTTAAAGCGGCAGACACGCATAGAATATGAAACTGATATTGTTTGCTGTTGTGGACACTATCCTTATTTTCATAGTTATTATTCTCGTTGTAAATGGGGCCTAAGTATATAAGAATAATAACTAATGTGTTTTTTGTAAACATGAACATGTGCCATGAACAGCCCACTTACCTAACTGATGTGTGTTATTTTAATTAGCAATTTACCGGAATTACTTTATATTTTAAAATAAATAAATAATAATTAAAATTGAATACTTATCAATGCCTCATAAGTCAAAATATTTGACTTATAACATGTACTGTAAATAAAGAGGGTGCCAGGATTACTTAATCTTCACATTCAGGTCATAAATACGGCAAGAACATAACCATACTTTCAGGATTTCAGAAAGAAATGGTATCGTGACAACCCTACACCACAGACTTCCATTTCTGTCAGCACATTTTTCTTTTTAAAAACAGTCTCTGTGGGTACTGACAGCATATGAAAAATTGTGTCAGTATCTTAACCCGTACTTAACCCAAACATTCCTTGAAGTTAAAAAGGAATAATGATGTGACATGCTGCAACAGAGTAAAAAGAGGTCAGAACCTTCTCATAATACAGATGTTAGTACAGACTAGGTTCAGTTGAGCTCAAAATGACATGGCATGTGTTCCCGGGCATCTGAATGGCCAGTGTGCTTCTCTCTTCTTCCCAGCCAAGCAGCTGGTCTCTGGGATCCAGAGCACTTCCTCAGCCAGGTGCAAGCATTCAAAGAGCCTGCTCTCTCTCTTTATCTCTCTCTCTCTCTCTTTGTGCTCTATGGAGTGTAGGATCAGAAGAAAGTAATGAAGCATTCTTGCCTCATTTACAGTCACAAAGAATATGGAGCAATATCTGTTAGAAAGCAAGAAAAACTGTACAAAGTGGAATCGAGCTGACATAAAAACCAAAAAAAAAACAAAACTGTTAGAGCAGCTCTTCCACCAAGAGAACCAGACGCTGCCATTTCCCCTCCCCTCTCTGTCCTTTCTCTAATCTCATAAACTCCACTGCACCTTTGGCATCATTTTGAACCCAAAACAGCAGTCTTTGTGTGCATGTAGGAGAGAAAAATAGTTTTTGATGTGAAAGTAAGGCTCATATCATTAAAGTGATGCAGACACTGGAACAGCATGTCAGGGTGGATGCTAGATTTTTAGTGAATATCAGTCAAAGCTACTGCACAATATCAGAACGTAGTACATAAGAATGCACAATATAGAGCACAAATGCAGAAAATGTCCGATTTTGGCCATTCATTGCAATTGCATGAAGAGCAACAAGAATTTTTCCATTCTTTGTTCCCAAGAAAAAAGTGTAAAGGGACGGCAAATCATGAAGGAAGCTAATGCTATCCCAACACTTTATCTTTTTTCTTTATCTTACCGTGGCAGTCATCTTGTCACTTTCCGCCATGATAGCGGAGGAGTACTTGTTGGATGGCATCACTATTTCAGTTGTCTATTCAGTATATGAGTCCTGTGAAAAACAAAGAAGATTTTCAAATTTAGGTAAATGGCCAAAAGAGGCAAAACATAGCAAATAGGACTTTAAAAAACATAATGGACCTTTGAGAAATAATTGTACTCATTATACATTATATTGACCGCTGTCTGAACTAAACATGATTATATTTGACTTAAGGAAACTAAAATATTCTTTAAATAAATAGAAAACTTGATCAAATAATAATGAACTTTATATAAAAGACATGAATGACACTAAGAACACATCTGTATCTACTGTTGCAGCTGTGATTAGGTCTTAGTTCCAGTTTTTGACCTTCAATGTCTGTTTTAGGTAATGATTGTTCAGGTAAACCCATGATGAGACCACAGCAAACATATGGTTCGACTGACTTGTCCTTTTGTTGCATTGAACAGAGCAGCGTGGCTTTGGCTAAAAATATTTTGCAAGAGTTTAAATGGAATGGTTCACCCAAAAATGAAAATAACAGTATATTTTTCTAACCCCAAAGCCAACCTCAGTTTTATATGACTTTCTTCTTGCAGACGAACACAGTCAGAGTTTTTAAAAAATATTTAAACGTTTGGTAATGCTGGTGGATATTCTTTTAAATCTCTACGAATTGGATTTACAACAACCCATCGATCTGCTTCAGAGGACATGTGATAACCCCTGAAGGTGTATAGGTTAGTTTTACGATGCAGTACTTGTAGATATATCCGATTTATGGAGCTTTAAATTAATGGCTGCTATCCACCAGCACTACCAAGCTTGAAAGAGCAGGGTACATTTTTAAAAACTCTATGTTCATCTGAAAGAAGAAAGTCATATACACCTGGGATGGCTTGGGGTGAGTTATATATGCTGTAATTTTAATTTTGGGGCAAATTTTGGGGCAAACTATTCCTTTAATATTAAGACTGTAAGTCTTTTAAGTCTTTAGCATTACAATTCCAAAGCATATCTATAAAATGCTGTAACTCAACCATGACATTTAATTCATGCTTCAAAACTTGGTAATTGTGTCAGTAATTGGTCTAACAGGTTTAATAATTGAACGGATAATTAATGACTAGCACGATAATAAATTGTTTAGAAGTGGTCAACACAAAACTCGCTACCAGCTGTTGTTCACGTTACACCATGGGGATGGTGAATGCATTGCACAACTGACAAAAAATAATATCTCAATGTTTTCTTGGATCTTATCAGTAATGATAATTAGATGATATTTTGCTGAGTGTGTTATTATTGTGCTGATACATCGAGGACTACCATAGACAGCTGACTCCGAAATTTTTTATATTCTTAATATTCTGTGTGAAGGTCAGTTCACACTGACAAAAATGTATCTTTTTCAGTAAGTTTCAATTGACTTTTATGGGCATTTTGCCATTTTTCTTAAAAGTGTGCATTATTTTGTGAGTCACGCAGCTGCATCTGAAGTGGCATGATGTATAATTTAATGCAGAACATTTATCCTGCGGTTACAAACGCCATTGTAACTCATTGTCATTGGCTGTGTTTGGAATTATTTTGTGAACAGTAAAATAGTATTACATTTTTGGAAAATTAAACAACACTACGTTCTTACTCATTAACTATACAAAATTAAATAAATATATATTTTTTTGTCCCTATATCTTGAAATATATGATAATTCTAAATGCACTTAATAAAACAGGAAAGTCAAACAACACACTCTAAATGCGCACATGAACTCTGTGGGTGTTTTGAATGTTCGATAATGTCAAATCACGTATCGTTAAAACTACAAGTACAATATTAATCGCAGGCAATATATATATCACACTCCTAGTTATAGTCTATATAACAGTCTATATTTGACATGCAAACTAGTTTTGGGGAAACAGGGAAACTGGGGAATGTATCAAGCCACATTATCCAAACAGGACATAGGCAAGGCCTCCAGGTGTGTCCTACAAGAAATGGCTAAAAGACATTGTGCTCAAGTCTGCAGACAAGAACGTGCAGGTACACAGACAAAAGCACTTACTTCTTAACTTCTATGGATCTCATTTCAAGTCCATTATCTAAGTGACAATGCGTCAGTTTTCCTTATGGGTCCTATAAACACACATGCTCTCTCCACAGCCCAGTGGGGGAACTGAGAAGTGAATAAGAGTGAATACAATAAGAGGCCACATCAAAGGTGTGTATGAATGACAGAGATTGTCCACTGAATCTAATGTGAGGAAGGCTTTTGTGTTAACGCACTTTTGAGTGGGTACGTGTGTGCCACAATGATCACAAAACCTATATTAAATTTCAAATAAAAAAGAGATTAAGATCATTATCAAATTTTATCATGAATAATAAAATAACACAAAACATGTTTCCTCAAGTACTGTAGAGTGTAGAAAAGTGGGGAGGTTACAAATGGTGCGTTCAAGTCCTCCTCGTTCGTATTTACAATAAAGAATGTGCGTCAGTTGTGTTTTTAGTCCATTTCAGAATGTGTTGTGAAATTAACTGTTACTCTATTTAACTTGTACAATAACACTGGTAAGTGTAATGGATTATTGAAAGATAAAAATGGTGAGTGAGGACTTGGTATTGTACATTGTGGACGTTGCAATCAAAAGTGGAGGCAAATGGACCAAAGACTTTAGATACACCAAGATGAATATACAAACATTCAATATGGTGGAATACATTCCGTTTTCGAAGTAAAAGAACCAGTTGCCAATTAGTAAAGTCATTGCGTCCTTAAAATTAGAAGCTCCGGCTGACATAGGCTCTGTCCCAAATCACACCCTAACCCCTTGTGGTTAATACATTTTCTTCACGTAATGCAGTGAGTCTGCTGCAGAGCTTGTCTTAAGCCGAGCTCACACTGTGCGATTTTTTAAGTCCTTTAGGATTGTAATTATCAGACTGTACGAACATGATTTCACGAACGGGATCTCAGTTGTTACTAATTGTACGACAGTCAAGACATTAAAAAAAGGGTGCACGCAAAAAATGTTGGTTATCATGAAAAGTATATGAACGGCGGCAAAAGTATATTTAAGTATATATAAAATACTTTATATATTAAAAAGTATATATAAAAAAGTATATTTAAGAAGAAGCACATTGTGGGGCGGCATAAGTATGGGTATGGCAGAAGTGCATATTTGGGTGCTCATGAGCATATATTAGAAAGCTAAAATGACAAATTGGATACCCTATGAACTCATGAACTAGCTTCCTGGAGGTGAAAAAAATATGGCCACAAACTGAACAGACTTGCAAACTTAAGCTGCAGGGGCAGGGTTTAGGCAAACCACTTGACATGGATGTGGTTAAAAGGGGTACAGCTGACACTACTGGGCATGGGCATGTAATTTTTGTCACTATACAACTATAATTTCTATTTTTGCATAAATGGGTAAGGGGTGGGTTTAAGTAGGTATGGACAAAAGAAAAGAATGTGAGAATTTGTGCTCTGCATTTGACTCATCCAAGTGCACAGACACAGCAGTGAGAAGTGAACAACCACGCACACACACCGTGAACACAACCCCAGAGCAGTGGGCAGCCAGTGCTGCAGCGCCCAGGGAGCAGTTGAGGTAATGGTGCCTTGCTCAAGGGTCTCACCTCAGTCGTGGTACTGAAGCTAGAGAGAGTGCTGGTTATTCACTCCCCCACCTACAATCCCTGCCAGACTTAGGACTCGAACTCGTGACCTTTGGGTTACATGTCCGAATCTCTATTCATTAGGCCACAACTCCAGCGATTTCTAGAAGACAATGTCGATATTTGAAATTACCAAAACAAACTCACCTATCAAGAAGAACCAAAGCAACCCCAGGCCATCCGCTCAAATTCTCACCAGCACTGGAAAGCTGATAAGATAGTTACACGTGTCTTACTTCTTGCCTTATCAGCGCGCAGATATTTCTTCTATTGTTTTTTAGCTTTCTGTCGCTCAATTTACCAAACACTTTCTACTCCACATGAATAGACACACCCCTTACAGCTGATTGGCTGCAAGCTTGGCCAACTCTATTTTCTAAAGTGTTTTTAAAAAAATCGCTTACCCTGCATGTAATTGATAAAACACAATATATTTTTATGATGTTAATGTGTAATGTTTCCAGTCAGAGCTGTATCCCTCCTCCATGTCACCAGACAGAAGTCTGTAGTCTACAGACTACTTAGGTTAAAATGTAAGGTCAAAATTAATTTTGAAACATGCATGGTATAACATGTAAAACCAGTGTGAATTTTCATTTCGTACTGCAAAAATTGAGAAAAACATTTGCGTTCACTGTATAAAAAAAATAGACGTGACCTGACAGAAATTAACGACTTGGGTCTTGGTTACACTCTCAGATAGTAGTGATAAAAGACGAGAGAAGGTAACGGTATTCGAGCAGGCCGTATCGTTCTAACTTCAATGTGCAGTCTCATTGTTACTAGAGATTTGATTGAAGTCTGAGTCATTTCTATGCAGCAGCGCAAAAACCAAAGTGACGGCGCGGCATTCCTTCGAGAGGCCCCGCGGGCACGCCGTACAGTCTACCACCGCCAATTAGCACATTACCCTCGCTCAGACGCACACTCGACTCAACTCACATTCACCCTGCCGCGGAATTCACCTGCACTCAGCGCCTCAGCTTATTTATCGCACGCGCTCGCGTTTATGTTGTTTAAAACGGATAGCTCTTTTGAAAATGAAAGTCTAGAGTCATCATATATACTTG
The DNA here is from genome assembly GCA_032361145.1 of Enteromius fasciolatus. Taxonomy (NCBI): domain Eukaryota; kingdom Metazoa; phylum Chordata; class Actinopteri; order Cypriniformes; family Cyprinidae; genus Enteromius; species Enteromius fasciolatus. The sequence goes on from JAUMHR010000084.1 coordinate 6,541,011, forward strand.
ACCTCATGTCGGACCAAACCTGCGCGATTGTCTTTCCTCACTGGAACACAAAATGAGAAAGACAATCTTACGCGTTATTCACTTTTCCTAAAAGATGCAAGGAAACGTCCTCACGTTCTGAATAACGAGGGTCAGTCTTTTTGGGGGACGAGTTGGCCAAGTTAAGCAATGACAGAATTTACATTTTCGGTGAACTACAAATGCATGGCATTACGCGTAAGGAAAACGGACAGAAATATAAATGAGATGTTTCCATAATTAATTATGTTGCCAATGCGAGACGCTGTCAGAACAGTAAAAACTTTAATCCGCGTGACGCGCGTTATAACACTTCTATGACGTCAAAGAAATAACCGGTTGTAAAACAAGAACTATTTGAGAGTATTTGCTTCTTTCTGGGAAAAAAAAGCTAAATTACAAATATTGGTTTCAGTTTCAAAGTCGTCCTTTTTTTCGCTGAATCTTTATTTTATGAGAATATTGTAATAGTCGATTTTTTTTAAATGTGCTTAAAACACTAAAGAAATCAGACCGGTAATGCAGGAACATCATGAATCAATCTCATAAAGCTTAATAATAACCTATAAGACAAGGTTTCCGCACGCCTCAGCCATGCGCGCTCGATAAACACACACCATCCCATGCAATAACGCGACATATATTCTAGTTACATACAAAATCAACAGGTTAAAGTAACTAAAGTAAAACTAAGTTTGAGCAAGTAGTCTGTATCATCAGACATGTGCGGTCATGCTGCACTTGAACTCTCCCCGAGAACGCGCACTAGAGCTGCACGCAGAAGAGGTATGAAACTTACCTGTCTCTGAAGAAGTAGTGTTGTTACAAAAACGCAGAGACTGAAGGCGCCGTTAGAGTAGTCCACTGCCAAAGTGCGGAGGTATGTCACTCTAATCTTTTCTAGTACACACGCCTATAAACCCTTGGGGTGAATGGAGTCTCGTTCACAAGTACCGCTCGCTCTTTCGCCTCTACACTCAGGCGTGACTTTTCCCGGGTCTCGAATCGCACTCCCACTGAATAAACGCTACTTTTACCTCCTACTGTTAACCCTTTCTCGGGGTGCGATGCTTGTGTGCTATGCACAAGTTCTGTGAGATTCTATTTTGTGCCATAAAATATGCTTATTTTTACTCCTTCTTTATGCAGGCTATTTATAATGTTTGGAATTATTAAATATATACTTAGTATGTTGCACCATCTTCAATATAATATTGTAGGCTACATAAATGTGTATGTTGTCATAAAAACATTTATGACATGGGATGACGACCGATGAATGTGGTCAATTTATGAGAAAACATAAAACAAATTGGTCCCTGTAAAAACCAGGTCTGGCTTTTATGCCAAGTCACCCATTACTTAAGCAAACTAGGAAACACAGTTTATAGCATTGCAGTAGAATTTGACAAAATTAATGTTGTTGTCTTTTATATGTGACCCTGGACCACAAAAACAGGCACAATTAATGTGTGTATTGTTGCATGACCCATACAATAATGCATTGTCCAACATTGTATGGGTCAAACTTATTATTATTATTTTATCATGCCAAAAGTAATAAGGATATTAAGTAAACACAACTTTAAAGGCGTTTTCATAATGATGTATAAATCACAATATCAAAAACCTGACCCTTATAAATGGTTTTGTGGTTATAAACAATATTTTGAGGGAAAAAAATTAATTATGTGTTATTTGACTCCCAATGTTTTGGGAAATAACATTAACTTTCTGATGTATTTTTTAGGTTTCTGCCTATTTAAGGGTTAATTTCATGGAAGTTAATCGGCTGAGATTTGATGTAACTGATTAAAACGAAACGAATCGCCTACTTTTTGCAAAGAAAACACTATTTATGTATCTTGCCTTCTATAGTAGTTTAATTAATGCATATATGCATCTAGATTATGAATGCACTACAAAATTTCATGATCACATGTGCTCAGAACTCTTTATAGTACGAGAATGACGAAAGTGCTGCTCGTGAAATCGTTGAGCGGAAGTGAGGAAGCAGATGTGACATTTCAGGGAATCAACAGAGGAGCTGCAGAGAAACAATGTTGCAGTTACAATTCACGAACGATACATTACCCGACAATGTCAGCACTGACTTTCAGAATCTGAATAAATTCAGTGAACAGGTAGGAATCCAGTATGCTGCGAGCGGAAAGTGTGAATTATGATAGTGATTAATGTGTTTAGTGTATTTGTGATCAGCAGATTTTCTGTATTATTTTGGATCTGCGTAAAAAACCGGTCTGTCGATTTGTACCTTAACCCTAACCCTAAAGTCGCCCGCAGTGTCTCTAGTGTGTATACCGTTTAGTCACGTGAGATTACCAGAGCACAACACTTAGCATTAGCACGAACAACCTGGGCTACTTTAGTGCTACCAAACGCGACCTCGATACACTTGTAGTTACTGCATTTAGATAGCCTACGTATTATCATATCAGGTGTTGGTTTTTCCTTTATATAAAGTGCCATTTTTCAGGAAAAAACTGATAAACGACACTCTGATTGGTTTGCAGTGACTATAATGTTTTCTTCACAGTGTAATGGATGTAATCAAGGAACACACATATGCACACACACACACACACACACACAAACATATATATATATATGAGGGAAGGAGGTTTTTGCCCAATATGTCACAATACATGGCCCCATTCATTCTCAATACCGTGCAATCGTCCTGTCCCATGTGCAGAGAAACACCCCAGAGCATGATGCTTCCAGCTCCATGCTTCACTGTAGGTATGGTATTATTGGGATGATACTCATCGTTCTTCTTCCTCCAAACACGGCGAATGGAGTTAAGACCAAAAAGTTCTACTTTGGTCTCATCTGACCACAGGACTTTCTCCCATAACTCCTCTGGATCATCCAGATGGTCCCTGTGAAACTTCAGACGGGTCTGGACATGGGCTGACTTAAGCAGGGCAACCTTCCGTGCGATGCAAGATTTTAAACCATGAGGTCTTAGTGTATTACTGATAGTAGCCTTGGAAACGATGGTGTGTAGTTCTGGGCTGATTCTTCACCATTTTTAGCATCATTGATACCCCACAAGGAGAGATCTTCCGTGGGGCCTCAGTCCGAGGGACATTGGCAGTCATCATTAGCCTCTTCCATTTTCTGACAATTGCTCCAAAAGTTGTTCTTTTTTCACCAAGCTGCTGGGCAATTGCCCCGTAGCCCTTTCCAGCTTTGTGAAGGTCTACAATTTTGTCTTGTGTCTCTTGACAGCTCTTTGGTTTTACCCATGTTGCTACTTAGACTTTGGCTGATTGTGGGGTGCACAGGTATCTTTATGACAGCTAACAACCTCAAACAGGTGCTACTAACTTAGAGTCATGAGCAGAGTGTAGCTGGACTGTTTAACAGGGTGATCAAATACTTATTGACCTAACTGTGTATATGTGTGTGTGTGTGTGTGTGTGTGTGTGTGTCAAGACCCTTGAGTCTTTGGAAATTCATTCAAAACTGTTTAAAAGCATCCCAAGATAAACCTCACAAAGTTGGTCAGTGGAATTTTGTAGAGCTTAAAATATTTGTAGCATTGATTTATTTAGTGTTTATGTGACTACATAATTATTCTCCTAATTTTGTGGACTGGTTTTATAAAATATGGAAATAGTGATGTGAGCCATAAGACCACATAAGACTTTCACCTAGATAATACACAAATGCAACCTTCATTTAATGCCAATCACTCAGCATTTTCTTTTCTCTCATTGCAGCAGTTTGAGAGTTTGACAGACATCTTATACCAGTTCCTTCTAGAACCCAAAGAGGTGAGTCAAAGCTCTGAGATTACAGCTCTACAAAGCCATTTCTATGTGTTAAATCGTTGACAGGAAATGCATGAAAGGATGCACTTTTATAAGTGTCAGCCAATGCATGAACCAAAAAAAGAGGCATGGTTGTAGATGAGTTTGTCTCTTCATCAGAACAGACTTTTTTAATTAAATTATTACATCACTTGCTCTGCAGTAAACGAGTCCAAACTGATAAAAAACATCATAGTACACTCCACTCCAATCTATCGATCAGAGTCTTATGAAGTCAACAGGCCTGCAAAAAAACAAATGTTTCTAAATACAAATCCTGTAATTGCTTACTCCAGGGGAAAAGTAGTCTTGCCCAAATTAGGTACAGACAAGACTGTAAGGAAAGACCGATTATGTGAATGTTTATTGTGAAAATATGTAGTTAACAGAATTCACACATAAATGAAAGTGTCATATTGTGCTTCTTCCTCATCAGTCAGAGCGGTTCTTGCATCAGCTGACGGAGTTTGCTGGAGAGAATGGGATGAGTGCGGGACCACTGAGGGCTCTGATGAAGAGTGTCCTCCTCCTACCTCATGGTAAATCCTTCAGGACACTCATCCTGAACAAATCCAGCGCCTTTATGTGAAATTTCACCAATGAATAATGCAGTCCCCTCCCCTGGTGATAACATCAAATTTAGCCTGACCCCAGCGCTGATCAAAACATGCTATGATCCTAATCTCACGGAGTGATTGTTCAGTTCATTTTACACCAAATTGCTGCATTATGCGTCTAGAGGATCCTAACATATGCAAATAGCTCTTGTGACAAATTGCCCCTGGGAATCTGGACCTAATGTCACACGTAGACTGCTCGACCCTACCAATCAGTATGCATTGGTATGCTGCTACATTTGCATGCTGCCTGTCCTTTTAGACATTAGACTGAAGAGGAACTTAGCAAATTACTAATCGTACTGATGGGACAAAATGATGAGGGGAAAAAATGATGGTGTAAAATATGTATGAGAGAGATGTAAAAAACCTAATAAGCTGCCTATGTAGGAAGCATGCAGGAAGTGTACTCTTTGTAAATGCTGTTTCAAAATCGGCATCTTTTTTTACGTTTTCCATCAACATCACATGCTTAGTCATTTAAATGATCCATTTAATGCATCAATCCATATAAATGTGTTGTTACACCCCTATTTAACTTGTACATTATCAGGGTTCCATATCAGTTAAAATGCTGCCTATTTTTGCATATGCTTTTGAACAGAGAGATTTAAATGTCTTCTTTCCATCTCAGGTGCTTTGAAAAGAAATCTAACAGCTGAACAGGTGAAGGCAGACTTGCTCTCTTTAGGTACTATTTTTCCCATCATCTGTACCCATTTGCTTATATTTGTCCCAAGTCAGTATTTAACAGTGGGATCTACTGTTTAATTACAGGATTAAATGAAGACAAGGCCAGTCATTTCTCTGACCAGGTTTGTCTTAAGTTTTGTCTGTGTTTTAGTTGTTTCCATGTGTCTGTAGATGGGAATGAATGTAAGATTCAGTAGGTCTCTTTTTTTTTTTTTTTTCCCAGTGGAGAATCCACTACCCTGTTTTGTCCAGACTGGCCGTGGGACAGACACTAATGGTCAACCAGCTTGTTGACATGGAGTGGAAATTTGGTGGTAAGCAATGGATAAACATTAGTATGTAACTCTATATTACCTACAATGCAAAGAAGTATGTGTAGTGCAAATATAAATAAGGTGATTAAATAACATATTATTTTACAGTTACTGTTGGTACAAGTGAGCTGCAGAAGACCGGAAACATTTTTCTACAGGTAAACTTTTTAATTAAAAGCAAACATTTATCAGGAGATTGGTTTAAGGCTTTACATCTTTGTTAAGCTTGTATTAAGTTACAGAATGTTTGTCGCAGAAAGACAGTCCTAGTTGACAGATTACACAGAAAATTGAGCAGACTGTGGTGAGAATCAGTGTCTCAGACTTTCACTGTATGATGCCCAATTTTCCTCTGTAACCATTTTCAAGATGTATGATGCTTATTGTTTAAAAAATTAGTTCAGATTGAGAAAGTTGTGTATATTCCAACCTTAAAATATTTAACCCAGTACTTTAGTGGCTGAAGCAATTTAATCAATCGTAACTACACAATGTGATCTGAAGCTAAATAATAGCTGTTAAGAAGAAAATATTAAAAAAAACAATATCAAGAGAGCCACCAGACCCTCCATAGACAGCAATACAACTGAAATAATCCAGATCCAGAAAAGCAGTAAAACCTCAGGTTTTCCATGCTACGAGAATACCTTTTTTTTTTTTTTTTTTTTTTTACAAAGAAAAGAAAAATAACATAATTTTACTCTACCGCTCTTCTCCCCTGACTTACGTCTTCCGCCATTTTAGAGAGTATCACAGTGCAACGCATAAGCAAGAGCATTTGATGTAATCAGCCTTGTTTACATCCGGAGGGAAGCACGCGCATGAACATGATTTCTTGTTTACACCTAGTGGAAGGCGTAGACATGCTTTGTAATACACTCTAAAATGGTGGAAGACGTAAATCACAGGAGAAGAGTTTCATTATTTTTGTTTTCTTTGCGCAAAAAAAAGTATTCTCCTCGCATCGCAAAACTTCAGCCACTGATGTCACATGTACAGTTTTAAACTGTGTTTTTACTACGTTTCTGGATCTGGGATGATTTCAGATCATTTAATTTGTGTTCCCAAGATGAACCGGAGACTTGAACTGGGGTTTGAAAAGATATGAGGGTGAGGAATTAATTACAGAATTTTCATTTTTGGGTGAACCATTAAAGGAATATCATTTAATATAATAATATAATCATTTACTCACCCTAGTTCCAAATCTGTATGAATTTCTTTGTTCTTCCAAACACAAAGGAAGATTTCAAACTTCTTGAGGGTGAGTAAATGATCACAGAATTTTCATTTGTGGGTGAACTATTCTTTTAAATATCTACACTTAAAAAAAAAAAAGTTCACAGCATCATCGAAGAACTGTTTTGCCTAAATGGTTCCATAAAGAACCTTCTCTGTTCTACCAAAGGTTATTTGAGGTAAGAAAGCATCCTTATTTTTTAAGAGTGTAAGTACGTTTAGACTCATTTAACACAAAGCTAGAAGTTTCATTTATATTGCAAATTTGGGATAAGGCTGCAAATGCTGGAGAAAAAAAGATTCTTGCTGACTTAATGACATGCACATGCACTGACCACACCAGAATCATGAGAGGCTGCTTGATCACAAGTGAACTTGGTTACGTCTGAATCCGTGCACTCCGGCAAAACACTCAACTCTAAGGGATTGTTGGTGTGCCATTAGTCATCTTAATGGATAATGTGTTTTCTTATTGGCAAGTAAATGTCAATGAAAATAATTATGCTACATAATAATTACCTACATCTTCTCTTATCCCAGCTAAAATATAAATATTGTCCTTTCCTAATTATGATTCCAATTAACTGCAGTCTAATGTGAAGAAAATACCTAATCAGGACTTGTATTAGTTATTTTATACCTATGGTGGGGTATATTTGGCTGTTTGGTATGTTATTTTTCATTTCCTTTAAGTGATAAAACTCTTGATCTGTAACTTCTGTCTGCTTACGAAGGTTTAGTGTTATAAGACAAATAAACGGGTTCATCTTTTATGAAAGTTTTCTTTCTTCTCACAGCTGAAACTGGTGATCAGAAAAGGAAACGCAACAGAAAATGTGTACATGGGTAAGCTTTCTCCATTGTCTTGTTGTAACACACTGTATATGATTCAGTGATTTTCATGTCATTTTGTTTGAATCTGTGTCCATTAGAGCTGACTTTACCTCAGTTCTACAACTTCCTTCATGAGATGGAGCGCGCCAAAGCCAGTATGGAATGTTTCAGTTAACCGAAGTCGTTGTAAACAGTTTGCTTCTTTTCCCGTTGATCAGTAAACAACTTTAATGATGTTCCCATACTCACCAAACGATTCAAGAAGAAACCTTACTAATAATAATTTACTAATCTTAAGAAGTTGTGTGATTGTTTGCACACTTGTACATGTGTTTTTGTTTGGGACAAATATGACATTCCACATTCACGCTCTTTATAGATGATCTTGTGTTTATTAAATCTTTTGATACATGTCTTTGCACCAGCATATGTGCTTTTTGTACTATGTTCACTTATAAATTAATATATTCGAAATAAAAATCCATTACTTAAGACAACTTTTCAAATCCAACCATCTGCTTACTGTATTAATTATATAATTAATTACAAATAAAATGCATTTTACATTTGTAATAATGTTTTAATTAATGGTAATAAATTGGCTATTTTAACTGCGAATACCAATAGGTCTACTGAAATGTATTCCTTTTGCTTTTAGAAAGGTGTTTGCCTTTATCAAAGGCTGTCATGCTTTACAATGAGTCAGACTGATGTAATTGATAAACACAGTGTTAAATACGAGTTCCCTATTAGATGGTATTTGTGTCCTGAAGCAACTTAGTATCAGGCTGACGATATCAAAGAACACACCCAGAGGCTGTGTAGATAAATCATTCTATTGATTTGGCCTTACACTTGTCACTGTTTTTCTCTCTTTGAGTGGTAATGTTTCCGTTCTTTTCATTCAGAGAAATCTGGTTAATGTAGTTCCAGTTTCATACTCAGATTTTCTCAATTATTGACTGCCACTCTCCTGTCAGCGTGTCAGAACGTGCAGGTCATGAGTCATTAGCACCAGGTTCTCCGCAACTCGCAGTGCGTGTCGGAAGACATAACTCTCATAACGATTCGTTACTGTGTTGTTATTTTTAGCCATTTGGTGGAATTATCATTTCGTAAGATCTTCTTACAAGGTCCTAAGAGTTAGGTCTAGAGGTGAATCTTCAATTCTTATTTTTTTCACAGAAAAATATCAGTGGTTCAACTGTAATTTTATTTTATTTGCCATGCAACCGACTCTCATGAATGTCCAGTGGAGACTGACATGGAAGAGAGCGTTGAATGAAGTGTGGAATTTGTTTTTCTTTTCTTCGTAGCTTCATAAAAGAGCTGAACCACTGATGTCACATAGACTATTTTAACAATGTCCTTACTACGTTTTGGGGCCTTGAATGTTCCCTTGCTGTCATTTGAGGGTCAGAAAACTTTATAACTACCAAAGCATTTATTAACACGCTGAGCAACTATTATCATGTGTCTAAATAATAAGATTTATACATTTAAATAATGTATTATTAATTTACATTATTTAACCTCCTGCTGGCAGAGAATGAGTTTGCATTTATAAATCCATCTAAAATCTACTCTAGAAGGATTTAGCAGTTGTTGTTGATTCTATTTGGATGTCTACCGGAAGTTAGGTTAGGGTCACAAAAGCATGCATGCGCACTAACGTTTGTCATTGAAACTGCCTATACAGTACCTCAGCTCAAAATTCCCAACCAGTAAATCTATGAACTCTGAACCAAATTGCCCACTAAATGACAGCAGCAGCATAAATTAAGCAAGTGAAATTTAAAACAATGATTATATTTGAATACAAATTTAAATGAAATGTTTTTTTAAGCTTCAATCCTGGGATCTTGTGCGATATTGTTCAGTGCACAATTGTTTGTTCAGATAACTCAATTTGAAAAGTTGTGAGAACATTTGGAAACGTTGTGAACAAATACTTAGTATCTAAGTGAGATAACCAAATACCACTTGTGCTAGCGACTTATTTCGAGTTTTCGGTTCACGCAAAAACATGTATTCACTTCTACTAAAAATTCTTTGTTCAGGCTGCTTTCTTTACATTGGTCGGTAGAACTTTCCAAAAGTATCTGGTGGCCATGAAGCTGCTATAAAACACTAAACTTTTCTAGCAAAACAATTGTATTTTATCCGTATAGTTTTTGGAGCATCATGCTTATAGCATTTACTAACTAAAATGTTGATCCTAAGTACTCTTTCACACGTAGTAAGATATGGCAACATATTAATTTTTGGCGAGGCATGGGGGTGATAGAGAAATGCCACAAAGCTGTCACATGACATATGTGAGGGACGGCTATAAATACAGTCAAGTAAATTGTATCTCACACAGTGATTTAAAGGACTAGTTCACCCCCCAATTTTTTTTATTATTAACACTCCCTCGAGTAGTTCCAAACCTGTATGAATTTCACAAAAGAAGATATTTTGAAGAATGTCTGTAATCAGTCTGTTTTGGGTTACCATTGACTTCCATATTGGAAAAAAAGAAGGTTAGAGTGAAAACATCTTGACTAGGGAAGTCTAAGTAGCTTGAAGCAGGTTTATGAATTAAAGTAGATTGCATTACCCATCCTTCCTGCTAAATATTATCCAGACTCATAATATCAAGTGAGATATGTGTGCTGTTGAAATGTTCACAGGCATCTTCCTTATCCATTTCATTAGTTCTCATATTAATCAAATGAGACTAATGCATCAGATTAGAACAAAATAATCAATGAGAACATGTAAAAAAGCAAAGAAATGTAACAGTAAAGGGGAAAACATTTAAACCTTCATGTCTGTTCCTCATTTGACACCGTGTAAAACAGCTTGTTTCAACAAGCACTTCTGAAGATGGGAGAGCTGGAGGAGAAAGTAGACGTCACTTTGCAAAGATAACAAATGACTCAAACTGTTTTTTGAAAGCTGACAGGTATCAAGGTTTAAAAAATACCACTCGCTGTAAAGGTGTGTTGACATGTATGGAAAACATTTGCTACATTCATTGCAATCTTTCATCTTTTGAAAACTGCCAACTGCCTAATACTGTACATTGATCAAATGCATTTAAGGTTATATCTTGTAAATCATGAGTGATATTATTTTCTCTATGTAATTGTCACTCTATGTGCTACAATAACTTTCTGTTCAAACAGATTTAAAATATTGTGAAATACTATTAGCTTTTGTTTGACTATGACTTAGGAAGTGAAAAAGCTTCAGGCAGTGAACAGTTGCCATGATCCTTTCAGCACTAGATATGAGTGAAGACGACGATAATACTCTGTCAGAATAAAACCAAATCCCGAAGTTTGACTTTTACATTTCTGCCTCTCCAGGCCAGTCATGCTTGTTCACACCTGCTGCGCACTAAGCACCTGGTGTGTGTGTGAGGTATGTGCATAACTGAAAGCAGAGAAAGGTATAGGGGAAAGTTACTGTTACTCTAGACAGCAAAAAGAGGAAGTTAAATTCCCACGAGTATTTGCTAGACACCCTAAAGCAATTCTCCAAACATCTGCCATGCTCTTCTGGCAATTTATGAGATAAAAAAAATATATCATTGTCCACTGTGCATGTAGTAAACGTTCTGAGAGGGAAATGTGTGGACAGTTTTCTGTGGAAATATTTGTGAGCAGTTAATGTGTAAATCATTAAAGACGCACTAAGAGGTGGAAGTTTTGCTGTCCAGTTTGCTTCTGAAACATGCGCCATGGTCATTGGCGAAGCCACTGAAATCTTTGTTTTGTGTATGAAATCACAGTAAGGTAAAATTAATTAATAACATAAAATAAATTGCTTTGACTGAATGTGCTAACACTTTGCTGAGCAAAATACATAAGTTTGTTATTAAATAAAACATATCCACAGTTGAATAAAATTCATTTTATTTTTTGTAGAAATAATACTGTGCATTACTTAAAATGTATAATTTCTCTAAAAAAATCATTTATTCCCATGAATGTTTTTTTTTTCTTTGAAATTGATCTTGTGAAAACAATCTTCTGAAACTCTAGCTGTTAATGTCTTTTTGCAGTTTTTGGACCAAAAATAGACATCCAATATTGAGGAGGTCATGAAGAATGTGGGATTTATTTATTTTTTTTGGCCATTTAGGTTAGGCTGACTTTTTGAACTAATGTCTACGGCAAAGCAAATGGGTACAGGACATCATTAATGTTAAAACAATCCCTCTAACACATTTGAATACCATAAACTTTCACGGCAGTTGTTCCTACCAAGAACACAGTACTGTTTCAAGAGTGATGTTTCAAGATGAAATCAGAATTGACCCAATAACTTTCTTAATGCATGTTTATATTCTTATCTTCTGCTTAACTGTGTGGCACCGGGTTTCCACGGATCCCTAAAAGTCTGCAATTTAGTTGCATCAGGACAGGTAGTCTTAAATTTATGGACAAAAAAACAAGAATTGCAATATGGCTTTGAAACGATATGATTTCATTGAACAAATATGAGCGCTGCACAAAGGCAGGTGCAGTTGTGCTTTGTGTACAGTGTTATGGGTAGAAACCCCAATGTTTCTGCTGTTCTGAAAGCGCCACATGCTGGCAGAGAATCACTGTGGATTTTCAATAAGCCCATCTGCTGTTTTGTTCAGACCACTGCAAATATTGACCCATCTAGTTAAAAAGAATTCAGTGTGAACTGATAGATCGACAATATAAAGCATTATAAACACAGAAACAATTAAGAGAGTAAAATATATTTATGTAGTTTAATTAATACAATAATTGATTGATAATTGTTTAAAAAAATATTACTACTCTTAACGATAACAATAACTATATTTGCTGGTTGGCTACAAATTTCTTCTAAAGCATTTTTGAAAAATCGTATACCCGGCTTTTAATATACGAGCTAATGTTGCTAGCGCTAACTTACTCTGACGACTTGATGCTTAACATCAACTTAAAAACAACTCGACTTCTCACAAGCGAGGCAACAACAGAGCCTTTAGTGAAGAAGATAACTTAAAATTTCTCTGGTTTTAGTCGAACGCTTTTGAGAGATGCAGACACGTAATTCACATCCCCCTCTAGATCTCTCTCTCTCCAGCTCTCACTCACTCACACACATACACATACTATTAATACAATTATTAGTCCACTATTAACTGTAAAGCTAGCCGCCGTCTAAAATGACGTTCTGGAATTAACAACGGAGGCTTTGGATGAAATGAGGAAGAAAAAAATCCTAAATAGCATTTTAAAAGTACAAAAAAATGACAAATACCATGAAATATATCATCTGATTGATGTATTGAGGTGTCACTGTCCACAATTTCCTTTTGCATAATTTAAATTAAAATGTATATTAACTCATTTTAACTCTTGCATATATATTTGCAATTGTGGTTTTCAGGGAACTGAAATTGTAAGTTATAATTATATAAAACGTACAGTTTTATATTTTCTTCTGTATGCAGTTGCGTTCATTTGATTTCTCCACGAGATTCTCTCACATAGACAAGCTGCATGAGCCTCGTTGGTGTTACCTTGTTGTTACTCATTATCCTAATCAACCTTTACATGCACCGAATGTAATAAAATCAGAATCAATGAAATTTCAGTGCAGTTGTTTTAATCATATTAGAAAATTCTCTTCTTTCACTTGCCCCTTAAAAAGACATACTTGTCTCAGACAAGCATTAATGTCAA
>JAUMHR010000084.1:6590773-6608273 GCA_032361145.1 Enteromius fasciolatus
TAGGAATGGGATGGCACTTCAGTTCATAGAATGAGTAAAGGCAGGTGAGCGAATACTTTTGGTAATATAGTGTATGAACCTCAGGTAAACAATAATATTGTTCACTTTTCCTGTTGTGATCATTATATTTGTATGCTCTAACCATTGTAAATATCTCATGATTTCTCAGAAAATAATCAACCGACTTCTCTGGCGGCCGACCTCATAGACTACAACATGCCTCTCACGACAACCTACTTGAAACAGAAGAAACTACAGTGCATGAACAACAACGAGCAGGTAGAGCAGTCTTCTCTAATTTATATACATGTTTACTGACCGACATACATTCAGCATGTAAACAGCCAAGTCTGATTTCAGTCCATCCAGATGGTACAGAAATCACTGTGGGCGTTGTTCTTTACTGACAGGAGGTGTTTCACTTCAGTTTGCATTTATTTATTTTATCCGAAGGTAAAAAAAAATATGACTATTACATATCTTGTAGCCCGAGTCTGATATTGTCAGAATGTGCTGCTTATAATATGCAGAAGCATGAACTCATAGGGCAGCTGTGAGTGGGGTGGGTAGATGTGAGTTTGTGTGGTGTAGCGTTTAGAAGGAATGGTAGTTACTTGTCTTCTAATTAACAAGTGTTTTGAGCAGCTGGCTAATTAGCTGAGGTGTGCGAAAACTGTTGAAATGCCAATCTAACTAAAAAAAAAAAAAGGTGAACTGTTCTCACAGTAACGTACAGTTACTCAGTTTGTACACGCACTGAAATGTGTTCAATTTAAATTTTGCTCAGCAGGCACTTGCTTGAAATCAGCCTTACTAGTCTGTTGTTAGGACCATTCACACCAAGGACCGTAACTATAAAGGTAAAGTTTTAAAAACAATGAGAATAGTGTTGTTCAGACCACAACACAGTGGAATGGTAACGTTGCAATCATTTTTATTTGTATTTTTTTGGATGAATGATAAAAACATCGACCACAACCACAAACTAAAAGCTTGACCAATGACAAAACTGCACTTAAAACGAAATTCTATCCAAGTTATGAATGCTCATTCTTTCAGCATCCGGTCTTTTTAACAGGTTTTCAAAAGTTAGCACAAAAACTTTTATTATACATCAAGCACGATAACTATAATGATAAAGATATAGCTTTAAAAATCTTTCTCATTGTTAAAGAATAGCAGCATCCACGCCACAACTGTAATGATAACAGACAGAGAAACTGTATCGTTGGGAATCATTTTCAGAATCTGGTAGAAACATTAACAACCAATCAGAATCAGTTCTGCTACTACCACGCGCTTAGTTATATATATTTGTTGTTATCTTTATAGTTATCATGCTTGGCGTGAACGGGCCTTTATAATAACCAGCAAATTAACATCCGGTTACACAAGGTTCCTAGACCACTTATGACTTAATCGGTCAGCTTCTCCAAAATAACTGTTGTTCACTAGATCTGAACATGGCTATGCTGTTTATATAACTAGTCTGTTATACCTAACCTGTACAGTACATCAGTAACCAAGATAAACCAGTCTGGACTAGAATTTATGCTTGTGTAGGCTGGTCTTTTCAATTTCAGTACACAGAAATATCTCTATTAACTCCAAATTATGTTTCCATTTTCCTGTTATTGCATACTGAATGCCAGACAAGACATGCCGCAGTGTGATTTCACTATTATTATTTCACTCTTATCTGCCTTTGCACTGCAGTTAGCGTTCTATACTGTGAAATTCTTCCAAGAGTCTCTTATATAAAAGGTCCTAATATAAAAGCTCATGATGCTCAAGAATCTGTTTTGAATCCATACCTTTCTTTCTTGTATCACTGTATTATTGTGTTGTGAGCATTTGCTTTGAGAAAATTGCAGGGAGCAGACAGGAAGTGTATGTGAAATGTCCTACCATAGTTTTGGTCTCTGTGGGTGGGGCATGACAGGAGAAGTGGGCAGATGAGCTGAAAGCACAAGAGGCACTATCAATAAAAATAGGCTCTAGTTCTATATCATATTACCATTTTTTTTTTACATACAGAGGTGACAGAGGTCAGTAAGTACTTGATCACCCTGTGATTTTGCAAGTTCTGTTACTTAGAAATCATGGAGGGGTCTACAATTTTCAGCATAGGTGTATTTCCACTGTGAGAGACAGATTCTAATCTAATCACATTGTATGACTTTTTTACAATTTATTACGGTGTCAGATTTTTGATCACTTGCTTATCAGCCAGATTTCTGACCCTCAAAGACCTGTTATTTTGCTTTTAAATAGTTCAGCTACACTCTGCTCGTGAATCTAAATTATTAGCACCTGTTTGAGGTCATTAGCTGTCATAAAGTCACCTGTGCACCCCACAATCAGCCAAAGTCTAAGTAGCAACAACATGGGTAAAACCAAAGAGCTGTCAAAAGACACAAGAGACGAAATTGTAGACCTTCACAAAGCTGGAAAGGGCTACGTGGCAATTTCCAAGCAGCTTGGTGAAAAAAGAACAGCTGTTGGAGCAATTGTCAGAATATTGAAGAGGACTTGAACTGGGGCCCCATGGAAGATCTCTCCTCGTGGGGTATCAATGATGCTAAGAATGGTGAGGAATCAGCCCAGACCTACACGGGAGGAGCTGGTCAATGCCGTGAAGAGAGCTGGGGCCATCGTTTCCAAGGCTACTATCAGTAATACACTAAGACCTCATGGTTTAAAATCTCGCACAGAAGGTTGCCCTGCTTAAGTCAGCCCATGTCCAGGCCCGTCTGAAGTTTGCCAGGGACCATCTGGATGATCCAGAGGAGTTATGGGAGAAAGTCCTGTGGTCAGATGAGAACTTTTTGGTCTTAACTCCATTCGCCGTGTTTGGAGGAAGAAGAACGATGAGTATCATCCCAATAATACCATACCTACAGTGAAGCTGTATATAAAAGGACAGTTTTTATGTGGTTAAAAGCTAGCCTCATGCTGTCTATGTTAATGTTATTTTATATAAAATCTTGATTAATGGAAAATATAGTTATTTATAAATTAATAAAGCAAAAAATAAAATGTACAGTTCCAACTTTACAGATTCTTTTAGGCGAACGTGCATTTGAGTTTTACTTCATTTTGATATTTATCTAATATTCTTTGCTAAAAAAAACAACCAAAACAAGAAAAAGTAATAATATTACAAATTAAGTTTTTAAACAACATTTAGACATTTTTAGGCAAAATATTAATAACAGGGTTGTAAAAATGTAAAACTTCATTCAAGAAAAAAAGTACATTAAAGGTTTGGGGTCTGTAAGAAGGTTTCTTTTTTTAATGCTCACCAAGGCTGCATTTATTTGATCAAAAATATAGTAACTACAATAATATTTATTGTTATCTATTTAATATCTATTTTGAGTTAAAATAAAAAATCGTATTATTATCAATATTGCAAATATTGTAAACTATTTGTTCATGATTCTTTCAAATAGAAGTAAAAATAATTTGTAATTAATTTACTGAATATAGTAATTAAAAAATCTTAATTGCAATATATAGTAGTATCAATTTAAACATTACATACAGTATAATAAAATTAAGGTAGCAATGATGCTTTGAAGGTTAATCTCCACCTTTCATGGTCAAAGGTTTACATTTTGTTTGCAGAAAGTGTAAGGCAGAGATAAATAGAGAAAAAAGAAATAGAGACTAAGTGCTGAGATGGAGAAATGGCAAAAGAAAAGAGTGAGAAGTGCAGAGAATTGCGCAGATAAGCAGAATAATTAGCAAAGAGGCCCTCGGATGAGCATCAGAGTGAGAGCAGAGGAGCAGAGGATGTGGCGAGGAGGCTGGTCGGCCCCTGCAGGACGCGTGTGTCCAGCTCAATTCAATAAAGAAGGAAATTAGCAGCATCCTTCCTGCAGGCAGCAGACTCCCGGCTCTCAGAGGGGGGATGGAGGATATTAAGGAGAGGGGGAATGTTCATTATCGTTTATGGCCTTTTTTTCCCATTTGCTGTATCTCCTCTTGAGGAAACTCATTTCATTCTCTCTCCTCCTTTAGCTCTCTTTTTCCCTCCCACTTTCACTCTGGGGAAAGGTGTGATATTCTCAAATATTCTAATAAATTAGGCCTACTGTAGTCACATATAGAAAACAGATGATAGATTTGATTCTGTATACATTCCTACAGTGTTTTCTTTATGATATTCAGTCAACTTATTTACAGTTACATCTGCATTTGTAAGTGTTAAATGTATTTTGTCCGTTGTCACACTGAAAAATTAGAAGTGTGACTACTAAATATAATAAAGGAGATGTGGCACGTCTAGCAGTGTTCTGTCATTTGTTCTTATAAAAGCTGTATTGTGCCATTTTGTCTGTAGGTGGCAGATTCACCAAGCAATTCATTCTGCTAACTAGCACTCCAACTAGCTGAACAAAGTTGCTTTGGAGTCTATTGGTGGTTTATTTAAGAAATGCTACAGTAGTCAGTGGAAACAGGTGAAAAAAATCATTTGAAAGATTCAAGGACATTTCTGTTACAGTGATGATTTGATTCTATTTTGTGCTGCTTTTGATTCCTTAGCCTTGTATTTTAACAGCTCTTTAATGGGAATGATTAAGTGTGCATTTGTCACTTCTGTTCTGAAAAACATCACAATAGCAGTTCACAACCACACTTTTTTATTTCCTAAAGTCAGTCTAAATATAACACTGACTTTTGCTTCAAAACACTGGTAACACGGTTTGCATTATGAGACAGAATTGTATTTTTCTGATTCCTTTTGAATGTATGTGCTTCTCCTAGGGGCTCCATTAGTGACTCATAAATCAAAGTGTGCCTATGTGTATGTTCATGCACTTAGATGCTCACTGGGTAATTGAGGGCAGTATCAGGAAGGAGAGTTTACTGTGTTGATGTATTGGAATAGAAAAAACTGTAGCTGTTCCTAGGTATTTCTTATTTTTACCATGTAAGCTTTCAGTAAGCTGAATATGGAATAAATCTAGCACTTCTTTTTAAATTATAAAGGTGGTGTCTTGCTCTATTGTTTTATATGACTATGGATTTCTAGAAGAAATGTTGCATTTACAGTAGAGGAAGATGGAGGCAGAAAGAGAGAGGGGAGGGGACGTGAAGTGCTCTAAAGTGGTTTTGGTGATTCTGTACCTCACTGTACAGTACTTATAGCAGGGGCGTGACGTCAGCGGCCCGGCCCCGCCTCCATCTTCAGGGCTGGAGAGAGTCGCGCGGAAGGCTCTCGCGACCGCAGCAATATTGTTGCAATATTAAACGGATAGAGAGTGGAGAGGAGAGGGGCTCTGCAACGAGGGGGATCCTAGAAGAATATTAAAAACAAATTGTTTCCACCAGTGAAGGTAAGGATTCAATTAGGCTGGCATGAATTCATTATCTTAAACAGCAGGTTAATTTAGATTTCCCCTCAGCAGAAAACGGCGTTATTTTGTTAGTGCTGCAAAGAGCGTACGGGAAGGTCGATGTGTTTATTTATGATTTCAGTTAGGAGTTATGACATGCGTACGTTTAAAGTTGAACAGTTAAAACGACATTGCAGTTGGCTACCGTGGCGTTTAACCTGTACAAACACGCGACGCCGGTCAAGTTTAACAGTGTGTTGATGACGGAATTAAGTCGTGTTATTTTAACGTATTTAGTGCGTCGCAGTCGCGAAACCTTGGCAACATGATAGCGTCCATTTAGACTGTTACCATCACTCAGCATTTTTTTTTCTCAAGTATTATAGTCGTGGCTGTCATATGTTAATAGATATGCGCTTTACACGCTTGATGTATCATTGATAACGCATGCATGCTGACAACCGGGTGTTATTACTTTTTTGTTTAGTTTGTTTGTTCATTTTATTTAGCACCGTGAGTGTAAACACGACAGAGCAGAAATATGTGCTGGACTGTCAGTTGGGTTTATTTAAGGTCCTCGTGCAACGAAGGATCTGTATAAAGGGGGGGGGGAAGTAATTTGCTTGCAAATAACATCAGAAATGATAGTAAGATGTAGCCTAGGTGTGTATGAGACCTACGTGATGAAGTTTCGAGGCACTTGCTTAATCTGTGTGACCCTCAATCTGTGTTTGAACTTTGGTGGAGAAATGCATAAAGAATAGTCTTTATTTTCTTGCAATATGTGCTTACTGTCATCACTGGAAGTGATTAAACAATACAACTATTTTTATTTAATAACAAAAAATGTGCCCAACAAACGTTTTGTTGTGGGTTTTTGTCGAGATCTGGCAAAGCTGGTTCTGCAGGCTATCATTGCCGTACGTTGCATGGAGGCTTGAAATCAGAGAACAGCTTACTAACTTGCAAATCTCACAAAGTGCTTTTTGTATCATTAAGATAAATAAGTTTCAGAGATTGCTGCCTCTGCTTTCGTAGTGCTATAGGCTTTCGATTGTTTTCACTGCCGCTTCTTCTTGGCCCGCTGCCGATGACACTTAGCTTCCAGTCAGCATAAAAGTCAAAATAAAAGGTATTTATTTCTTTAATAAACATTAACACCCTATTGTGCACAATTCAAATGCTCACATAGACTGGGAAAAATATTATTGCAAAGAAAAAAGTTCAGCTTGCTCATCCTTGGCTGGAATTTTGTGGAATTATGTTTTGTGCAATTAATAGACAGCTCAGCAGTTATTTCAATGTTGTTCCTGTCTCTTCTGCACTTCTGTGCCTCTGGCAGGTGGTTTTGTAGACTGGTGTGGGCGTCTAAGAATGAAGCAATGTGACACTGAGTCAAATGCCAAAATTCACATTTATTCCTCCATCTTTTTAACATTTTCTAAACCTTATCCTGTGACTCTTTGCTCTGCTTTTTTTTTTCTCCATATCACTCCATTTTTAGCAGTGACACACTACCCCATTTTTTCTTAGAGTCGCACATTTCACAGGGCTTTTTAAACGTCCCTTTCTGATTCTAAGTTTAATGGCTATGCAAATTAAGAGCAGGAATGGTTGGCGAAGGGTTAAAGGCTTTAAAACCTCCTTTATCATCCTCTGCCTTCTGCCAGAGCTTCACAAGGATAAAGCCTACCAAAATAAAATCACTTTTTCTGACCCCCACGTCAGCCTGTCCAGCAGAAGGGAAGCTCCATGAGCCATAATCCCTCCCTAAAGCCAAGCTGTTCGGGCGCGAGGATCTCCCTCGCTCCTTCTCTCCCTCCCCCTCATGCACTAGCCATTTAAACAGTCCAACTCATCCTCTCCCGTCCCTTTTTTTTTTTTTTTTTGCTCCCTTCCGCTTGCACTACCTGTTTCTCTCCCTCTCAGCTCTGGTTCTCCGAATCTATTGTTCTTTGTATTGTCCCTGTAGTATTCCTATGACTGTCTCTTTGCTCCTTCGTTCTCTGAGAGGGTCTGTACCATCCTCTGCTCTTCTCCAGCCATTACAAGACGCATCAAAATTCCCATCTGGAGCCTTGAGATGTGTCTCTCTCTCAGCGCCACTGTTTCAGTGTCCCATGGGTCTGTACGGCCACTTGTTCTCGCATCACTGCAGATGGGACGTGCCGTATCATAAAAGTCAACATTAAAATAAAATGTACACTATTATAAGCAAATGTTGATCTTTGTAGTTTCTAATCCACCAAGACTTTTTTTCATGCCTTAACAAATACACAGCTGTTCAAATTTTGGTGTCAGCTTTTTTTTTTTTTTTTTTTTTTTAAACTGTTTAAACTTTTTGTTTTTTAAAAAAATGCTTAATGTATATAATAAAAGAATAATAAATGTACATCAAAGAATCCTGAAAAAAGTCATAGTTTCAACAAAAATATTAAGCATTTATTTATGAGCACCAGATCATGTGTATAATATTTTACATTGTAGTAATATTTATCACTATATATTTAATAATTAATGGCTTGCATCCAATAAATGCAAACTTTGGTGATCTTCAAAAACATTAAAAAAAGTCTTATTAAGCCCAAACTTTTGAACACAGTAGATATTGCACAGAACACAGTGCAGTATTTTTTTTACTCTCAAATAAATTCCTGATGGACAAATTATGTCCTCATTTTTTTGTTCTTTTGGAATATTCTGTTTCACAAATTGGACCTATGTTATATTACAGGAATAAAATGGGTTGCAAATGACGTTATGTGTCACATTAAAAGTTTTCTTTAGGTTTTTTAATTTATTTATTTTGATGTAGCATTACGATAGTAGCCACAGCTGGTTTGAGCTTAATTATTTTTGAGCATTTCTTTGCATCTGTGCCACTGAGCAATCTATCGTCATTACATCCAAGTGCCCGAGCGCAGTATGTTTTTGCTTGGAATGTTATTGTTGTTCTTTTACAGCCCATGTGAGCAGCATGCTAACCAGTGAGATGATTTTCTGATGATGGGTCCCCCTCCGTGTAATTTCCTGTCTTGTCACGGCTCGTTTCCTCTTGGGCAACATGTGCTTAGACCTGAGGGGGGGGAGGGTGTCTAGGATGTGACATACAGGCTCCCCAGTGTCCTCTCTGCTGTTCTGCACTTTTCTGGTACTTCACTGTATGTAATACTCATCCAGCAGAACGTCAGGCCTCCTTGCAGAGCTGTTTGCACCTTACCATTACTTACAGTACCTGAAGCCTAAAAACATGACTTCCCTGCTGAAAACAATGTTTTGGATTTGACTGATTGATATCTGCATGCTAACACTGGATTAGGTAACATTTACCTGTACTCTGCGAAATCTATTATTTAAAAATCCTGTCATTTGAGATGAATGTGAAAAATGTCACACAAATTTGCTGTGTTGAAGTGACTTCAGTTTCAGCTGCGCTTCATGTGTTCCTACACTAATGACAATAGACAATGGACTTTTTTTTTTGTCAGTGAAATTTCACCGATATTTCCCCAATGTGGCTGCACATGTACTCTGACTGTGTTTCCTGCGCTGCTGAATCTACAGCACCACTGCTCTAGAAAAGATGCTTTAGTTGAGTTTTAAGCTTGCAGTCTGAATAGAATGTGATGAGAATGCAGTTTCTCTATACTGAAAATATACTACAATCAAATTTTTTGAAGCATTTGCGCAGTGTGCTTGCAGCAAAAAACACATGAAGTGACCAACGCTGTCCAGTTAATGAATTGGTCGGAGCGATTCGGAGATGAATCACAGACAAACTCATCAGTCTAAAACCGATTAATCACTTGGTGAATCAGTCTGAACAGTTACCAGATTAACATCTGACTCACTCACTGAAACAAAGTCATTATTCTTGACCATATCTAACTTAATATGTTATGTTGTAGCTATTTGAAGTTTGGGAGACTTCATTAAATGAATGTAGCGTTATTTTATAATTACTGTAGTCAAGTCAAGTCACTTTTATTTATATAGCGCTTTTAACAATACAGATTGTAGCAAAGCACTGAACATTATCAAGTAGGAGAACAGAGTGATGGTAATGTGTAATGACCAGATTAAACTATTTATTTATCAAATGCAGAGAAGCTCTCTGTAGTCAAGACGACGATAATCACTAGAAATTAGGTGTACTACTAAATGCTTTTTGATTTAATACTTTTTTGTGCTTTTGTAGTTTTTATTAGTTTACAAAAAGATATTTCCACTTAGTTTTAATTTATTTTATTTTAATTTTAGTACTTTATACTTATATATTTATAAAGTACTTTGTACTTTATAGCTTTTAGTATTTTAACGTGTAAAAGTTTTCAGTATATGTTGTTATTTAATATTTATATTTTATTTATTTAAGCTCAGTTAACCAAAATACTTTTAATACTTTAAGGGAAGTATAACAACACTGAATTAATGACTCGCATAACAATGTGTAGTTAAAGATGCACATAAGAGAAGTTTAGTACAAAGTGTATTGTGATCAGTGGTACATACTTAAATGATTTTATTAAGTAATTTTGCTTCGATTTAATATTTTTATAAAAAGGTAGTTATAGTCATGTATTTGGTACAGAAGTATTAATAATGATTTTTTTTTGTGGCATGAGAATCAAATCATAAACAAAATAGCAAAATTACCATTTCTTACCAGTGTTTTTTTTACCAAGGTTTCTGGGATTTTAATTTGTCCTTTTATTTGTGGAGCAGGGAAAGGGGTTAATCGTAGAGATAGATTTGTGACTGACTGGATTAGAGGAGAATAGCAGTAGTTGGACTTACAGTAATCCATGTGTCCGTTGAATACTGGGTTTGACCTCATGAGGCTTTGAGTGCTCTTGAATTCTGTTTGGTTGCTGCTTGCTCCCTACAAATCAATATGTAAAATGAGAAATCTTGATGATCATTGTGTTTTTTTTTTTTTTTTTGTCGTTTGTTTGTTCTTTTTTTTCACCAAAGCTTAATCTGAATAAGTTGGTCTTTCTGTTGCAGTTTCCATCTGCAAACAAACGACATGTGCCGAGCCTTGTGTCTCTGACAGCCTAAATTGATCACGCCCCTTTTGTTCATGGTTCCTGAAGGGCTATAGGACGCTGCAGACAGAGATGACGAGATAAGTAGCAGAGGTCGTTTAGAGACAATAGCAGTTGGCTGCAGAAGCCGCATTGAAAGACATCAATTGGTCAGTGCATGCAGAAAGAGAGGGCTGAGATCGGTTGCAGAGGTCACAAACCGCATGGCTATGCCAGTCGTCTCTGCTGACCTGGATAAAGCCATTGCTTCACGGTGCATCTTTCAGGAAGTGAGGTCATCTCAGATATCAGCGTTCTTCGAGTGGCATTTTTTTGCAGCGTAATCTGGTTTATATATACCTCACCATTTCTATACAGTTCTGATGGTCAGTTTTACAGCGCAAGAAGACATCAGGACATCTGTGTGAGTACGTTTTTTTTCACTTCACACGAACTTTTACTCACACTTTTGATTCTGTGTGCTGGTCCTTGACAGATATTTTCCAGCCCTAAAAGATGATAAAGCAAGCCTTTATTGTCAACATTTGTCAAGAAATGAGGCCCTTTAAATTTCCAGCAGGCCTGCATGTCTCACAGAGTGAAACACTACTATGTCAAAGGTAAAAAGAAAAGAGTATGTTTTGTTTTATCTCAGCAGGAGTAAGTATCAAAGGCTTATGTGCTTCACAGGAACATGAGACACTTCATCGAATAAAAAAAATGCCAGAATGTTTATTTAATGGCTCTACTGATGTTCTGCTTTAAAAACCACATTCTGTCTGACTGACATATCAGAGATATCTGCCCAGGAATTGCTCTAGTAGAATATCAATCTGAAAAAGCTTGGATGTTTTTTTTTTTAGTTTTTTTTTTTTACCCTGTATACCCTAAAAATGATTTAGCATTGTGAGGAAATAGACTAAAATGCGTTTCATTTAGTAATGCTGCAGGGAGCAATCATGCCTCCTGCAGAGAGGGGGAAGAGATCACGTGTTGGATTCAGGAAGCAGAGCAGGTATAGTAACCCCCATAAGCTATTGATTTAAAGCTGCGGTTTTATCATAGATACAGTGGACCACTCTGGGCGTTTAGTTTTCAGGGTTGTTGCCTCCAGTGCAGAACTGTGGCTAAATTATGAACTAATTTATGCCAATAAGTTGGGCAGGGTATCGCTCAAAACATTTAGATACTGATACCTTCAGTTCGATACCGGTTCCTGAATGATACCTTCTTCGATACCAATTTTATGAAATCAGCTTTAACAAAGTAACATTATCTCAAAAAAAATGTTTTTTCAGTGTGTTGACATTTATACAGACTCAAAACCTCATCTCCTGAGCCACTGCACGGAAAAAAATATATCCAACACAATGAATTAGTGCAAATTAGTTTTAATAAAGTTTTTCTAGTGCAATTATTATTTATTCTTACAATAGCCTTATAATTTTTTCCCCTCTGAAAATTGTGCATTTACATTTTTTAAGGCATAAAACATTTGTTTTTTCATTAATGAAGATTTCATTTTATTGTTGAAAAATAAAGGGGATTTTATGTTACAGTTTAAAACACTGAAGAAATACTGTTTTAATAATTTTTGTAGTAGCCTATTATGTACATTCTACAAAACAATAGTAATATATTTCTGCTGCTGTGTCCAAACCGAACTTTTATTTTGACGGCTAGCCATGAATACCTTTACAGTTCTGTGTGTACATAATATGACGATAGATTTACTCAAATGAAACGATCAGATGCTCTTGAAGGAACCTTCAGAGCAGTTCTTGAGATGTTAGTCATGTAGCCTAATAATGTCCTCATTTTGCGAAACGCAAGACGTTAATATCACCGGAAGCATCACTGACGTTGATGAGATTAACCCCTTTTATTTATTGAAATTGGGTACCGAACTACAAGACATTATTTGATACGCGGTTGTATCGAGGCAATTTGGTTGGTACCTAAAATGTATCGAACTCGATACCCAGCCCTACCAATGAGGCATTTGAATGTCATGTCATAGATTTAAATAAAAAAATATTTGATGAAAGGTTTTGATCCACTTCGAATTTTGACTACTGTGTATATTTTAATAGCTTTAATTCAAATGCTGTGCTAGAGAAATGAGAAAACATAAGTGATGAGATGTCTGCATTTTGTTACATTTTATTGAGCTCCATCTGTTTGGAATACATGAGCGTATCTAATGTAAAGCTCCCCTAAGACATCTAATTGAGGTCGGGTGAACCCAATACTAGTCTAATTTTGCAAGAGTTCACAATGGCCAATTAGTTCATTAGTCATTCAAGCAACACACCGAAGAGTTAATTTTGAAAACTGATTTTGTTTTGTATGTAGCATGAGTCACTTGTAACTGTAATGTAAGGTAACCTACTATAAGTAATGAAGCACACGTAGCTTGTGAATTGTACATTTTCTGGTTTTCATTTTTTGGCAAGATTAAATGCTATCAAATCAAATGCTTGGGGTTAGTATGATTAGAGCCCTGCAAGGGCCTAAAATTAAGGCCCGAGCCCAGCCCTGGCCCGAGATGCTCAGGCCTGAGCCTGGCCTGTGTCCGACAGCTTATCAGAATTACCAGCCTGAGCCCAACCCAAGCCCGTCTTTTTCCCCTTCTACCAAAACGTCTTATACTGCTGTTTCAGCTATTAAAATAGTTTAGAGTGTAATGCAGAATGATTATATTTTGTTCCGTTTTTTTATTAAGCTAATTTAGACATTTTTTTGTTTGTTAAAAATAAGTTTGTGTTTTTTAAAGTACCAAGCAGACAGTGATCTGATCATAAAGGATTACTGGTCAATTTAGCCTTCATAAATCATAACGACTTGCCTTAAAAAAATCGATAGGCATGCTAAAACAATTCAAACATATAACAATGTTTAAATGTTAAACGCTAAAAAAAGTGCGACATGATGGTTTGTGGAGAGAGTGGCTCTATAAAGCGCGTTCTGCAGAACATAGAGGCAGCAGACAGCACTTGGATTTTATAACCTTCACCTTCATTTTCTCTGATAAAGGTGGGGTAAAACATCATTCAGAACTGTAAAGGGTCTTTTGTTTGTGTGCACTGACAGTAAACGTGATTTTATAAAATAAAGAAAACAAGCACGTTCTGCCTTCTTGTCTTGAACAGGAGCACTTCACAAAAATGAACCCGAAACTCAGCGAAAAAGACATGATAAATATGTCTATAGAAAGCTTTAAATTACCACTTAACGGAAAAAAAAATCGAAAACAAAAACTCATTAATTAAATGAAGTAATCGGTTTAGATGACTTCTCTTTAAAGGCGCGTCTATGAGGAGATGGACAATCAGAAAATTCACCTTTGCGACACGGACTCAGAAAACACTTGTTTATGAGTAAATAATTCAAATGTCTTCCTATTGTTTTCACTCAACACGTTCATGATAATTACTTTTGCTGGGGCATTGCGGCAGGATTATTGCGTGCATCTGAACGCAGTACTCTTCAGCTGCGCTGACGGCTGCTCTCTCTCTTTGCGACGGGACAATAAACACTGTGGAGTCGGTTTTAGCTGCGGAGCACGCTCTCGTGTTGTATTCACCGGCGCCACATGGCAGTCTTTTAATCCCTAATTGATGGATGTCTAAAATATAAAAATTAGGAGAAGCCTAAAACGGACCCGGCCCGCGTCTGAACTATGACATCAAAATTAGCCCTAAATGCAGGGCTCCAAGAAAATTTTCTTATTAATATTTAACTTTACTCTTATGTAGTGAAGATGCGTTAGATTGATTAAAATTGACAGTATAATCTTTTAGAATGTTACAGAAGTTCTCTATTTAATTAATTCTCTTCTTTTGTAACAGCCCCTAAAATTTTGTATATTCTGCATGCTAGTGTGTTTTTAAACATAAAGCAATCGGTTTATTGTCACAAAGTTTAATTCAAGAGCAGCTAAAGCTATAATCTGAACATTTTTAAGAGAGAAAATAGATTTTTGTGTTATGTTATGATTTCTAAGAGACTTTTATTAGAGTATATTAGCTATTTCAGGTTGACTTGATGTCATGGTTGTCATGTTTGTAGCCAGATGTGTGTGATCAGCAGGGAATAGCTGGAGAGGCACAGCTATAGTTGGAAGATATGTGAATTTAATTTAATTTGTAATGTCTGTGACAGTGATTTTACCAAACAACACGATTTAAACATTGAAGAAATGACACTTCACCATTAAAGGCTGTGCATAGATGAGACCGACAGATGAGTGATGCTTCAGAGAGACAGTCTTGTGTCTTTCCTCTTTTAGACGTGGACTGTGTATGGAATAATGGGCAGGGGTGGTAACCGAGCGTGCAGATTTGGTTTCGCTGCTCTTCAGAGAGGGAAAGGGGGCATCGTCAGGCAGAAAAGCTCCCCTCCCTTGCTTCTGGATCAATGATGGTCCAGTCAGAATCATTGATCATAGCCCGTCTTCATGTAACAGAATGCTTTATGTTTTTTAGCCTGTGGCTGATGCTGAGGTGTAATATCACAAACAGACACTGATATCAAACTGTCTGTTTGTCCTTCCAGTGATTCGATCACATCCGCACACAAGCCCTTTTTTTTTTTTTTTTCAAAATCTAGACTTTCCTTTATAGCTTGCTTCAGATGAGCGCTCACCAAGTGTGTTTTTTGCAAGAGAATGTTCTTATACCTTGTGTGTCAGTGCTGGTATTTTCCCTTTTCATGGACGGTTTTCCTGCTCGATCAATATTCTGCAGTAGAAGCTCCTGGTCTGCAACATGGTAATCCTCATTGGACCTCATTGGTGTGTCTTTGTGTGTGTTTGAGGGCAAATGGATCTCTGTATAAGCGTGCAGGCTTGCATGCCTTGGTAGAGTAACGGCTTTCTTATCAATACATTCACCTTTCTGTGTTGAAATGATACAGTGTGCTTCTTTAGGAAGCTATTGATTCCAGCGGACGGAGGGAAGGCAGTCAAAGACAGAAAGCTCATGTAACGTGCTCAGACATCTGTTAAACGTGAGAAATAAAGGCTTTGATGTGATGGACAGCTGGCAGTGTTCCTCCGAGGGCCCAGATAGATCCTCTGACCTTGTGTGTGGTGGATGTGTGAGAATTTGGCTCCTCGATTCGGAATGTGCTGTTGTGATTTGAGAGAACACTTCCTGTTGCTACCATAATGGGAAATATTTTGCTGGGGTAATATATTTTAGAGTAAAAGTGATATTGAATTAGAAAACATGTCAGATGGGAGTCGAATTGATGCTGATTTGATGGTGGAAAGTGGTTCTTGCCAATTTAAGTTACTGTTTTTGATAAAACGTGCAAATAAAAAAATAGCATGGAATCTTAAAGGAGAAAAAGTAAAAGTGATAAAACTGAATTTTTATTATTATTAATTTAAGACAAAAAATATTGTCTAGACTATAATAGTATGTAATAGTATATAAATCCAGAACCAACAAAAAAATGCCTAAAAAAGATCAATGTTTCTTTTTAAAGCCAATGTACATTTCTCTGTAGACTAAAATGTTTATCTGCATTTTTCTCTCTCTCTCCAAGTCAGTTTTATTATTGCAGATCTTGATCAGTTTCCATGGCAGCGCATATATACATATATATATGCTTAGCATTCCTCTTTTTATTTATTTATAAAGTCTTTAAATTTATTTCTTTTTGCATTTGGAGTCTTGTCGCCGTCCTTGCCTTGCTAAATATGGGTAGAAGGAGACAGAAGATGAAAAAAGGAGGGGAACTAATTGCAGATTGAATAAGACGAGACACGGAAAACTGTCATTCGTTCCAGCCGTACATGCAAAACAATCACATAGTCACATAATCAATCATTTATGCTCAAGAAAAACTATGACCGTCTCACTTTTTTGATGATGCTACGTTCATTTTCTTTTCTTTTGCTGAATGATTCAGTCAAGAAAAAGCAAGTCCAAACCCGTTGTAGTCATTTTGCAAGAGTTTCATTTATTTATCTTTGCAGTATCTACAATGCAAAAGCTGCTTATTGGGTTAATTGTTTTGGACTTGTCAACAATTGTAACAGGGTTACATTTCAGCATTGAGCTTCTCACAAGGACACCAGCAGCCGGCTCGCCGATATAAGAAGGAAAGGATGAAGACGCCAACAGGAAGGGTTTGCTTGCTAACTGGATTAGCTTTAAATGGCCCTGGTACCAAAAAACAGTGCAGGCAGAAGGGGCCAATCTCCTTTACAGAAGCCTTTTTACAAGCTCAGGAAAGCAAATGTTGCCCCAGCGTTCATGCATGCTTCAAACTGTCTTCAGAGAAAGACATTCATTTGTATTCATATTTTAGTGCCTCTGTGCTTGACAAAACCGCACGGCGTGCCTCTGAAGGTGGGCATCAATCATTGAAGGTACATTAGGCATGTGCGCATGTGTATTTACGTGAGGAACCCATATATTAATACGCTATGTGTTTTTTTTTGGTTTTTTTTTTTCTTTCCCAAGACCATTCAGTGAACTTCAGACCTCAAGGCAGAAGAACGCCCAGGTAGTCTGACTCTCCTCAGCAAGCCATTAAAAATAGACTTGCTCCTGAAGTTAATGCTTTTTAAAAGACTTTAGGCCCTTCACGTCTTAATTTAGACAATTTACAGCTCGGTATACAGCAGGGCAGCTAACAAGCTAACCTCACTAATAAAGTCACTCTACAAATGTACGCACTCCTGGCTCGGAGGTTCAAGCCGTGCGAACGTAAATCAGTTAAAGAGATAAAAGGCTCCTTTCATTCTCACCCACCCAAAAGCGTATTATTATGAAAGCAAAGTTAATCAACTAAATGAAAACGCGAGACAGGACAAAGGTAACGCCCAGCCCTGGCTGAGAAGAGACCGTCTCCCAAGGACGCCTGCTCTTTGTGTTTTGTGAACGCACACACACCTCTCAGACAAAAGAAACCCTGAAACACACATGCACAGTCCACAGAGCCACTCAGACCCTCCGCAAATGAAAGAACCCAGGTGATTGGACTCGTTTCTATCTGTTATTCTCATTAAAGACACAGAGAAGCTGGGATGCTTCGTGAAGGGGGAAAATGCCAGGCTGTCCCTGCTCTCTTTATCTGCATAGGCAGCAATTTGTCAGAGAAAGAGAGAGAGAG
>JAUMHR010000084.1:6608373-6626580 GCA_032361145.1 Enteromius fasciolatus
GAGAGAGAGAGAGAGAGAGAGTGGAATGTCACCAGCATGCAGATGAGAGGAGACTGTAAGCGTAATCATTAATAAACAATAAAAACTAATAAAAGACCATCAGAATTGAGCCGTAGGGGTGCCTTCGCTATGGAGTCGGAGAGATTCGGCCGCTGATGACCTGCATTGTTCTAAATTGGATTAGCTGTGCGGCGCTGATCGCAGGCTTGAAACAGTTAAATGCGATTTATAAGATTATAATTGAAAAGGAGTTAAATGTCAGATTAATAGAGGCTCCTGTTTGATGTCATATTGGAAGATGATTAAGAAGGTGCTGGATTGTCAGTTCTGTGACTTCAGCATGGGAATGAAAATGCGGCAGAATACATTACGCAGGGTTTGGGGGGTGGGACGGGTGTGTGGCCGCTTTAAGTGTGATCCTCTTTGTTGTCTACCTGATGGTTTGAGCTGCAGCCTGCTTCCATGTGACCTTTAAAGGGTGTATTTGACCCCTCCCTCTGCTGTCTGTTCCTATCAGCTGACCCCGCTGACTCCTGCTGACCCCTGGGCATCGTTCTTGATCTCTGGGGGCTTATTTATAAACAAACATGTATCCGATTGCTGTTTTTGTAGGATGTATTATTCAAAAGTTGATTATTAACGTCAGGGTAGGGCTTTAGTATGGATGACCTGCTGGCCTGGAGTCAGTGTGAGAGAGTTTCAAGCAAGTCAACAACACAAACAACCACCTGAAAAAGAATGATCACTTGCCCTTTTGGGTCACGCTGCTCTGACACAGAAAATCATCTGTTGATCTTGCATGTCCATTTTTATGTCTAAGTTTAAAATTTGACCCTTGTGAATTTCTGTGATGCAAATTTATCTGAAATCTTAAGAAATTCTTATCCATTGTATGGTTTGTTATTATATGACAATACTTAGCTGAAGTACAACTATTTGAAAATCTGAGGGTGCAAAAAAAATCGAAATACTGAGAAAATTGCCTTTAAGGTTGTCAACTGTAAATGAAGTCCTTATCGATGCATATTACTAATCAAAAGTTAAGTTTTGACATATTTACAGCAGGAAATTTACTAAATGTCTTCATGGAACATAATCTTTATTAATGATTTTTGGCATAAAAGAAAAACCATCATTTTGACCCAAACAGTGTATATTTGTCTATTGCAATAAATATATTTTATTACCATTTTTTTTAAATAACTGTTTCAGTTTTAATAGCTTTTTATTTTTTCCTGACGTCAAATCTGATTTTTTTTTTTTAATTACCAATACATTTAATTTATTGCTTAGTCTTCAGTATCATCTTTTAAAAATCATTCTAATATTTAAATTTAGGAACCATGATTACTGCTAAATAGATGTAGTAAATGTAAAAAAATTTAACCCCAAAGCTACTATCCCAAACAGGCAGTCTTGTCCCGAACTCACCATGCACATTAAACTGGTACAGAAGAACAGCTAAAACTCCTTTCAAAAAGCAGCAGGGTGGAAGACTTTGTCCCATCAATAATGCACTGTCAAATTTGCATGTAAAGCGCCTTAACCAATCAGAGCTGGCACTGGGCTGGAGGTGGGAGGTATTGTGTGATTGGCAGCTCTGGAGGGGGATGCGTCTGTTTAAACAGAGGTCGTGCCGTGCGGCAGCGTGGCAGGGTTTCCCTTCAACAACAGGCATGAGCAGATGGGTCCTCACCCGCTGTCCCCGGGGCGGCTTTTACTTTCGCCTGTCTAATAAATCATCCTCTTCCGTCCAGCACATTATGCACAGGTATTTCATTGCTTTTTTTAACCCAGCTCAGCATGTATAGCCAATCAAGCCAGTTTGAGATCCTCATGTTGATAATGAACACATGTTCCAGAATGTAACTACTGAACAGAACCATTTGAGCTCTTGAGATTATTTAGAGACATTCATTTGCGGATATAGGTTCTTATGTGATTAAAATGGGTTGATGGCTGTTCTCCAGAGGTGGAAGGGCTTGGCAGGATGCTATCAAACTGAACAAGTTTCTAAAATTAAGGGGCAATTTAATAAGTCAAGGGAACAAATTAAGCTTAATAGCCATCATTACATAGTCATTATTTTTACAATAATACATTTGTGTCATTTAAGGTAATTTCTTTTTCTTTTCTTTTTTGGAAATGTTTAACGTTGTTCTCTGTGAATAATTTTTTCAACAGTTTTTCTATGAATTATCCATACCATTAACATTACAAATGTACTTAAGTTAAAGATGCTGTCAAATGTGGCGAAAAACGGAATGCTGTGATTTATTTGATTCTCATATACAAGCATCCTCACCACTGACTGCTATAGGTTAGATATATTAATAGAGAAAATTGAGTTATTCAGGAAAACAATCATTCATTTTGAGGAGACTTGTTATGAAACAGAATGAATTGCTTGTGCAGAGCCAACAAATGAGATTAGCACTGGTTAATAGTGCATTGTGAAACTGTGATACATTTTTTTTGATGAATTGGAATTCCATCATTTAATAAAAACAGATTTTTGTTCAATGTAAAATAACTATACTGTCACTTTTAAATCATGCAGCCTTGCTGAATAAAAGTCTCACTCACCCTAAAATTCTGAACAATAGCACATATTAAGAAAGTTCCACTGATGGTTGAAAGTTTTCTTAATTTGAAAAAGCTTTCGTAACCTTGAAAGGATGATAGGAATACTTTAAATACCGTTCATGATGTAGTTCAACGTCTGCTTATAGAATATCATTTCATTTGAGGTGCATATCTTATAAAATGTTTCACAGATTTAATTTGTGTTGAACATTTCAATGCATGCTTATCAGCAGGTAAATCATGTTTTATGTAACCTTGTATACAGCGGTGCAAACACATGCGTATCAGGTATTAGCCGGGACATATTTCTTTAATTTACAGAATGAATCCGGTTCATTGATTGCTTTTCATTTTCAACACTCACAAAGGCAAAAATGTAATGCCTCAATTAAATCAGGTTTTAGGGCAGTCGGAATGTGAATTTTTTTGTAATAAATTATTTTGGCCATGTATACTATACTTTCTTTTTCAGCACTTTTGCACTCTGCCTTGGGGCTCAGTTGTAATCTTGGTGGTCTCTTGTGTGTGTGTGTGTGTATGAGTGATGCTGTCACTCAGCAGGGGGAGACTGCTCTCTGACAGCCCTCCTCATGGGCCTGTTTGCCTGCCAACATCACAGCCCAATCTGACTTTCACATCTATTCTAGTTTTGCACACATGCACAGACGTGGCGCTGATATGAGCAATCCTGCCTCAGCTGTTAAACTGACATCTCTCTGGCTCTCTCTCCTCAGGATGACTGTTCAGTGAGTAGTGAGGAGTTTGATATGAGTGACCCCACATGGATATCAGCTGAACGTCACGCCGCACTGTCTGACCTGAACCACCCCACCAGCGCAGATAGGATGCACAGCCCACAAAACACACACAAGGAAGAGGACGGTAAGAGACACTGCATGCTCATCTGCATCTTAATACAGGGTTTGAACACTCTGATTACTCTAGATTCTTAAATTAAATGCATATGTGCATATATATCATATATGCACATATATCTAAGTTTTGAACATTTCTTAAAAAAAAAAAAACATACTGTTTCCAGATTTCTTTAAAAGAAAATTTCAAATGAAAAATAATAGATTTTCTATGTTTTATATAGAAAATATGTCGTAATAGGGATAAGGATGAAAATATTGATAGGTTTATGGCAGTGGTGTTGAGAGAGTGTGTGTGTGTTTAAGTAAATCAACCATGTTCTTTTACACACATTTTTGTGAGAGAGATGGAATGGGCAGAATGAGGCAAGAAGAGATGTAGGTATCGATTGTGATCGAGTGGCCTCCTCCCTGCTGCTTTCAAGGAAAGAGAAGGATCTGGACAAAGAGAAAAAATTGTAGACAGATGAAGATGAGATAAAGAGAAAAAGAGCGATGGAAAGAAAGCTCTAAAATATAGAATGCTGTGGAGGTGTTTTTAGATGGTCCAAATAACTAATTTTAGCTAAATAAACCTTTTATTTAGCAGAAAATTGTTTATTCATCTTCGTTTACTCACATTCACGTCATCTTTGTTTTCCATGAAAAACAAAAGAGGTATTCTGGAGACACTGCTGGTCCTTATTTTTCCATGCAATTACAATGAATGTTTTTTTTATGGACTGAAAATACATCTGACAAAGCTGTCCTTGGCATGTTCATGAGAGAAGTAGTGATGTCTGTTGGATTTATGAACATGTGTTGTTTTAAGTCAAACCATTCTGGATGATTTGTTTATAAATATCAGGCTGATCCAGTTCTTAAGTTCTTAAATCACAGACTCAATTCAGTGGTTTTATCAGTGAACAGCTTTAAAATATGGTCTGCTTCTCACCTAAAGTCATCACATGTCGTGTCAGACATATGAACTTCCCTAAGAGGCCTATACTTTCTTAAAAGACCGAAAGCTCATAACTGAGTCTGAATAAATGAACATTTTTTGGATGAGCTGCAGGGAGGTCAGAGGATGCTTTTCCAGGACTTTAAAGTCAGTCGTTCCTCGCTGCGTTCTCCAGCAGCTTCGCTGTCTGTGGGAAACATTAGCAACCCAGAGAGCTCTGCATTTAGATAATGAGGAGGAAACGGAGAGTGTTTTTTCCTTTCTCTTCATCTATGGTAGAAGTACAGTATAGCTATAATCTTTCTGTATTGAAGGCAATCTGAAATCTTCAACATTGAAAGCTGCTTTTGAAAAACACTGTTTTCGTTTCAGCTGATTCTAATAAATATGTAGGCTGCATACAGATGTGGATACACACCCATATACCCAAACACTGTGAGCTACTGAATCACAAACCTAACCTAATCCCATAGTGTCTATTATCCCAACACCCACCTTTTTTTGCTCCCTGTCACAAGTAAAGGCTGAGTTCACCTATCAGAAATACATTGATTTCGAATAGGATTTGATATGCAATGTTTTTTGCAGCAGAATAATGCTGTAATCCTTAAAGGGATAGTTCATCCAAAAATTCATATTTTTTTCATATTATTTGCCATTATGTTGTTCCAAAAGTGCAGGACTTACTTTTTTCTGCAGAACACAAGAAGAAAGCATGTTGAAGAATGTTTTTGCTTAGTTGACTTTCATTATATAGACATTTTTCAAAATATAATCCTTTTGTGTTCTGCAGAAGAAAGAAGGTCATGCAGGTTTGGAACAACACGGCATAATTGTTTGGATGAATTATAATAGTTAAAGTATGCAATAATTAGAAATATTGCATTTTTTTTCTCTACTGTATTTTACATGAGCCCAAGTTTATTTGTACAGCACTTTTCCCACACATTGGTATGTTCAGTTTCACTTTAAATAAATCAGTTTATTCATAAATGCTTTTTATAATGAATGCAACTGTAATCGTTTAATTCTTATTTTGTTTTGGAGTGAGGAGAAATAAAGAGGAGAAATAAAGATTTTTTGTCATAGAATTTGCAATGTTTTTCAATTAATTAATTAATTAATGAAAAAATAAGTTAGATTTTTTTTTTTGAGAGAATACTTTGTGTCTTGTTTCAAACTCTAAGGATCTCTATAATTTAAACTGCACCGTGATGTAGCTCATTAAGTTATAAAATGTATATCTTGAATACAATGAAAGCTACTTTGGAGAAATGAGTTTGCATGTGGCGTAAATGTAAAACTTGATGCCAAGCGTAGGCACAGCACTCTCTGAGGGCCATCAGATGAGAAAGACCCCCTCAATCCCTTTATCAACAGGACTCTGACAAGAATGTATAGAGATGATGATGATGATAGAGGAAGGGAGATGGTAAAAGAGAAAAAAGAGGTCAAGTAATCAAGACAGCTCTCTCTAACTGATTAGAGTTGCTCTTGAAAGTGAAATGTTCGGCCGCAAAGAACAATCTTCGTCACCTCAAAGTGATTCAGATTGACTGAACATGAGGAGACCTGGTCAAATGTGATGTTAGGTCTTTGCAGAAAGTTTCTTCTAGGAGGTGGCCATGTATTAGGTGTAGTCATCTTTCTCTTTTTTCTTAGTGCCCATTTGATCTCTTGTAAAAGTTAATCAGTGTCTAAATTATTCCTGCTGCTGATCTCAACCCAGCTTGTAGTTTGTGAAGTGCAAGTTTTCCATTCAGTGTTGCTAAAAGAAGACTGACTTGGTGTGTTTGTACAGAAAATGTCATAACTTGCAGGTGTGACTGCTTTGTGACCATCTGAGTGTGTGTACAGGTGTTTAACGTCTGGTTTATGTGTGTGATCAGGGATTTGAAGTGTCAGTCTTGACACTGTGGCCGTGACCTTGGTGTCGTGACCTCTCAGTGCAAGAGGCCAGACGAGAAAATGAGAGCAAGAGAAGACAGTTGGGGAGGATGGTTGAGGTGTACATTGGGAACTGCAGGATGGAGAGAATTTACTTAACACCTCAGTATGAGGGACAAACACACATGTAGTGCTAAACATGCTGCCTTAGATAATGGAGCTCATAGCAGTGGAGCCATGTTCTCCGAACAGATGCTGTCAAGGTCACGGTCTGCCCCAAAGCACTGCACTACCCCTGTACATCACTGCACCCTGTGATTGGCTTGGAAAGGTTCATCAGATCCCTGCTGTGGTGCATAACAATGCTGAGCCACTGCATTCGACCTGCACTTTTCTACTGTGTTAAAGTGTACTGCAGTGGTGAATTAAGCGCATTTACTAGTATTTAATAAATGTGAACAAGTGATTCATATCCTTACCTAGCTAGTGTGCATTAAAAAGTCATTATTAGTCATAGCCATTGCCTCTCTTGTTTAGCGCAAATGGTGCAAGTTCAAATTTATCCTGCATTTTTTCTTGAGTAAAAAAAAAAGTCCTGATAATTTTTCACCTGAAATTTTATTTATTTACACTTATATATGTTTATTATATTTAGTGAAAAAATGAATAAAACATAAGCATTATTTTAAATGTATTTATTTATTCTTTTCAGAACAGTTCAGACTCCCCCAAACTTGTTGTGTGATTTTCTTTATCGTAATAAAAAATAAATACAAGTTTGTGTGTGTGTATATGTATGTGTATATATAATATAATATAATATAAATATATATGCTCGTGCGTTTACCGTCTCATATGAGTGTCAAAAATGAAAAAACTCTACATTCATGTCTTTTTGTGTATTTTAATGCATAATCGGGTCATAGTGCACCTTTGTGTGTAGTGGCAGGTTTCTTGGATGTCATCGGAGGATCTGGTCATAAGCTGAAGCTCAGGAAAGCTAAAGCTTGAGTGATTCAGACCTGCTATTAGAGCTCCGATGGATTTGAATGACCTTTGTCATTACATGGGTGGATTTGTTTCAGCCCTAGTGGCAAAGTAACCCAAAGGACAAATGCACCCGCAGCCCAGAGCCTGTGCCGAGTGATGTGTGTAGAAGGGAAAGTAGGCCATGTGAAAATGACAGTGTGACTTTGACAGCGTGGCTTTCCCTCTGGAGGCTAGTGATAGAGGTCAAGTTTAAAAATAAATAATTAGACAAGTGTGTGAAGCTCCTACTTTTATTTAATGCTCAGCAAAAGGTGTGATTATCCTGGGGGCTTTTAGACATGGATATCACAATATTGCACTTGTAGCCGACACTTAACCAGCACTCAGTGGCCCGTGCTGAAGCTATCAGCTTCATTTTGAACTCAGCTGCTTTCATCATTTGACCAATTTGTCAGTGTTTGTATTGAACAAATTGCTGTTCAAACATTTGAGGTTTTTGCATTTGTTTGATTAAACGTAGTCAAAAACTTGTAAGTTTAATTGTACATTTTAATTGAAAATACAGTTTATGTGATGACAAAACCAAATTTTCAGCACTGCTTGCTACTCCTTTGTTTAGTGTTCTGTGATCCTATTTAGAATTAAACGTTAAAATCCTACAGAAGTCATCTTAAGTAGCAGAGTAAGTGTGTGTGCGTGTGTGTGTACACGTGATAATTCCTCTGAATGCACTAGAATGTCAACAGGAGATGTAAAGAACATCAGATACATGGTCTCACACATGCAAACACACTTTGGCAGATCTGTCAGAGTTAAACGCTGCTTCGCTCCTCTCTTTACCTCTCTTTACCTCTTCTCTCTTAGGCTGACTTCCTTTCATCAACACCGCTCCTGTCACCTCTTCTCCTCTCCTCATCTCTTGTTTTCACACCAGTGCTCTCTGTGTTCACTGTATCTCTCTCCCCGTCCTTCAGACAGCAGACGTCTATGATCTGCTCTGAACTGTCTCAGTGTTTACAGACAAACAGTTCAAAGATACCCAAAAAACATCAGTAGCAGCAGGTAGCGCCATCAAAAGCAGACAAGTAGTTGATCCATGTTTTCCAGCTGGAAACCCTCTTACTGATGCTCGAATAGGAAATCTGATGCCCTCCATCAGAGCCGAGTTCTTTGTGTTGGTTCTGCGGTTCAGACCCAAAAGTATACTCTGGAAAGAGACTAGCTGGGTGAGGGGGAGGAATTGCTCTAAGGTTTGGACCAAGCAGTCCAATCGAGTGTGAAAACAGCCTTACAGCGCACTGCATGTGACTCAGACAAGCAGCAGGCTGAAACATGACAGTGGACGCTTCACAAAAATAAGTGTTATGGTTGTTTAGTTGCTTTGTGAGAGAAGACGATGATTTATGTGTATGTAGGACTGAATGTCTGAAGAGCCTAACAGTTACTGCCCACTGTTTCAGCGGCCTTGGTTCTGGAAGGATTTTTGTCATTCATTTCCTCAGTAAGAGTTTTCTAAAGTACTTTAATAAACTTACTTCTAAACGAACCGAGTCCAACAAAGCAGCTTTGAAATGAACAACTAATTTATATTTGATCATTTAGTTTTACATTTTTATACAAACTTGTGTTTAAAGCTGGTCTGTAAGTGTTTTTGGTTCAAATGATCCAAAATTAAGATTTTAGCAAGTACATAACCAGCCAGTGTTCAAAACTATTGCCTTACAGTAGCCCAATTCACAGTAGCTATCTTAAAATAATGTTTTCTAATTTGAGTGGTACTGCTGGGTTTTTGCAGGGGTTTTTTTTATCGTATTGATGGCAGATTGTAACGTATTCCAGTTTTAAATGTGCTTCTGATTACAGATAGCCTGGGATTACACGTTCTGTATTTAAAAGGGAACCAGTTTGCTTTTTGGGTTAAAAGAATTTCTTAGTATTAAATTTTAGTGATGTGACAATTAAAGATTAGACTGGACAGTACATACATTAAAAATCTATCTACTATTACAGTACCAATATTATTTTTATATTTTCTTTGTCATATTGTTATATGGCTTTGACAAGTTTTTACAAATATTTTGATTTAGTTTTAAGATTTTGTATTCACATTTTAGTACTTAAACCAAACCTTTTAAGCCTTGGCAACATTTATGGTTTTCTATTAAATATGTATATTACATTTAATAACTGTAAATGATCTTTGGTAGTTTAAAGCAACAGTGGTTCTGAAAATATTAGGATGTATACAAGTGTTCAGATATAAAAAGAAGTCAATTATGTCATCTACAATTATTAATCAAGAGTAGGTCTAGTCGTCTACAAGGGCAGGTTAAAGAGGTGGTTGATTGCGATTCCACTTTTCTAACGTTAGTTATTGTGTAACGTTGCTGTTTGAGCATAAACAATATCTGCAAAGGTATGACCCTGAAAGTTCAGTCTTTTAAAATTCTGGCAGTTTGATGTCTACAAAATCAGCTCGTTGAATGAGCTACGATGTCACAAACCCTGATAAACCCCAGGAATTTGTAATGAAGGGGGCGATGCCATACTGCGCTGCTTTGGAGAAGAGGAAAAGTTGTTACCATGCCATCCTAATGAATTCTCAAGTTTGAAAATAAATGTTCTAAAGCCGTGTTTTTTAACCTGTTCTTCTGAGGATATTGCTCAAATTGATAAGAGATATTGATAATGTTTACGATACAAATGTGCTGAGCAGACTCACTATGTGGTTTAGCAAATCACAGCATGCAGGAAAAGAGCGAGTTTACTGGAGGGGACAGAGTGGTGTACAAGAGAAATAATGCATAATGTGAAACATGCTGCTTTTTTTTTTTTTTTATGAAGAATTAACGCATGTTAGACTGGACTTTTTCATTCAGAACCTTTGCATCTACTTAAATAACTTGACCAGATGTTCTCCTCAATTTCACTGTAACATTCACACAATCATAGCATGACCTCCTGAAACTATAATAAAACAGCGCTGTGTCTGTCAGCCGAGTTGACGGCAGTATGCGGCTACGTTTGAATGACAGGCAGGAGAGGAGAAGGTTCATTAATGCTGTCAGGTCGTTCTCTCTGGTTTCAGCAGGTCGCCGATTCTTATCTGATTCAAACGTCCAAACGGGCAGCTATGGACAGATATCCCACCCATACTGAAGAGCTCAGCTATTTCCATTAAACCAGCCTGTCAGTCTTACGAACATACCATGTATATAGATCGACAGACGTGAAGACATTTAAAACAGACGGTCTGCATCTGAGGATTGAAAAGATGACTGTGTCCCCCCCCAACATGAGCCTACAAGGCAATAAAGAGACTGTGTGGGAGAGACCAAGGGCGATAATCACATGATCACCTAATGGAAATGTTATTAAAAATGCAAGGCCATTAACATATGACATTTCCCAGTGTGTGTTCTATTTGATTATGAGTATGTTTGCCTAGTTAATCTGGAGGACCCAGAGCGAGATAGCGAAGCATAGAGGGGAGAAATAGGAGCCGGCCGATAAAATCTGAAGGCCTCTTCAGATGAATCTTACAAAAGAAAAGGAGCATGAAGAACGGACCACTGTTCGCCCCCCCCCTTTTTACACACATTATCAGGCATCCCCCTCTCCCATAAAGACTGCATGGGGGCAGCGACTGATAAAGATGCATTCGAACATATAAAGACGAAGGGAATGTGAAATTTTTCTGAGGATCCCTCCCTTTCCCTGTCAAGATGAATATATACTCTTTTAATATTATGAATGTCCCCCCGGGATGGCTGTCAGACTATGTACAGATTGGCACACTACTCATACCACTTCAGCATTACGTAATATGTATACTGCATGCAGATTGTGATTTTATTATTTTCTTTTCTTCCTTTTTTATTGGATACTTTTTTGGATACTTTACATTTTTTATGCGAGGCGATAATTGGACTCGCTAAAGTCAATGTAAAGAAATCATGGGACAAAAATGTAGCATACTGCATTACAGTAGTATGTATGCACTATACATGCTCTTGCATAGTACGCAATATTCCCCTTTTTTTAACGTAAATTTGCGAGGCATTCAGTGTCATTTCACTTTGCATCATTGCATGCTTACTATAACATTTCAGCATTAAGTAATTCTGTGCGGACTATGTGAATTTTTAGTATATGGAGAATACTAGAGTGACCTACTATTATACATTTTACTAAAAATATACATTGTAGACGCATTATACTGTGTGGAACCAACCTAACCTTTCAATTCCAGTGTGACATGAATGTGAATGAATTTTTTAATAACTCTTTATTATTTAATTTATTATGAGTTTATTCATTTGAGTGTACTATCTTTAATTTTTTTTATTTTTTTTATTTGTTATTTAAATAATTTATTTTTCATTCTTATTATTATTATTAAGGTGATAATTGGACTTGGTAAAGTAAACATAATGAAATTATGGAACAAAAATGTAGTTACTTTTTTACAGTAGTATGTAGTATGCACTTTACTAATTATTTTTAACTTATGTGAAGCTTTTAGAGTCATTCACTTCTAGTTATTTTACCTGTACCCAAACTGTCTGTTATGCTGCTTTTTATTGTTATTTGTTTTGAATTTTTTAATTATAAACACACTAAAAAGCTGTTCTTCTAGTTATTTACCTATAATGGCTATTGAAGAAAAGATTATACTGAGGTGTTTGCTGTATTTCAGTCTTGGCCTGCATGTGTGTGTTGGGGTGCTCTACTGAAAGCCTCATTTGCTGCAAGAGAGAACGCTTTCCACTGAAGCAAGGCCAGAGGTTGCTTAATTATTAACTGCCACCCCTCAACGCCACCCTCAAATAACAAGGGTTTGAATTAATTATTACACTTATAGGTTTGTGCCTGTGACCGATGGCTAACAGTGTGTTTTGTTTGCAGGAATGACAGCCTGCTGTGATTTTAGCACATGCTCATGTTCGTTATCTCTGGGCAATTAAATTGTAGACTCCTGATCATAAGGTGACTTTACTTTTAATGAGTTGTCTGTGTGCGCGTGTGTGCCGTGGACTCTTGGATACAATTGGAGTCTACACTGCCTGTTCCAGCACGCTCAGTGTGAGGGCCTTGTGAAAGAGTGTTCGTGTAAAATCCTCTCGCAGGGGCCGTGCACCTCTCCCTGATTGTTTTATAGGGTGTGGGTAGGGTGCATTTCAGAGAAGACGTGTAAAGGTTGCTCCATAAATCTCCAAAACGCCCCTGAAATTTGGACCCTGTGCTATCAGCGCCTTCTGCTTTTACTGGAGGGTGAATAAAACACCCTATTGGAGGAAGGAGATAAGATAAACTATTGTAAAAGGGGCACACCACCATGCCTGTTTGCTCTTCTAAATTTAAAGCAGGTGTGTTCGTGGCTCGGTGACCTTGGTTCAATTGGCACTCTGCAGAGAAAGAGTGACAAACATGGGTGTGACCTCGAGAGACTGAGTAATGTAACCCTTGCCTTAAAGGAACAGTTGCCCAAAAATTAGCATTTAATCCCCCGTTGTGTGGTTCCGAACATGTTCTTTCTTCCATAGAACATGAAAGATGAAAAAATGCAAATGTTATATAGAACTACAGACTAATCATTGTTGGTGTTGCTTTTAGGGTCAAAAAAGGACCAAAAAAAGCACAGTTTTTTAAAAAGAAAAAATTTAGCATTCCTTTGTCAAACTGTTAGTTTGACAGTTTCTGTATTGCATTAGTTTTTAATATTTCTCCTGGAGATTGTAATCATTTTTGGCTTTTTAGTGTTTCATGTCTTTTTTTTGTTGTCTTTTTTTCAGTTCCAGCTATTGTTAACAATTCTATATAAATTAAATGATTTCATACAAAATTAATATTAGT
Source organism: Enteromius fasciolatus (assembly GCA_032361145.1). NCBI lineage: Eukaryota > Metazoa > Chordata > Actinopteri > Cypriniformes > Cyprinidae > Enteromius > Enteromius fasciolatus. The sequence goes on from JAUMHR010000084.1 coordinate 6,621,508, forward strand.
TATTAATATTCATGTGGTTTGGAACTGGTAAAATGTGATTGAAAAAAATATGACCAGAATATTAACATGCTTAATAATTATGCACATACTGCACACATAACTCGAATGTGATATTTATAAAAAAAAAAGTCATTATTTGTTATTATGATCGTTTTAATTTTATATTTCATCAATGAAGAAAGTGTTGAAACACCAGTGACCTTTTTTTATTTTTTATTGTGAATTTGACTAAATTACAATTAATAATTTTCTCAGTTATCAGTTTGAAAAGCATATTACTGGTATAGATAAATATCAATAGTGCAGAATATTATTATAGTCGATGAATATCCGTATACAGTAAATTAAAATCTTTTACTTTAACATTTAAATATTATAATAACAATTACATTTAAATATGAGAGAGATGATGACAAAGAGAAATAAAGGATTATAATGCACAAATTCATACAAGCATTTAAAAGCTTAAAAACTTTCTATATGGTGTTTGTGTCTATATGAAGTCTTTTCCATGACTGAAAGGGACATGTTTCTCAACATATTTTGTGAATGACAAATGACAGCCCCAGTCACCTTTATGGAAAAGAGCATCCTGGAAAGTCTTCAATAAATCATATTTTGTGTTCCATGGGAGATCATTTTTGGGTGAACTATTGCTTTAATACATGGTGCACCACACCAGCAAGTGCTTTAGGAAAAATAGCTAGGCGTATTAGGAGCTAGAAAGTGGAATTGAGAGTCGACCTTTGGCACATTTTCTGTGTTAATATTGGTGTGATGTAGCTCTTGAGAGGGATCCATTAGAAAGAGTCGTAAAAGGCACAGATGTGAGATTGAGGGATAGAGGAGATGCGGGATAACATGGGATCACCCGGTGATCCAGCTGTTGGTCACAAACAGATGTGAGTCTAGCACAGATTTATTAGAAGTAAGGCCCATCACGACTATCCCATCCTAACCAGGCCAGAGGATCAGCCGTATGGGTCTGTACATTACACTTTTCCTCTCTGTATCACTCCTTCACTGCTACTGAAAACCCTCTTATTAATGTTAATGAGGCCTGCGTCCAGGCTTTTACACTTTTAACCCTCATCCGGTTCAATCAGTAATCTCATGAACGCTTAGCAAGGGCAAGAGTTTTTTTTACGCAAGCAAGACTGATCTCTTATATTGTACAGTTTGTGTTAAACTATACTTTGACTCTTCAGGATGTTGTCTGAACAATTAATTTTAGTTAAAGACCTGTATAGTTACAGTGACCTAGGTGGTGATTGTTGTCACACAAGCAGTGTAACAAAGAATTAAATTTAGTAGGGATGCACAGTATATTGATATGACATCGCTTATCAGACAGTATTAGTCATTTTTTTTAGTTTTTTAAATTCTGTATTGATCAACAGTTAATAAACAATATGGTTTAGAAGTTTTATAAGCTCAAAGAATATTTTTTTTAAGAATGTATTAAAAACATTCATCCAAAGTGACAGTAAAAAATATTCATAATTTTGAGAAAAAAATAATGTAATAGTTTTATTTAATTAATCCAAAGTGACAGTAAAAACACTTATTTTAATAAAGGCTTTTAAATGTTTTTTTTTTTTCATTAAAAAATCCTGTAAAAATGTAAAATTGTTTTCACAAAAACATAAAGCAAAACTGTTTTCAATATTGATAGAAATGTTTCTTTGCCAGCTGATCAGTTAATTTAAAATATTTCTGATAGACTGACTTAGACATTACTTTTTTTTTTAGTAGAGCATGGAGGAATTAATTCAACAAAATGGACAAGCTAGCATTTCTGCTGTACTTTATAATAATAAAAAAGTGTTTTGACATTTTAAATATTATTTTATAAATATTTTTAAAATATAGAACCATAAATTGGGGGGGGGGGTATTAAGGGTTAATAAGAGTTTGTGCAGAAGTTTATTTGGACAGTTTTTTTTTTGTTTGTTTTTTTTAAGTGAAAATTTTTGAAATACATCTTTTATGATTACTACTTTTATTTTATTTTTAAAAAAACACATTAAAACAGAAATATTGTTTACAAAAAAACACAAAACTATTATTATAATTTGCAACAACTATTTTGTGTTAAGATATATTAAAATGTGAAACTGTATTTTAAATTGTAGTATTTCTTTCTTTAGAGTTTCTGATTAATAGATTAAAAACCATAGCTTTTTTTTTACCAAAGCCAAACAGCTGTTAATGAAAAATTTATTTTAGTTTTTAGTTCTGCTTTTTAATTGTATTTAGTCAAAATTGTGTATAATATTGGCCATAACATTAACGTAAGTAAGTTACTGACCATCATTTTAATCCCAAGATTTCGTAATTTATGGATGTAAACAAACAGATCAGCCTCACTACAACCTTGTACATAGTGTGTTTAAATCACTTGGCACCATTATCATCATTGTTTGAAATTGGCTACTGGTAATGATGTTAAAGTACACACAGTCTAATGCTGGGTGAAATCCTCTTTCAGATCACCATCCGATGTAATGCCTCGTCATGTTATCTGTTGTAACAGCAAACCTATTAGTCGTACAGGATTAAACTGTAGCCTGTAGGTAAACTTACACCACATACGCTGTGTGCTGATACGCTTCAGTCAATAGCAGTCATCAGGATCCCTTCCTCTTAGCCAGAGAACTTCCTGTTTTTTCCACAAGAAGTGCTGCTGATGAAGTACTGATATCTTAGACCACCTCTCTCAGCACTGGAAGACTCACGCATAAGTGCAAGTGGGTTTGTGTGTAATTCTGCCCCCTACCCGCTGAGATGATTGGATGTTGTTTTGTGCTGAAGGGAAATTAGATCAGATGATACTTTCCCACAATTTTCTTTTGACCCGCCACTGATGCACACACACACGTGCACGAACAGTAAAGTCTGAAACGATTGCAACGGCACCTGTAGTTTCCATCCAATCAATGGCGTGAGCCTTTTACAGTAAATATAAGCAACTAATTAAAGTTCCGTTCTCTAAGTTCATGTTTCCACTTCAACAGCTCCCCACTTTATCCTTCACGTGAAGACCTGCCTCAGCAGATACACCTGATAAACCCTTAGTCTTGCGGTTTAGACAACATTTCATTTATAATGATTTGTGACGTCTGCTGCCCCAAGAAGAAAAACACTTGACTACCTTGAACATCTCCACTGATCTTGGATGATCAAAGCTGATGTTGAGAGAGATGTACTTGCCTGCATTATAGCCGCAGTACTAGCATAATTAACTACATTAAAGCTATATCATGAAAGTCATTTATGATATAAGATGGCAATCTTTGGATGTCTCCTCCAGCATAGACGCGCAGGGATTGTCCTCGAAAACCAACAGTGAGGGCTTAGTCTCAGAAACTTAATTGCTTAATGATATTAGCACTAATTATAAAACTGCTAATAAATTTACCTTCAGCTGAATGGAATGGGGTTCCTCTTCCTAAACTAAAATGCGTTTTTTTTTAGAAACGTATAGCTGAAAATTTCTATTGTATTATAATTTCTATTCAAATATTCTATTATTAACGTAAAAATTATTACCAGTTGTTCTGCTTAATATTTTTTGTTGAAACCATGACAATTCTTTAATTATTTCTGGATTCCTAATTGCATAGAAAATTAAAAGGAATGGCACTGATTTAAAATTATAAAGTTTTATGACTTTGCTTTCACTTTTGCTCAATTTAGTTGTGACTCATGAAAGCCACATAAGATTATTATTACAGGCGCATGATTATTATTATTCAAATCTAAACAAAATTATTCACAGCGTAGAATTAATCTGCACCAGCAAATTTCAAAACATGAACCCGTTATTCAGCATAGCTTGTATCCAGTCGTCATGTTTTGGGGCTTAACTGTGAAAACACAAAGCCATCCAGTCTCTGTAAACAGCAGCTCTCTGTTTATTGCTCTGTAGACTTTCTGTCCCTGACAATGTGAGGCCATTTTCATTTTCACCTTCACTGTTCCCCTCCCTTTCTCCCCTCTGTCCTGATTCCTCCTCAGTTTATCTCCCAAGCAGCCTTGAGGACAAGATTGGTTGGAACGTGTGTGTGTGTGTGTGTGTGTGTGTTTTAAGGTTATGACTCGGTTAAATCCTCATCACACACAGATGGCTTTATTAATATGAACATACTACTGTCTGTGTCAGCTTTATAGCGGTCATACCTGCAACTTAAACTTAATTTTGTTTACTCTCACATTATATAGAGGGCCGAAATCAGACCGTGAGTGGGTCTCATGACAGACAATCAATATGGTATTTTCATTGGTTGATTTATTCAAATTCTATCAGCCATTAAATTGTATTTTTGTGCAAATTCACATCAAGACAATAGCTTCGTGTACTTAATTGAACATTGATAGAAATGATTGTTTCTTCTGCATTGTAAGAGTTGTAGGAGACAAAATGTAGTGCGTGCAAAGCATTTAACAGCTTTTGATGAAAAAAAAGAAGATGAAAAAAACCATGCAAAATTCAAATGTGTTTAAAAATGACTTGATGTTTTAGACACATCTACCTTTGCTTTATTATTTTACCTGTTATTCTGTATAGACATTTCTCTCGATATAAACCTTTTCAAATGTTCCTTTGATATTTAATATTTGTACTGCTCTACTTAAAGGCAGGGTAAGCGAGTCGGGGCTGAGTACCAAAACAAACTTGTAGCTAATCAGCAGTAAGGGGTGTGTATACTAATGATGTGGAGGAGAGTGCGTTCAGTGAAAAGCAGAGCAACAGAAATATAAAAAAACAAAAAAGAAAATGTTTGCAGAACGATAAGGCAAGAAGTATTTCCTGTAAATATCGGATCAGTTTTTCAGCGCTGGAGAGAACTCAAGGAGCGGATGTAGCCTGTGATCGGATGCCGAGGTTGCTTTGGTTCTTCTTGATAGGTGCGCCGCCTGCGTCCGGTGTAACATTGGTTCTGCTTGGTTTCACAGAACTAATTGTTACCTATGCTACATATGTGTGGGGCGGGACCCTTTTGGGGTAGGGGCGTGTTGTAAATTGCTTTCCCTGCCTTTAAAGTCTGCTAAATTGGAACAACTAGTACT
>JAUMHR010000084.1:6626680-6638757 GCA_032361145.1 Enteromius fasciolatus
GACCCTTTTGGGGTAGGGGCGTGTTGTAAATTGCTTTCCCTGCCTTTAAAGTCTGCTAAATTGGAACAACTAGTACTCAAAGATTGCTCAAAGGCTTAATATTAAGAAATGTGCATTGTACATAAATCATATTTCAAATGTTTTTCTTTCTAGTATATGTGTAACTTCTTACTCTTAAAAAAGCTTCAATGCTATTTTATAGTGTAAAGGAGGTTTCAATAGTCTTGAATCTCTAAATTTTTATATTTTTAATCTGTGGCAGGAATAAAAAGAAATCTTAAAAAGTTATAAACCCGCAATTGCAAGTTACCATCTAACAATTCGGACTCTTTATTTATTTATTTTTTTATATCACACAATTCAGAGCTCATATCTCACAATGTAATCTTTTTTAATCTCACAATTTAGAGTTTAGTCTTGGCAGCACCCTTTGGTTGTTCAAGAAACTGGTGAACAGTTTAGATAGATAGATTATATACCAGCTGTGCAGTCAAGTCCAAATAAAGGGCTCCTGCTTGTGTTCTCCTCTGTCCTCCCAGCAGCACCCCTCCTCCTCCTGATTTGGTCTCCTCCCCCATCCCCATCCCTGTGATGCGGCACTGCCCCATCAGCACGCCCACCCGGCGGTGGTACCAATACCGCACAAAGCACAGCATCCTGCCTCAAAACCATCACTCTGACTGGCCTGCCTCCTTTCTTTTGTCTGTCCGTCTAACATATGCAGCTCACATGTTTTGTCATGCATGTGCACATCTATGCGGACACACTACACTTTTGCACCTGTAATTCAATCAGATTTTGGTTCATTCCCATAAAGCACCTGTTCCGCACGGAATCGGCCCTCTGTGTAAATCCACAGCATGGTAATTTCCTGCCGACTGAATCAGCCGTGTCTGGACTCAAATTAAAGATGCATATGGAATGTCCTTTAGAAATGCATCTGGAGACGCAACCGTCTGCATTATTCTGCCCACTCACAGCGGCGAGTCAGACTGGGGCGTTCTCAGCCGACAGGCAGCGGTCTGTAGGGAGGGAGGCTCAGCATATGGAGGTGTGGAGGAGTGTTTGTACGCCAAACAAAGAAAATTAGAAACTGTTGTCCACAATGGCGCACAGCCTCCAACCTGAGCAGAAGACGAAAACAGAAAGGAGGTGTGGGGTGTGTGTGTGTGTGTTCAGACTATGAAAACGAGTCCTTGGTTTGGGCGACGTTGTCTAGCACTGCCTCGGGCTGAAGCAAGATAGTATTGCAGTCAGAAAACAAAGGTCGCTTGCACAAACTCTGTTATTACAAGCAAACTTTTCTTGGGTTCATCCTTTACTGGCTGCTTTGTGTAGGTAGGCTGTGGATAAGCTGCAGCACCTGTGTGAATGTAAATGAGACGGTTCTTTAATAGAATCCAGAGGCCTTGACTGGCTGTCACAGGTCATAAAGACTTCATAATGACTGCTGGATTGTGGCGGGCTGCAGTAAAGGTGCTATCATTGCGCTGTTGCTAATGGGCCGCGTGGACCCAAAATAACCACGCTGTGCTGTTCCCACATCACTTCTGTTCTGACTCTCAATCACACGCTGAATAACAAAACGGCTCTTTATGCAAACCACCCCCCACCCCCCCAAACAAACAGAGGGAATATTCAGTCTGCAGCACTGCTGTGTTTGCGATGTCTTTATTTCTTTCTGCATTATTTCAAATTATTTTTCTTTTTGCTTTACTTCTTTCTGCCTCTTTCTTTCTGAATAAGCTCTGCATTTCTATTTTTCCTGTATTTCTTTCTTTCTTTTTGTCTACAGATTAATTTTCTTTATTGTTTACTATTGACATTTCTTTCATCTTAAATTTTTTTTCTGCATCTCTTTACATTACATTTGGGAATTTCTTTATTGTTCTTTCTGTATTTTTATATTTCTACTCTTTCTTTCAGTAGTTTGCGCTTCCTTATAATCGCGGTAATAATAATAGCGTGTTGTCCTGGGTGCGAGCCAGGAGCCCAGCGGATTCCGAGCCCTGGAAGTATGAACCCTAGTGAGGGTAGAATTCAGCGTCCGGCTCGGACCCCGCATACCTTTAATAATTCAATTTCTGCATTTCTTTCTTCATTTTTGAGTCTGTCTTTATTTCATCCAAGACAGAAAGAATTTTAGGACTTGTGCACAAAAAGACAAAGGAAAAATACAGTGATACAGAAAAATTCAGAAAGGAATAAAAAATAAAAAGAAATGCATTTCATTCTGCATTCCCCTTGGAATTCCTTTATTTCGTCTGCACTATTTATTTATGCTTTTCTGCATATTTATTGCCTTCTGTGGTACTGTATTGACCTGGGAGAGTAAGTTAAGCAACCATCCAAATTTTCTTCATAAATGTAAACCTATCATTTCTTTTTCTGTCTATGGAAATATGTTCATGCTTTAAGATCAAAATAGAAGCACAGGGTGGCTTTTTCATGTGGGGCATAATCTTTTTCACCTCTGTGTGTCTGCAGACAGTGTTTCTGCACACACATACACGCACACCCTTCCCATCCTCCTCCGTTGCAATCCATTAAAATGAAAGAGGCTGTTAGTCATTAAGAAAAAGGGAGAGGAGAAGAGGCTTTGTGTCATATGGGTCCAAATAAAAGGCTGCTACCTCAGTCTGACCGTGCCTCCTCCTCCTTCTCCTCCTCGCTCTATATCCTCTCCTCCCCCATCTCAATCTCTGGGATGCGGCACTGACCCATCAGCATCCAGCAGGAACTCGGGACAAGCCTGCCTTGCTCTGGACTCTGCTTCAGCGGTATGAAGTCATTCTGGCCCTTTAAAAGATATTGTGCATGTCTGTGCATGTAACTTTCATTATGAAAACCCGAGAATTTGAAACAATTTGTCAAGTACATGATTGCGGTAATTAGGATTCCACATGAAGCTTGTTGATGTCACGGCCAGGTCTTCGGCAGACGTGCACCGTTCTTTCCCCGCGCCGCAGGCTACAAAAGAGCGGGTGTGCTTGCTTGCAGGGCAGATGGAGTGGGTGAGAGAAAAGGTGGAACGTGCCACTCCCACTCCTACGTATTCGCATGCTTAATCGCTTCTTAGAATTGCAAAGACGAGAGGAGCCACAGGCTGCGTCTGCACTCTCATGTGACCCTAGAGTTATGTGGGCTGCTCTGACTGCAGCTCATCCACAGCTACTGGCAAACACACACAGTTGTGTGAATTTTAACAGGTTGGGCCGGTGAGCATAGCATGGGGACGTCTTTCTGAGGTGACATTTAACCCTCTGGAGGTGATTTTGGGGTCCCTGAGATGTTTGGACATGCTCTGATATTTGTCATTATTTCAACTACTTATAACATGCTATTGACCAACACATAATTGTTTTTGTATACAGCAGAAACTGTGCTACAATAATATGTGACCAGGATGGATGTACATGTTTGCATTTAAAAAAATATATATATTATGCGTGATTACTAAGTTTTGGGAAAATAAAACTTTCTAAATTAAGGCCATCCAAGCCATAGTGAAGCATGTGCAAAGTAGTCACTGAGGTATCTAAAGTGCTGCTCCCAAGTGTGTGTTTCCCCTATTTCTGGCACCTCCGCTTTGTTGTCATCAGAGTTAATAAGAGCATAAAATTTTACAGGTGTAGTTTAATTTAAAAAATTCTTGAACTTTTAGAATTCATTTGAATTTCAAGTTGACATCAGTGTGAATGTAAAGTAGATTAAGACTGAAGTGCACCAAAAACAATATTATTGTTATATGTGACCCTGGACCACAAAACCAGTCTTAAGTTGCTGGGGTATATTTGTAGCAACAGCCAAAAATACATAGTATGGGTCAAAATTATAGATTTTTATTTTTTCCAAAAATTCTTAGGATAGTAAGTAAAGATCATGTTCCATGAAGGTATTTAGTCAGTTTCTTACTAAAAATATATTAAAACTTTGATTAGTAATATGCATTGATAAGATCTTCATTTGGACACCTTTAAAGGTGATTTTCTCAGCATTTAGATTTTTCTGTACCATTAGATTCCAGATTTTCATATAGTTGTATATATCAAATATTACCCTATCCATCTGAAAATTAACACTTATGACTGGTTTTGTTGTCAAGGGTCACATATATACATATACATATATTAGAAATATATTTCAAATGAAATAATTATGTAAGAATTCGATAGTGTAGGTCACTTCATAATATGCGTTTCATAGCATTTCTAATATAATTTTTGAGAAATATATGTAGCAGGATTTGAAACTGTACAATATGTGTGGTTATTACAGATGATCCCACTCAGAAAATTTAAATGCATCTCATAAGAGCTCAGGAAGAGATGGGAGAGGTTTCTTTATGGTTCTCGTGTGTCGTCTGTTGGCATGTGGGAGGCTGTGCTGGGGGAGCGGCTCTCACCCTTTCAAGGCCACAGAAAGAGACAGATAGAGATGCAGGGAGGGGAGTTAGAGTCCTATAATACACTCCGGCAGCACAACATGCCTACTGTATGTACCCAAGGAGAAGATGTGGAAAGGACAGCCAGGGATGGAGCAGGAGAAAAAGAGGGTTGTTAGGTCATGTGCCGTGATTTGGAAGGAGGGAAGAGGGGGATAGAGGACAGAGATAATGAGAGATGATTGAGAAGATGGGCAACTGGAGTAACTAGAAAGGAGAGGACATCGTTTAGCTCTGACAGATCTGATGATTTGCGTTTGTGTGTGTCTGTGTGTGTGCACTTAATGTCCTGGATCTCATCTGAAAAGGTTTAAACTAAGATTGAGGGGTGTGTCTTTCTTTAGTATGCACTGTGATTACTTTATAAGTTGCTAAAATCATCATACAATACAAATAAAAAAAAAAAAATAGTTATATTAGTGTGTGTGTGTGTGTGTGTATAAATAATATAAATAAGTAAATATATAAAATTATATATAAATATATATATATATAAAATTATTTTATTTTTTTTACCAAAACTAATAAGCACAGATATATTAAATTGTTTAAAATGTTTTTATATATTTAAGAAAACTTTTAGGTTTATATATTAAATATGTATATGCAATATAAAATGTAAGAATATAAATATACACTGTACTGTACATATATTACGTAAACAAAAACTTTTTTTTCCCCTGATTAATCATTAAAACACTAGTTTTAAAATAGTTATTTTAAATTTTAATAATATTTCACAATATTGCAGTTTTACTGTATTTTCAATCAAATAAATGTGGCCTTCATGAGCATGCTTTTTCAACGTGCATTTTAATTTCATCAATACAGTACTAGCTCATATGCATGTGAGAGAGAGTGATCCTGCAGTGCGTAACGAGACAGAGAGGTTGAATATTAAACATGATGAAAATTCTAATGGAGACCCAGATTAAGATCACCTTTTTGCTAAATCTTTTATGAGGAACAAAAATGGGAGCAAAATTAATTTACAATAGGGGAAGGATGACAAGAGATGCTGCTGGTGCTGCTTTGGAGGACATTGCAGGATGCTTATTGATGAAATGGATGTTTTGTGAGCCCATGTTTGTTTGTGAAGTATGAGCAGTGCTTAATTTATGAATTATGATTATAACCTCGCAGGTTTTGTGGGGTCAGAGACGACAAGTGTAGAAGAATACACTTGACAAACATCAAAAACTCTCATCAAAATCAATATACAGTAGCTGTTCACACTGTGCGCAACTTTGGACACTGCTTCATCCAAAATCTGAAAGTCTGAATTTGTTTAATTCATTTAAAGAGTTCACTTGAAGCAGCTTTTTCACTGAGTAAAATTTGGTATCTACATATCTATTACAGTATCAAAGAAAAAAGAAGAATATGGGGACACTTTAATAGGATCCCGATAAAAGGCTAGAAATGTCCCTGTTGCAAAATATTGATTGAGCAATGCTTCATTTTTCAGTGCACATATGTACAGGTCATAACATCCAATAAAATGGCTGCCGGATCAATTGCATCCCTCGTTAGAAAGCTGGGATATGTCTTGGGTTGTGCAGGATTGATGGCGTGAGGATTGAGTCACATTATCATCATGCTGCTGGATTAACACGGTCTGTAGTAATCCTGGGATTACGTAGTAAAGTGAGATATCATAGTAAGACCACTCGTGTCTTTACCCGCTGATAGAATAGAACAGAATCGTGTCTCACTGCAGGAACCACTTGTTCTCAAGGCAACATCTCAGCACAGCTGGATCTGTCTCACCGATGCAGTCATGTCATTAACAACACCCATACAGATTTCTACACATCTGTTTCAAACCTGGTGGTAATTTCAAGCCTCACTAACCAACCATGTCCTCTGAAGGTCTGGTTCGACATGGTATGGACTTGTGTTGTCCGAACTTTTTGTCAGTTTAGATTTAAAGGGTTTTCATCTAAAATATCTTAAATTGTGTTCCGAAGACGAACAAAGCATTTGCAGGTTTGGAACGACTTGGGGATTACATTTTCATTTTGGGGTATACTAACCCTTTAAGCATTTATTTGATTTAATTAATAGCTTTTCATCAAAGCCCTGCAGTTTCTCCACCATCCCCTATTTGAGAAGCCCTACTCTAGAGTACTGGTCCTCCTCTATTTGTCCAGGCTGTGTGGTTCAGTAAGTAGGTTAGTTCTCCAGAATCTTGCTAGGAAATCACAGGTACTACCACAGATGTCAGTGTTTTAACAGGGAGAGCTTTGACTGTTATTTTATTTGAGATCGATTAAATTCCAGCCAGTCTTTCACCTATGCTTTGTGTTAAGGTCCACGTCTGGCACCTGTTTTGATTAAGTTGGACTTGTTGAAGACTCCGGGGCCGGTGTCAGTGTGTGTGTGTGAACCTAAGATGGGTTTAGTCAAGATTATGCAGCTCTCAAATATAGAAATGACTGGCCCATGCAGCACGCATTAACAGAAAAAGCAAGAATACTCTTCAGGTGCTAACAGATCAAGGTCATTATTACAGCTAAGAAAATGCCAGACTACAGCTCCCTCCAAGCTGCTCACTTTTATTATGCTGTCTTACTTTCAGCCTTACATGGACTGCTCAGGGACTACCTCATGTGCATTAAACACAATAAAAGGAGAAAAGCTGGTGAAAATCCACTGAAACGGGGTGCACTGTTTTTACAGTTTTTTTGGGAAAGTGACCAACACAGACTTCTAGTCACAGCATTTTCCAATCTTTGAAAAATATAACCATTACAGTTTACTTGGAATCTTCTTCTTTACTCCAGTCTTCAGTCACACGACCCTTCAGAAATCATTCAAATATGCTGATTTGGTGCTCAAGAAACTTATTATTAATTATTATCAATGGTGGAAAAATAGGTGTTGCTAAATATTTCTTAAATAGAAAGTTAAAAGAAAACATTTTCTCAGTTTCTCATCTGCTGCTTTGTTACATGTAAACCGGATGATGTTTCGGTGCTCATAAATGAAGACCGAGTGGACGGTAACATGGTAACATGAATCTGTTACAGCCATTTTAAGATGGTAATGGACCCTTCTGGTCCTCCAGTGTATGTAGAGAGGAAGAGAATGAGAAGAAGATGAGAATATAAAAGAGGACACATAGATGGGGAGATCTCTGAATAGACTGCTGAGTCACACACTTTAAGAAGCATAAACCACAGGAAACCTGACCCTCACACACTCGCAATCAACCTTCACCACTAATATGCCAGTATGTGTGTGTCTTAGGATGCAGTTGATTCGGCATTGTTCGCTGAAGAGAAGATGACTGATTTTATGATTATCAGTGGCTGATCTACAGTAGAAGTGTCTCTCGGTGGTTTCTCTGCCATCTCCCTCTCTCCCTGTAATCCTCTCTGCTGGAGTGTTAAGAGGGGAGGGGTTAATATGTTTTGACAGAGGCATGTGACTGCCCACCCTAAATAAGGACTTGCTGCCCGCGGCCACACTCCCACTCCATCCCACTGTGTAATTAAATTTTAAATTTTTGTAAGCTACAAAACAGCGTACAGTCACTTTACTAGACGTTTAAAGAGACATGCTCTTGCAGTAGCTTCTGTTCAGAGACAGTCAGAGTCGGTGTAGGATTCCAGTAAACTGCTGTTTAGCATTTTAAACAGATACATTTCCACACGCATGACAAAACGGAGCAGAACTGAATTACAAGAGAAACCGAGCTGACATTCACAGTCTTGCTTAGAATGATTAGCAGTTTTGTTGGCAGATATTATTATTGTGTGTGTGTACACATGTAATATATATTATTTTAAGATTATATGAATATATAGGTGTGTGTATATATATATATATATATACATTACATATATGTACACACATATTATATACGGCATGTATTCTTACTATATTATTTATTTGTTAAAAAATTTAGTAAATATGTTATTTATTAATTAGTATAATAATTAGTGCTGCTGAATGATTAACCGCGATTAAGCGCATTAAAAAAAAGGTTTTGTTTATATAGAATATGTATATATGTTTACTGTGTATATTTATTATGTATATATGAATACACACACATACAGTATATATTTTGATTATATTTTTATATTATGCATAAATAAATGTAATATATAAATGTAGCATATTTTTCTTAAAAATATACATGCATGTGTTTGTATTTACATATACATAATAAACATTCAAAGTGAACACAAAAATGATGTAATAAAATTTTTTTTGGATGCAATTAATCTGTTTGACAGCACTAATAAAATTATTATTTATAAATAATAATAATTAATCAAATTAATAATTATTTTGGGATTTGGTGGAAATTGATTGGGACATAACTGACACCAGAATTGAAAGGTGACCCAGAGTACTTCATTCGCTGGCACGTTAAACTACAACAACATATTTGCAGGTAAAGAATTTGTGCTCTTTGCCCTACCCCTCTATGCTCTCTCTCTCTCTCTACAGCCATCTCCTCCTTTTGGTTTTGGCTATTTTTCTTGTGCGTTCTCCTTCCCCACCCTGGATTCAGCATTGCATGTTAGTACTGCTTGTCTTTGTCTGTGTCCACATGCGGTCTAAGATGCAATAATTCAATCTCACCCCTGGATTCCCAATATTCCTCCTTTCTCCCTCAAGACCACCGCAGGAGGAAGATGATTCCTTTAACACTGCAAATGTTCCTCGTTACCCTCCCCCCATCCCTCCGCCAGCACCCTCTCTCCCTTTTAGAGTGATGCATTGCTAAATACCCCCATCCCTTACTTTCCTTACCCTCCGTTTCCTGCGTATCCCTTCCCTCTTGTCTCTTATGCCCTGATGTCATCTGCACCTTCTCAATCCAATTGTCCTCTTCATTTTGGCCCAGTGCCAAGATGTGCACCTGCATTCAGAGGCAAACTAAAGGTGTGGATGGTCTGCAGATCTCCTATTGTGTCAGCTCAAGTTGAGGTGAACGTGCTTGTGTATATTTGTAGGTTAAGCATGTCGGTCCGTTAATATGTATAGGGCTTCCTACCAAAAGCTATTCCAGAGCAAATTCAAGCCACGTTTAGTATTGGAAATCATTGCTTGTTTTGAGTAGCACTACAGACTTGTAAATGAGCGCGTGTGTGTGACGAGAAAGAGAGAGCAAGTAGAGGTTAGCAGCACCTTATTTTCTCGCTAAACTCCTCCTGTCTCTGGGATACAGTATTCATTTGCTATGAAGTGTGACCGTGTGAAGTAAGCTGCTCAACCTGTTGTACGTCTGCTGTCCCTTGTGTATGTCTAAAATAGAGACATACTTGCAGATTGGAGAGCTGTAAAGAATTGTGGGTAATTACCAGGGGCGTAAGAAGGGGGCACATTATCAAACCATATCAGCTTGGATCGTGAATATTAATAAGGTGAAACCAGGAACAACAGATTTGCTGAAAAGCAGATAAGTGGGCACCAGCCGTTTAAGCCAATTGCATGATATTTGTTTATAGTAAACAACTGGCTTCTGTTTGGTCTTGAAATGCAGTTCTTAATTGTTATTGAATGTTAATGATTGGGTGCAGGGAGCTTAATAGACAGGCAATCTGACCAATCAGAACTGGGCTATTATGTTATTGTTACGCTATATTGATGTGCACATGCCCAGTAGCCACAGATGTATCTCTTCTAGACTTAACTACAAATCAAACAGGAGAGTTGCTAACTTCAGTGGACTAATAATCTGTTACTCTTGGACCTACATTCAAATATCAAAGAAAAGATCTGTTGCTACTTCCGTTTCATTGTGACTGTAAAGTTGCAATTTTATGGCTGTTAGACTGTTCAGTGCAATAGCTTAACACTTATCTTAAACCTACGTTATTCACATAACCTACATGTAATCACAGGAGTCATTGCACATTTTGATCAGGCATTAAAGTTTTATTTTTACAAAAAATAGTCATTGATGGGTGACATTTCCTTATAGATCATTCTTAACTATACACATACATGAAGCACATCACATGATAAACACACGAGCTCAGACGTCCATGCATGATGCTTAAGAATCAATAAGGTTTGTTCTAGTGTTCGATGCACATGTGACACACTTCGTGGTTTCCAGATATAATGTGCTATGTGTACGTGTTTACATTTGAATTAAAGCCTAAATTAATGCACTTCTTATATTACAAGTATATTGATTATAGCCCTTCACAAGATTAAGCCACTTAATTTGCATAGATCAATTATAAGATGCCTATATGATCTTTTTGGATCTTTTAAGTTTGGGTTACCTGGACAAATATTTCAGGTTACATTTTAAAAATGTATCTTAGTGTTTCGAAGAGTATCCAAAGTCTTATGGGTTTGAAATGACACGATGTGATATTAGAATTTTCATCTCTGGGTGAACTATCCCTTTAAGTCCTGCATCAAACTTTTTCATTTCCAGTGTCATGCTTCTAACAGCCGTTGACACATTGCATTTTTAGCGTCGCCTGCCAGTCCGTGCGTGCCGCAAAGAACAGACTGAGATCCACATGTAGCTTTGGACGACTGATAACAGAACAGACAAACAGTGGGTTGATTCTGGCACAAGACAGTGTCTGTTGTTCTGTTTTTGTGTGTATGCACACGCACACTTTATGACTACTATTAGCAAGGCTACAGAGGTACACTTGTACTGAGCTGAACAAGAGAGGAATGGTTCTTCACGGCGTGTAATTTTGTCATTCCTTCAATCTCATGATAGACCCTCCTCCCCCCCACGTTCTTTCCTCCATCCCCCCTTCTCTCCATCTCCTCCCCTGTCCTTCTTGTGACGCTAAATGCTCTATTTGTTTCTGCCCTCAGCACAGTCATAACTATTCAGAGCAGAAAAATATCTGCACTCGCTAAAGAAACATACCCTGACACTTTTCAGTAAGCCGTCTCTCTCCTCCACACCTCCATATCTCACTCATCCCCTGTCTCTCGTTGTCATCGTACCAATATGGCAGGCATGAAAGATGGAAAGAGGGGAACAATCTGTGACAGAGAGAAAGTCATTGCCTTGGGCACTCTCTGTCTTTATTTCTCTTATTCCATCTTTCCTTCTCGATCTCTGTCCCTTCCCCCTTCTCTGTCTTTTTCCAAGGGAATTGGGTGAAAGGCCGATGGAAAGGCCGGGCAGTGCTTTCACAGGCCTGTCTACTCACATCCTATTACCAGCTGAACTGCTGCCCAGATTCAGCATCTCAGCTGACCGCAGCTTTACTGTACCTCTTGCCTGACCTCCTCTCATTTACAATGCGGCTCAGGCCGGCCACTCAGACCGCAGGGTGATTTTTCTATAGCACTTTCAACTTGTAAAGGCATGAAGATATTAACGTGACAATGAAATGGAAGTATCAACAGATCTTTCTTTTTTTTTTCGTGTTTTGTGACGCACTGTACATTTGAGTGTTACTTGGTTCTGTGCATAGGTTGTTGATTTTTGAGATGTGCGTGTTGCACTCTAACACAAGCTTAGAGAACAGTGACTAAATGAATGAATGAATGGAAGTTATTTCATTACCAGAACGTCCCGTTATATGCTCACTTTAAGATATTTTGAAATGCATTTTTCTATAGATCTAACACACTTACTTCTGTAAAATAATATAGTGGATCAAAATCTGTAAATCAATATGCA
>JAUMHR010000084.1:6642243-6660370 GCA_032361145.1 Enteromius fasciolatus
TGTGCATATCTTTAAGCATGTGTAAGTGTTTGCATGGTGTGAGTTTTGGCATGCACGTGTGTGTGTGTGTGTGTGTGCATGTGTGAAGGCCCACATGGTTAAGTAGTATTTTTAGCTCTATGATTCATGCTTTAGTTGTTCTGATGTTGTAGAATTGAGCTGATTGAATGGTGAACTAGATTTTCGTGTGGTCGGCTATCTCTAGCTAGCTAGCTACAGGCTATGCTGCATACATGACATAGTTTAATTTAATTTATTGGCCCACTGCTGCATTAAAGAAACAATTCCCTTAATTAATGCCATGCTTTTTCAGTAGCGTTTATTTAAATCAATGTTCTCAGACCGGACTACAATGAAAACATTGATTTATACTGGCTCCTGTGAAGTATGAAATCGCTGTTGTAGATTAAATCATATTGATTAAAATGTTTGTGCATAATCCTGAGAAGAATCAGTGTTTAGGCCTAGTAAAGTTTGAAATATGGTTTATTTTAATTAACAGGTTATTACAAACAGTGTGCATATTTCTTTGATTTGATAAAAATGAGACTTGAGTTTGCTGTTTTGAGTGGCCAATCAGCATTTCTAATGCCCACGGAGAACTGAAAAACCTATACATAATTGAATATACTGTACAGGCTGTTTCAAAACTTAGCATGCAGCATTCTAACCGAATACAGTGTTGTAAGGGAATGAATTTGCAATGCTTTTCCAAAGCATGAACACTGCACAGCTTGTTCTCCACCAAAAAAGTAATGCTACACTAAAAAAAGCTCTTCAAATACTTAGTACGAAATGGCAACCAATATGCAACGTACAATTTTGAAGGAAAGGGTAAAATAATGTTTTCTTGAAAATCATATAGTCATGCACCGCTACACTATTGATAACAGACCACCTGTGTCTGCAATGTTTTCCTAATGTGACTGCACTTAACCCCCAACTTACAAGTCATTTCTTTAGTTCATTAAATACATTTTCTACTAGATTGAACAATTAATTAAATTTGATTTATTTTCCAGTATTTAATGCATTGTATGTTTTTAGAACTCCATCTTGGTTCGGTGTGACATTTGTTGCTACAGCCTTTGCGTGTGCAATCTTGGTAGGTAGCTTGCTTAAATTTGGAACGTAGCCATAGTCTGTGTGTACGAATGAAAGCTGTATGTTTGTGGTTTTGTATACGTGTGTGTTAAGGAAGAATTTTATGATGAGTTCGTTGGCAGCTGGTGGCTGATTCAGCACTTTGCTCTTCCCGCCTGCCCTCTGCCCCCACACCCAGGGGAATCATGGGTAAAGCATTGATTGACTGTCTGTGTACCATCCTCACAACCTGACAGCAACTCAACGAGCCTGGTTTCAATCAGCATGTTTGTGTGAGTGCCCTTGTGCCTGTTAGACCCTTGCCCTCTTAAACACACACACACTACAGTGTTGTCCTGTCCCCAGTGCGCTAAATGCCCCAATGAATCACTGTGACATTCAGAGCAGCTGGAGCGCACTGTCAGCTCTCGCTCTTTCACTTCCAGCATCCAAGCTCCGGTTTGGTTTTGTTAGTTTTTTTGTTTTTTTTAGAAGAGCCGAGAAGAGAGGAGGAGTGGTGCAAGCAGACAGGGTGGGTCTCTATTGTGCAGAAGTGAGAGAAAGAGGTCGAGATGGAGGGATGGGGGTATATGTGTGTGTGTATATATAAGTATATATAATCGCAATCGATTTATTGCATTCAATATAAAGGTTTTCTTCATATAATATATGTATGTGCACTGTGTATATTTGTGTATTATTTGCAAATACACACACAATATAACAATTTTTTTTTATGTAATTCCATGTATATTTATATTCATAAAATATTTTTAGGATATAAACATAATTTTTTTTCTTAAATATATACATGAATGCATGTGTATTTATATATACATAATAAAAATGTATTAATCATAACAAGATTAACTGTTTTACAACACACACATATATATTATATATATATTATTTTATAATTGTTTTATTATTCATGTAAATGTGATTTTTTTATTTTATTTTATTAATTATATTGTTTTATATTTATATTAAGAATACAAAATTTGTGTATAATTCTATAAGTAATGCAAATTAGAATATTAATACTATGATATCGATTTATTGATAGAGATTGGAGGGATTTTTAGATAGATTTATATAGAACATAGAACATTTTGCACAGGTGTGTGATTTGTCATTTGTAAGCCATCGACTGGTGCCGGTCTGAAGAGATGAGGGACGAGGAGGGAGAATCTGTAAGAAATGTGTTTGTGTGCTGTGAAGGAGATTCTGTTAGACTGCAGCGGGGGGAGTTGACTGACAGGCTCAGGCTTATCGGTGGAGTGCACTAATTGGAGGTCATCCGCATGAATTAAAAAAACAGTCAATTACTACTCAAGAAAAGAGACGATCCTCTCTAATTCCCTCCTGCTTGCTGCCACCCTGTTTAGATGCCTAGTACATATGTGTGGGGGGCTCAAAAAATTACACTGTCTGTCCTCTCAGCCAATCAGCGCACGGACTGCACCCCTTGATGAAATGTTTGTGTTATGGTGACTCCTCACTGGCCCTGCTGTGTAGACTGGATCATTACGCCTGATTGGTCGTTACTGAGATTCTGAGACAGGAAGCACAGCGGTGCTATCGACTGTTGTGCCTGCACCCCTCTGCGTGTCTGTGTGTGTGTCACATGCAAACACACACACCTGCTAGAGTAATTGCGGCAATCACTCGGCCCACTGTTTTGTTTCCTCAGAGATGTAGATTTATTTACAGTTAACACTGAACCGAAGTAGAATGAAAAGCTTTGCATGAAATATATAACATGTTTCAAACTCACCCTTAACTATTGTATTAGTAGGATGGGTAGAATTCAGGATGAATGGATGGAGGATGTTGGCGTTTACCCTGGATGATTAAAAGGGGAACCCTCTCTGCTGGAGTGAACTGGACCGGGGCCAGTTGAGTGACATGAGCCAGGGCTAATCATATTTCACGCTTGTCACACGGTTAAGAGGTTTTATTGGCTGTCATTATTTGGATCAAATGAGAAAAGAGAGCTTCAGGAAGCTGCCCCACCTGATTTTAGGGATTCATATTGTGTTAAAGAGGTTATCAAACTCCCTTCCTCTGGCCTTGCTGTGAAGCACAAGGATCTTTGTGCATGTTTGTCTGATTTTAAATTACAATCAAATTTCACTATTTTCAAATACAGAGAATTTTTTTAAAAATATAAATATAAAAATATATCATGTAACTCATTCTCCGTTGACAAGTGTGGCAAAAAGTGAATGCTGGAGTCAAGAAGATCATACCTAAGTGCCAGTGTAGCTATCAACCGTTTGCAAGCTGGTGGAAACATACCCGAGAGAAACCAGCAGCTGCCTCGGCCCAGTATCTCCACCTCAAAGCTTGACTGCTGCAGCCATTTCCTGAGCAGAGCCAGGCAAATAGTGTATTCAGCACATCACGGCGCATAAGAGACACATCCAGCGCACACTCACACATTTTATGGACATTACACTGGGAGCGCTCTCATCTGTCATTCAAACACCTTTCCTGAAAGACCAGTGAAGGAGGGAATGGCAAGAAAAACTGAGAGAGTGTGTGTGCGAACGCTTTAGAGCTTTTTAGCAGAGCTGGCAGGCATTAGTCCGGCCTTCCTCTCCCTGCATGAATACTCTTTATACTCCAATAAATATGCGGCTGTCTCTGCCACGCTCTCCCCTGCACGCATTCGATGTCTCTTTTTTTGCCTCTCTCTCTCACTCTCGGGGCTTATTCTTTCATTCCTCTTTCTTTCTGCCCCTCTCCCTTTCCGTAACACCCAGCTTTCTTTTATCTTCCTCCCTCTCGTATCCTCTCATCCAGTGTCCTCCACTGATAATTTTACCATCCCCCCATCCTCCTTTCCCTTCCTCCATCGATGTTCAGTGCCCCTGACTCTGACCTGTTTCCCGCTGCCCTCGTCCCCTAACTCACTCCACATCACCCCTCCCTCTTTTCATCCAATCTCCATCCCTCCTTCTCCAGCCGGCCTGTGCCCTCTCCTCTACATCCAATCCATCCTGTCCTCTCTCTTTTTCTTCCCTCTTCCTCTGTTTTTCCTGCTGGCACTGTACTCTGACCCCAATTCTGCCCTCGCTGTTGTTTCCCCCTATAGCTTTGTGTAGGCATTACAACTTTATTTATTTTATTTTATTATTTATTTATTTTTTGCCATTTCTTATTTTCACGGTTATTTATATCGGAGGTGACTCTTTGTATGTGCAAGAAGTTTTTTTCAGTCAGTCAGTCATGTTTTTTTATTACTACTTGTAAATTAAAATGTATTATAGCTTTTATTTATATTAAATGCAGTTAATTGAACTTAAATTGAACCCAAGCGCATCAAAAATCCCTGTTAAGTATGTATTTATGTAATTTTCTAATTAATTCTATTGTCTTCATAATAAGGTTAAAGTGCCCAAATGTACTGACAAGCATTTATAATAAAATGTACTATTGAAACTTCCACTATATGCCATGAATAGAAAATATTTGTAATTGCACATTTTCATAATGAAGTTATGAAAATACAGTTAAAATATATAAAATATAATTAATATTTAAATATATTAACTACTAAAATAAGCTAATTATTAACTCCAACTTAATTACTATAATAACTAACGGAATATATTAACTAATAAACAGCCATGAAGGACTTAAAGTACACTTAAGTAGCCTTTATATATACATACCACCATTTCTTTTTGTATTGCACTTGTATATCTGTGCTTAAGCACAGGTGTGTGTGTGTTTCTCTGCTGTGGTATAGATCTCTTCATAACCTAATCTCCATACATCCAGCTCTTCAAATTTTACATTTTGATGTAAAATACTTTCTTCTGTTATGTTATTACTATAGGTAAACTATTCATTGCTTCATTGCCCTAAGCACTCTTTCTTTGTCGCATTTTCAAAATGTGTTTTGGGGATCAAACCATACTGAAGCTCAACTTTTTGGGGGGCATAATTGGCTGCTTTTCTGATCAATAATCTGAGAATGATTAGGAAATGTAAAATTTGTGAAACTGTCAGAGCTAGAAATGACATGCTGCACCTTTAAGAATAATCAAACTGTATGTTGTTGAAACAGTATGGAGTGTTGTATGTTGTAAAACTGATTTTTGCTGTGTGTTGTGTATGTTTTAGATGATTCATCTTCTGAAAGTGGGAGTGGCAATGGCGTTCGCACACTGACTCCTCCCTCGGTGGGTGCTGCCGGAGTGAGTGACAGTACAGGGACGGGACCCAGATCGGGCACGTTCGCTGAGGTTAACGGCAACGGAAACGGTACAGCGGCACCACTCGACTTTAGCACGACTTCCTCGTCCTCATCCTCAGAGGACCAGCAACCAGTCAACCTCAGCGACAGACTGAGTCAGGCCCTGCCTAGTGCTGCTGCCATGCTGGCGACCTTTAACCCTGAGCACTCAGAGGAGCTGCGCAGAAAATACCCCAAATCCTCAGAGCTACGCCTTGACCAAGATATCAGGGACTATAATAATAAGGTATATATAATATTTAGCACCATTAACATGCTGAATGCTACTTACAGTTGTCACAGTACTAAAATATTAGTTGTCAGTGCCTGTTGCGATACAATTTCACTGGTATATATTATATTTATATATATATTGCTTAGTATCTGACTTGGAATTGAAGTACCTGACCTTTTACCATACATATTTGCTAATCTTGCTACTGGTAATGCCTGTGAATTTTTCCTTTACGGATGCATTTGTATTTAGTGTACAATGCGATTTGAACCCACAGATCCAAAGGCACTCAATCAAACCTCATTCATTCAGTTAGCTCACATGGCACAGGAGCGTTTTCATTCAGACAGATGCAGAGAGGTTTAAACAATATGCCGAGCAAGGCTCCGGTCTGAAAAGAAACTTTCATTTCATTCCTCTTTTCCATGGTCAGCCTCTGTATGCCTTCCATCTTCTTTTTAATTGTATTGTCTTTGTGAAAAGAAGATCTTTCAAATGAACAGATTCACGATCTCAAATACATCCCGAGACTCTCCGTAACGAGAATACCTGAATAACACTGATAGACCTTGAAGACTTCGTTTTCATCAGACGAAGCGCCATCGTGGCCATTAATGGCCTTGTTGCTAGACTTTATCTTCTTGCTACATCTTTCAGTCCCAGTCCTTTTAAAAGTCTTTTCTGATTTTCAATGTGCTCTAGCAGACATAAGGCTTACCTTGGTTTCTTTGTGTGTTTTTGCAGTCTCCTCAATACAGTTCAGGCAGCTATGATTCAATAAAGGTGGAGATATGCCCTGAAGATCTGACTGTTGGTCGGCCTCAGGCCGCTGACGATGATGACGATGACCATGATGATCATGATGATAGCGATAAGATCAATGATGTGGAAGGAGTGGATCCAGAGAGGTTAAAGGCTTTTAATGTGAGTATAAGGACATTCAACTTGATTTTCTACTTCATAAAAGCATGTGGTCTGGCTTGGCTTATAGTTTGAAAGTCAACCTAGAATTACTCGATACGCGATTTATGAATGGATTTCACTCACACCTCATAGTTACCTGAAGTAATTAATTTCTCTCTCTTTCTCTAGATGTTTGTGCGTCTCTTTGTGGATGAGAACCTGGACCGTATGGTGCCAATCTCTAAACAGCCTAAAGAGAAGATCCAGGCCATTATTGAGTCTTGCAGCCGTCAGTTCCCGGAGTTCCAGGAGCGTGCTCGCAAACGCATCCGTACCTACCTCAAATCCTGTCGCCGTATGAAGAAGAACGGCATGGAGGTACATGCTGACACATTGAGCCCCTTCTGCTTTTTGTAATGGTTAGATGACTTATATTGCCCCCTGGTGGGCAACACATATAAGATACTGAGAATACGGTTTTGTTTAGTGATGAAGGCAAAAATTCCAAATGAATATTGATAGAGTTGCAGTTTTTCATTAAATTGACTGCACTCCACTGAAAATGGCATTGTGAAGTGTAAGGCTGAAATTCAGAGAAGGGAATTTAATTTGTCCAAAAAAGGTTATATGTAAAAAAAAAAAAGGTAGAGATAATTCTCCTTTTAGACAAATTTTGGTGGATACGGAAATACATGTTTTTATATTAGACACATTTCTGTAAATTAGGATTGTCAAAACTATTAACAGCATTTCTATATAATACATATGGGCAGTTTCCCGAACTGGGTTTTAAGACTAGTCCTAGATTAAAATAAATGTTAAGAGCTGTCTAAACTGAAGAAAGCTTGCACTGAGATATCTTAAAATACATCATTGTCTTAAAATGCTCACAGATAATTCATTTTTGTAAGACATGTTTCTAAAAAAATTTTAAAAGTCCTAAATTAGCAAAGGTCTAGTCCTGGATTAATCTAATTCCTAACCGGGAAACCGGCCAAAAATGTCCACCAAAGTTTTTTATATTCTGCTTTATTTAACAGTAAGAGTAAACTGATTAAAAGTGACAGTAAAGACATTTATAATTTAGAACTGTTTTTGTTGAAGAAGCCTGAAAAAAAGATCACTGTTTCCACAAACGTTTCAAGGACCGCAACTGCTTTCAACTTTAATGAGAATAATATACGATTCTTAAACATCAAATCAGCATGTTAGAATGATTTATGAAAGATCATGTGAACTGATGACTGGAGTAATAATGCTAGCTAATAATAATAATTCAGCTTTGACATCACAGGAATAAATTACATTTTAAAATATATTAAAATAGAAAACGGTTATTTTAATAATATTAGATAATATTGCTGTTTCTGATTGAATAAATGGAGTCTTAATGAGCTGAGCGCAAGTGATGTCTTTCAAAAACACCAATATTAAATGGTAGTGTACAACACAAAATGAGCTTCCGGGAAAATAAGTGTTCTTTCACCATGACCCATAAAATGAGTCCATAATAGTTAATATATTAAACGTATTGTTTGTGTATTAGCAGACTCGACCCACACCACCCCACCTGACCTCGGCCATGGCTGAGAACATTCTAGCAGCAGCCTGTGAGAGTGAATCGCGCAAAGCTGCCAAAAGAATGCGCATGGATGTCTACCAGGCACACGTAAGTAGCGCTGCTTGAGTGGATGCGATGCTTGTGAAACGGCTTATTTTAAAACCAAGTTAACTTGATATATTCATGTCTCTTTCAGGATGAGCCGTTATCTCTGGATAAGGCAGTCTCTCGTGAGCCGGTCTCGTTGACCCATTCTGCGTACTCCCTTGCTGCCTCAGCCTACTCCCAGGACCAGCTGTACATTAATGGAGGCCTCAACTACAGTTATCGTGGTTATGGTGGACTGTGTGCCAGCATGCAACACCCGGTGTCACTGACAACAGCTACCGCCCAGACCAACGGTGAGAGAGGAAGCTGACCTCATTCTAACTGCAGTTTGAACTTGATGCTTACTCACACAATTACTTGTGAAAGGAAAGAGGATACAAGCTAAATTGCCTACAAAGTAAATTACAACATACAAGGGTCCATTAAAAAGTGGTTCTCAACCAGAGGGCTAAAGAATGACTTAAAATGTAATAAATTATTCTTTAATGCATTGACACATTCTAACATTCTAAAACCTTTTAATGTGCATTATTTTTCTAATAATTCAATGACCTGGAGTCAATTAATCTGCTTATACTACGTTATATAATAATCAATACAAGCGAATACTTCCAAAAAAGTACATTTAAATTACATTTCACATGTAAAACTGTTAATGTTTTATATTTGAAGTGATATATATAAAAAATTATTACTATATAAAATTAGATTATAACATTTTTTTGAGGAGAGAGTCAGTGTTTTTGAGTAACTAACAAAAATGGTAAGATATTAGAGTACACTGGTCATGCTAGATGTGATTGTGTGCAGCCCACATAAGTGTGTCATTATTTTCTGGTACACACCTATTTGTAAGTGACTCCATTCCTGTGCCCCTGTAGATTGGAGTAGTGTAAACGCCAATCTTGTTTTTTAAAGAATTTTATGCTCTCTTAAAAACAATTAAGAACACAGACATGATAGCATTTATGTCTGTAGTTATTGTTTTGTCCTCTCCTTTTAGGGCCTACTGATCTCAGTATGAAGTCTCTGGCCTCAAATTCATCCTCGTCAAGCTCCAGTAGTCTCGGCAGAAATGGAGGAGGCGGGGCTTCAGCTCAGCTCAGCCATACAGAAGTGGCGGCAGTGCGTCAGCTGATAGCGGGATACCGTGAGTCTGCAGCCTTCCTGCTACGATCAGCAGATGAGCTGGAGAACCTCATATTACAACAGAACTGAACCGATTCTCAACACTTTCTGTCTAAACGCCTAAC
Source organism: Enteromius fasciolatus (assembly GCA_032361145.1). Lineage (NCBI taxonomy): Eukaryota > Metazoa > Chordata > Actinopteri > Cypriniformes > Cyprinidae > Enteromius > Enteromius fasciolatus. The sequence goes on from JAUMHR010000084.1 coordinate 6,651,633, forward strand.
CTCGTCCCTCACATGACCCTCATCAGAGGTTTTCAAGGCCACACAGCTCCATCAAGCTTTTGCTTTCATATCATTTTAGCGAGAACGACTAAGAGACGGAGGTGAATCTCTGAAGGACACTGCGGTTCGATGCATCCTCCACATTCGGCTCCCGCATTTCATGCCTTCTCCGCAGCCTCCCTCTGTTTAACCATCATTCGCTCCCCGTCGAGAACCATTGATTTCTGATTTTCTCTGTTTTTTGCTACTTCAAAGGAGGAATTACGGCAAGCCAATCCTCCAGACGGCACTAACTAAATGAAGACACTTTTGATTTGGAGGCGTAATGGAAAGGAAGAAGATAAAAAGAGCAAGAAGAAAACTAATAGACATTTGTTTTTGCTGTAAATAAGCACTCGCTGTGTCCTGAAGCACTTTTCCATTCGTTCTGACCTCTGAATCATTAATTTATGCATATAGATACGCAGGTGGAAGCTCACCTGAAAATACCTCAGCCTGTCTGTCCTGCTCTCTCCCCCGGCGTTCCCCTCTCTGTGTGTGGGAGAAGAAAATTATCACCTGTCCGTCTTCAACTTAACAGTCCACTGATTTGGGCATCGGAAGCAGAGTGGGAGTGAATTTGTTTCTGTAATTGAACTGCGCATTTTCATTTCCACCTCCTCCAGATGTGTTGTACTGTATATATTCCGATGCTTTTCAAGGCAAAAATACACTGAATGGACCTTTCCTGATGCATTTAAACACTTTGGTCTCACAGATGCCAACTCTCTTCGTTTTCTCTGTACGGGTCACCCTCTGTTCTCCTTTACTCGATGTGTCCTTCCATTTCTCCTCCTCCACCTTATTATTCTGCTTCGGTCGGAGAGGAAGCTTGTTAGTCTATATCTGTTGACTTTTCTTAATGGCCATTAATCCACTCTGCTGCTATGGACTCCAACGTAATGCCACAGACCTAAAACCTCAAACCTCCCAAACACAACCAGAGCACCTCAAGGCAAAAAAAAAAGGCAAAAAAGACAGAAATGGAAGCCAAATCCCCAAAAAAAAAAGATAAAAACTGCCGTTTTGCATTCTGGTCGAGAGTGTTTGATTTAATACTGAGGGCTGCTTGTGTTTGCTTTTGTTTGATTTGTTCTAAAAGCGCGGTGTGTGCTTAAATCTCGAGATCAACTGGGATCAAATCGTCTTTGGCACAAGAGCTCGGCGCGCACACATACACGAACACGACACCAACAGACACGCTAAAGGGGCTTTAGTGAACAGAATATTTAACAGGAGAGGTTTAAAAATGTGTAGTTAGTGAGGTAGATTTGTTTAGGGACTGACTGACAGTAATGTCACTCTAATTTGCTCCATTTGCACACAGAGGCAGCGCTAATCTGTGATTGAGGAGCTCGGCGGCTCCGTGTTGCACTGCTAGTGGGGGATGGAGAAAGAATATCGCAATGCAGAAGATAATCAAACGCATTTCTGGCCCTAAAGGAGACAGACTGATACAGAGAGGCTACCATGACCCCTGCTGAGGAGCCTTCAGAATCATTACATTCATAATCACATGACCAGGACCTACTTATGATTGAAAGCCATGATGATGTGTGAGTGTGACCAGAGACTACACTGCCCTCTTAAGACAAATTTGTGTGCAATTTTGACACCCCTGCTCAAAACACAACAGTGGACACGTAGGAGTAATGATTCCTTGTTGTGTTATATTTATGCTAGGCCTTTACAGTCCAGCCTCATACTTCGATTTTGAGTTGTTAATTAGAATTGCTATAGACGTGAAGACATATGCAAAACTGACAGCGTGAGGCCTCTCCTCATTGTGCACAGCTCTGTTTAACACTGCTCTGATCACTAAAGGATACCTGACCTCTCTCATCTGTCTTAGCTATTTCTTAAGGAAATAAGGAGAGATATATACATATTTAATAATATTTAAACTTGTTTAAATATGTTTACTTATTTAAAATATTACATTTCTCAAAATAAATCAAATAAAAAACCTTAATGCCCCTTTAATTAATTTATTTTTTTATGGCTTGTTTTTGTAATTGGAACATTACAAATTGGCTGTTAAATGTATTAATCAAATTTAATTTATGTACAGTTTACAGTACAAATACTGTCGTATTTATTCCAGTATTTATAATTAATAAATGTAATACAAATATATTTTAATTTTTTTTTTATTCAGTTAAAAAATGTGAAGTACGAACCACTAAGATGTTAAAATACTTTTTCATGAGCAGAATAAGTTTGCATTTTTATTTGCATTATGCTAGTTAAAATTGGGGATAAATATGCTTAAGTCATATCTACAAAAAAAATCTATAATTTTTGCAAAATGCATGTTTCTGACTAATTTGACCTGCACTTTCATTGGGTTTGATTTGAAAAACAAGTCCTCTCCTTCTTTTCTACGCTGTCACCATTTCTGTTCTTCCTCTCTGTCTCACCTGCTTTTCTTTTCCAAGTTGTCCGCAGTAGACACAGATGTTGAGAGGTCAGGTAATAGAGAATTCTAGCTGCTGTCTCGGTCGTCGGTCTTTCCCTCGTCGAGGTCTGATATGGGTCCCACTGCCGTCGAGCGCTGCTGATTATACGCCAACCTCTCATGCTACTGATCTCTTCTATGGCTTTCCAAAACCGTACAATGGAGACGGAACTGCAAAGCGCATCTGTGTGGAAAGAAGCCGGGGAAAAAAGCGACACGCTCATCTGTTCGTAAGGTGTTTCTTCTCTCCAGTTCACTCAAGGACAGCTACTGAAAAACAAACTGTAAAACAAGGCAAACGACAATCTTGAAAAAGGTGTAACTAGTTCACAGTTCTGTTTCCATGCTCTGTGTTCGGTGTGCGGTCGTACAGCGCAGTGTGTCCCGGGGGAGTGAGGGATATTTTAGCCATAATCAGAGCATCTCTCACTCTCGGATCCGAGTTCTCATGCTAGCCGCTGAGGACGCCTTGTGGCCCACTGTCGAAAACCTTTTTATCTGATTCCTATTTTTATTATAATTATCTCGATTACTATTATTTTGTAATTCTTTTTGTATCGCAAGTGGTCTTTTCAGAACCGTTTTGTACCGACATCACATGTGAAGTTTGTCCTGTATGCCTATAACATTCCAAACAAGGATGTCAACATGCCAAGCAGCCAGCCAAACCACAGTCACATCGGATTGCAGAAACACACGCCGAGGGCAAAATCAATCCCACGCTGCACGGGCTTTAAGGTGTTAAGTCGCTTCGAGAGCCTGATGCCTGATTCCCCTTGCGCCACAAACCCCAAAGAGCTGTTATCTCAGTACTGTATGACCGAGATGTTTGGGAAACTATGTTTTCTGATTAGTTATGCGCCGTGCCTTTAAAGGGGCTTAGCCGAACTGATTGTCACATATAAATATATGTCCCTTTATTGTATTAGAAACCCCTTCAGCTCTCCATATCTGCTGTCATATAGTACCTCAGAGCCCCTTCAAGGTGTCTTTTTTGTTCAATCAGCACCGCAATCTACTGTGATATTAACTAAACAGGCCAACTGTCATAAAGACATCACACAGAAACACACTGGCGGTCCTATACGGGTTCAGGCTTCGCATTCAGGTGTGACGCTGGTTATGGTTGCTGCTAAACTACATAACTTAAGAAAACTGCTCTGGTTCGATCAGATGTATAGTTCTGGGGAAACAAAAGAAAAAAGTAATGAAAGAAGAAAAAACAACTTGACTTTTATTTTTCTACCATAGTGGTGTACAGCTGCATTCAAGTTCACGTGATTCCCTGTTTTAGTCTGTTCTCTTTTCTAATTTGTTGGTGCTTTGTATCTTTACCATCCCGTCTCTGTTTCCTCCTGGTTTCTCCTGTATAAGCAGCTGCTGACGTCGGCTCCGGTTTTGATATGTACCTAATACCAATGTGAAACTGTCTCTTTCCTTCTCATTTTGGACTCAGTGGAAGTGTGATGTTTACATGTACAGATTTTTGAGATTCTCTTTCTTTTTTTGTTGTTGTTCTCGTTTTTGTTGGTTTTAATTCAAACGCTTTCCCTTCTTTCGTTCGGGCACTGCTTAATTTGATCCGATTCATTTACAGTGAAGGGAAATGGGGCTTGCAGCAATTTTCCATGCATTTACAGTAAGACAAGACAGCGTTTTTGTCTGGGAGACCCCCATCACTGACCCCAATCAACTTCTTTAACTGCTGTCAACAGATACAAAAAAAATGAAGGCTTGTTGTAAATGATTTTTTTCCTCTGACCGTTAGGGACAACACGGCCGTCTGTTCCTTAATGATTAAAAGCCATTATCACCCTTTGTCGGGTGCAGACATCAAGTATTAGAGTACAAGAACAGCAGAGTGAAAACCTCAGGTAAATGTTTGCTGTTTTATATTTGAAAAAGTAGTCCTATCGGCAACCCATTTCCCACTTTAATACCATAATATATACTAAATATTTTTTTTTATATTTATTGTGTTATATATATATATATATAACAGTGAATCCTTTTTCAGTACATGTGGCTAAATATTTTAATTCTTTAGAAAAGTGTTGATGCATACATATGTGAAGAAACTGAAAGATTGAATGAAAAAGAAAAAAATCCATTTTTGTTGTTTAATGCAAACAGCATGGGCGACTCCTAACATATCACTTTCATTAATGAAAACCAATGATTTGAGAAGAAGCTTTCTCCAGTGGGATGTCACTGACATGACATTGTGACTTTTTTTTTTCTCCCAAGCTGTACGTCACAAAGCTAAATATACTAATAAAACAGTGTGCTATATATCAAACCCGGCAGCTGTATTTCTTTTCTTCTCCCTAAGGAAAACTGATTTTGAATCGGCATCAATGTGTTTGTGTGAGTTTGTGCGGGTCGGGTTTTGCTACAGCAACTAAGTAAAACCTGAAACTGCTTACATTGGTCCTTGTGATAAAAAATTAAAAAAACAGTAGTTTTCCATCTCATTGATTCCCCATGGTCCATGGCAGTATTGAAATACTAAACCATTTCCTCTTGTGCATAGTAGTCAGTTTATTTAGGTATCTTGATTTGAATTATTATGGCTCACTTGGAAGGCATTTCATTCGGTGTGGTTCAGAAATGTAGGGACAGGGTTAAGCACTGGCCTAGTTCGAGTAAGTTGAGTAAATTATATTGCATGTTATAAAATGTCATATTTGCTATGGCCTGATATGAGGGTTGAGTAATTTATATTGCATATTGTAAAATATATATTTTTAAAAAACTTAATATACCTATGCGATGTAAATGATTTCAGTTTTTGACATGGCTTTACTCAGTCAATATGAAAGACATTAAGACGTTACTTCATCACAAAATGTCCTATATGTATGTAGAAAACAATGGGTTTTCACAGTCAGGGTCACCTCTCTCTCTCTCTCTCTCTCTCTCTCTCTCTATATATATATATATATATATATATATATATATCAGAGCCATATAGGAGTCGTATCAAAGTGGCAATTTTACAGTGCGTTTACTCAACCAAGACGTTTTAATGACAAATCACGGACGCGGGAAACAATGTATCACCGGGACACGCGCTCAAACGTTTGTTTGTTCCTGTATGAGAACAGTCCATCTGCTTTCCCGTCATACTTAAGTTTTTAGAACGGGGCTCTATTCTAGAATCTCCTTTCTTTCATTTTATGTGACTAATAAATCTATTCGCGGGTGATTTATAGCCTAGCTAATAACTCCAATAGCCTCGTTACCCCAAAGCTCCTAAAATACCTTGAAGTCATTAAAAAAAAACATAGCTCAGGATACGCAAAATAAACAGAACTGCCATAAACGAGATTAAACAGCAATACAAACGCCCGCGTGTGACGTCACAGCCCATGGACAGTCCCACAATATTTGCTGTGCGGTGTGGTTTAGTAGCCCAACTATAATTAGCACAGCAATTTGAAATAATAAGGCTATATGTAAACTGGAAGTCCCCGTAGTGTATAATAATAAACGTGTGTGCGCGCGTGTGTGTGTGTGTGTGCGTGCTAAATACGCAGGATAGCATTTTTTTAATCTGTTTATTTACATTACATGCACGCAAATGAGCGTGCATACATTTTAATAAACGCAAATCCTTGCGGAGATTTATTAATTTTATGATGAGAAGCAAGTCTAAAAATAAACAAATAATGGTTTCCAGCTCCAAGTGTGCGCTTGCCTAGTGAACAGATGCTCGCACTACAGGAGAAACGGCTCGCCCGCAGCCAAGTTCACACACTGCGAAGCGTTTTGCTCCGGAGCGGATAGAGGCACCAAACGCTGCGCGCACTGCATCGGTCATTACGAGAGAAGAGGCGCGTCGTGGGCGAGCAGAGCCTACATTTAGATTAAAAGAGGATGTTCTTCAAGGTACTTCAACCGCAATATCCTTTTCTCGTCTTAATGTCTCTTTGAACTAGCCAACATGTCTTTTCCGCATACCTCTGTGATCCATCCCGAAAGAGAACCGGTTTCACCTGATCCTCCGCTATGATCGCGGCTAGCGCGTTTGCTCAACAAAAGGGATCCCGGTATAGAGTCGCTACGGAGGACCTGTCACCGTCGGTGAGGGACCCACGCACATCTTATATTTCCAACCGTTTCGCTTGGTGGACAGCTGCCAAATATTCTGGCTACCCTGGAGTCCGTAGCAGGCGAGGGCTGGGATGGAGAAGTGTTGTCGCAGCTGTATGCCCTGTCTGAAGGCGCTGTGGGACTGCATATGGCCCGAGTTTTACTATCCGAGCATGGCTCGACCGGCCGACATCCGCACGATTTCGGGTGATATCCGGGTCCCGGCTCCGAAGAGGAAACCGGCGCAGCTGTACGCGGCTCTCTTCGACTTCGAAGCCCGCAGCGAGGAAGAGCTGACGGTGAGAGAAGGGGACAAACTGTCTGTCATAGAAAAGAGGGGAGATTATGTATATGCCAAGAAGCTGACGGGGTCCCTGGAGTCCGGATTGATCCCTGCTAATTATGTGGCCCTAGTACAGGATGAATTCGCTAACTACAGGTAGGCTAAGTCCTGGAGAGTCAATGGATTTATTTAGTTTCTAGCACATGTCTGTTTTTTTATTAAAATATTCATCATATGTGACCTTGGAACACAAAACCAGCATTAAGGGTACATTTTGTGCAGTTTTGATTTATACATCATCTGAAAGGCGAAAACATTTGTTAGGAATATATTTGGCTGAGATACAACTATCGGAAAATCTGGAATCTCAGGGTGCAAATAAAAATGTAAAAAGACTTTAAAATTGGCCAAATGAAGTTTTTATGCATATTGCTAATCAAAAATTAAGTTTTGATATATTTACGGTAAGAAATTGACCAAAATATATTCATGGATCATACTTAAAGTCTTATTTAGCTAATATCTTAATGATTTTTGCCATAAAATAAAAATCTATAATTTTGACTCGTATGTACTGTTGGCTACTGCTTCAAATATACCTTTGCAACTTGTGACTGGTTTTGTGGTCACATATTTTATGGAAAATGATCACTTGTTTCTATGTAGTGCACACACTATATGAATGAAGAGCTTAATGTAAAGCTGCATAATTGCACTTTTGTTTTTCTACAATAGTTGAATTTACAATTGACTTTTACTTTCATATAGAACTAATATTTGCTAATACTACACAAACATTGCATTTTAAATGCCCGTAAGGTTGCGCATGACAAACCCTGACAGACTGTATTTTAACAATTCAGCATTTGAATGTTTTTGTAGACATGTTCAAAATTAAATTTTTTTAAGTAAACAGATCCTTAAAGCCATTGTATAATTCACACAGTAACAATAAGGTCAGTAGGTCAAAACCTGACCTTAGCGTTTCGAAATCACAGAAGAAGTGTGTCTAGTTTTGGTTGAGAATTTGCTCAACCAAGTTATATTCATAGACCTTCACTGTCTCATTTAATTCACAGCGGGGTTTATCATTGTCTGTGAGAACAAAGTGCTGTGCGCTGTTTTCCTTTATTTGCCCTGTATCGTTTACTTCAGTTTGGTGGCTGTAACAGGGTCAGTCAATTGTTTTCATCATAAAGACCTCCTTAGCAGTGTTGACAGGTAACGGGTTGTTATGTTAGAGTAGTGCGTGTTCGTCCTCTGGTGCACTTGTCACCTGCCAGAGTTTCACTGAAACTGAAGCACCATGGGATTGTGCTAAACAAGCATGTGCACCTGCCGCACCCATATTTAACATGGCAACACTTTGCATGACACCACACTGTTTACTGTGAGAAGCTGAACGTGGTTAATGTGGGCAAAATATGTGTTTCTTTCTCTCACTAAATATCAGCAAATAAAGGAAATAATAAATATATTATAAATAAATATTCAATCAAACAGTGATTTAAGTGAACAGCAGGATCTAAATGCCCATATTAGACATACTTGATTTAATATTCTTGCTGTATATGGCTAATTGTACGGTGGCCGAGAGAGCTCAATGCGCTGCAAACTTCAGAATACAAACACATGCAAAAACAAAAAAAAAAAAAACGACAACACATTAAGAAAACATTTTGTTTGACAACACAGGCGCTGCAAACTACGGAAGAGGATTAGGGCCAAGCAATAATAAAAAAAATTGACATAATTTCGAGATTAAAGTCGTTAAATAACGAGAATGAACTCGTTAAATTACGAGAATAAACTCGTTAAATTACGAGATTAAAGTCGTTAAATAACGAGAATAAACTCCTTAAA
>JAUMHR010000084.1:6679860-6693982 GCA_032361145.1 Enteromius fasciolatus
TATGTGCATGCAAACAACACTTACAAGGCACCGGACACATACGCACTAGAACGTTTCATCTTTGTGTCTGCTCTATTAAAATATTCGTTTAAACTTTTTGACTGTGCATATCCTAACAAAAACAGAAGTGTAATTTAGGCTTCCACGACGCTACAGAAGACTAACATATTGTTTACAATTTGCACAAAACTGGGACAAAAGTCCTTTCTTTGACTTTTGACACACATGTGATTCATCTATGATCAACATGTTTGTTTAATGTGGAGTCAACAAGTTTTGTCTTTTCTAGAGAATGATAAGAGTTTGTAGTTTTCCTCATGTAGAACTTTGACCGTTTTTTCAGTGTTTTTTTATCATGTTTATGTGACACTAATGAGAATGTTTGTTACTTGACCATAAAATAAAGCTCATTCAGCACTGACCTTAACTCCTCCTTCTTTGCTGTATGTTTCCAGGTTCCAAAGAACACCCCACTTTCCAAGCATTTGGTTCTGTCATATTTACACATAAAAGCTGACCATGACCACCGTAAATGCCCCCGTGTGTCTCCTTGCTCGGAATGAGTTTTATCGGAGTAAGTGCAGCACTATTTTTAGCTCTCCTCTGTTTAACCAGCTACAGGACACGTGTTATTCTGACTATTTGCGATTTCCCAAAGCTCAAGAATGAACTTGTACCTCAATGTACAGTACACATTGTTCCAATTTTAGCCTTATCAACTGACTGTTATCTATCCCGATTTAGTGAATTGCCAGAAATACACTTTGTTTGATTGCTTAAACAGCACTGAGTACTAAAACATATAAGGAAATGTCCAAATATATATATATATATTAAAAAAAAGTTTCACGTTAAAAGATCTCTTTGTCTTGAGTTACAGGACGGATTACGCATTATTTTTATTTATTAAATACAATGCATGTCTAAGAGGATTTCTTCTGTGGGGCTGTGGTCAGATTAAGTTGTTTTCTTTTGATTGTGTGTATGCGTTTCTGTATATGCTTGTTTTTTTTGCAGGCATCTGCCCGACAGACAAAATGAAGACAGTCAATAGTCATTCTGATAACTTAAGGGAACCAAAGCAAAGACAAGTGACTGTCTGGGTGACCAAATCCAAGCATCAAGGTATAATATGAGATCTGTCGATCTATATAGTTGTAAATTTAGCCCTGCTGATAACAAGACCATATATTTTCTGTCCAAATACAGGTTTAGGGCCTACGAGTGATGGCTGGACGATAAACGTGGTTTTAAAGAGCCCAGCATCCAGCGGAGCCTCTTCCAAACGGCAAAGTCCTGCTGACTGTGTGGTGAAGTAGACACAGGAACAGCACTGGAAAAACTGCTTCTTTTCAGATACAATAAGTTAATGTACTGCTTACAAGTGCTGCTCCAATAGTTTTTTTTTTAATATAGATATAGCAGCCTTTTTCATGCTAAGGAAGAGTTATTTTTAGTTTATATGCTACCGTGCAGACATTTGGGGTTATTAAGTCTATTATGTTCACCAAGAATGCATTTATTCAATCAAAAATACAGTGCATTTTAAACATTTTAAACTATTATTTCAATTTAAAAGAAGTGTATCATATTTGAAATATATTTTCAAATGTATTTAATTACTGTGATGTAAAGCTTAATTTTCGGCATCATTACTACAGTCTTCAGTGCCACATCTATCAGAAATCATTCTAATGTGCTGATTAGCTGCTCGAGGAACATTTATTATCAGTGTTACGCTGCTTATTTTTGTGGACACCGCTATACATTTTTTCAGGATTATTTGATTAATTTATATTAAATAGGCTATTTAAGCTCAAAAGAGAAGCATTTGTTTGAAATTTTATGTTTTTGTAACTTTATAAATCGGTCATTCAGTACATCCCATTTTGAATAAAATGATTAAATTATGAAAAATGTGGAAAAATTCTTATCAACCCCTACATTTTGAACAGTACTGTAATAATACTGCATAAATATCCATTTCTGGCCCACTTTACACAAGGCATGTCCCTATAACCAGTTCTCTTAAAACAGCAAATTGGAGAAATTGCAGCAAAAATATGTTGGCTTACCTTGCTGTTAAAAGGGAATTTTTAAGAGCCATCGTTTATTTGCTTTTTTTCATCCACATCGGCTGGACCAACCTGAACTGTAATGTGCGCTTTGACTGTATTTACTGTTTAAACTGTCAAGATTAGTTTGACATGCCGTTTTGGAGAGCTTTTACCATTCAAATACAAAGAAACGTTTTCTATTGCCTGCATAAAAAACAGCCAATATGGCAACTGAGTTTACAGATTTTGATATCCCTCAATTCTACCCATGAAAGGTACATTACATTTCTTTCCATCTCCAGTAAACTACCAATCACAGCGCCTGTCACAGTCTCTTAGTTGGGACCTGTTGCTGCGAACAAAGGGGAAGTGATGTCTGAAAAAGAACAGAGTCAGCATGCCACAAAGAGGCTTTTTTCATGTATCTAGCCAACCATCAGAACTTAGTGACCTGGAAAATCCATGTACACACTGGAACAGCGTGTACAAGCTGTACAGCGTCATCTCTAGTGAGCAATTTTCCACATGGACCATTTCCCATGTTCCCAAAGTATGAAATATGTTTCATCTGTTCAGATAGCAAGGCACTAGTTCAGCAAAATGTTTTTAAAATGCTTTAAGATTCTCAAGACCACTTCAGACCTCTTTATTACTGGACCTGCTGCTCATTCCTGGGAAAAAAAAAAGGAAAAGGACAATTTCTCTTTAACTGTAAAAAGGGAGAATATGGTATATGGTTTCTTTATAATACAGAAAGCAAAAGCTGAAAGTACAGATGTCCAAGAGCAGTATTGGGCTGTTTAAGACAATTTATTGTGCTGAAAAACACAGAACAAGACAAGTAACAAAAACATTTCCATCAGTGTTACAGATGTGTAAAAATGTACAAAATTCTTTTTGCAAGTTTTAGCTCTTCCATTTATTACGTGCTATATATAAAACAATGGATACAAAAAATGAAAAAAAGAAAACAGCCCATTATAATGAATGGGAAATTAAATGGGGGAAAAAAGGGAGCCAATTCCGTCCCTTAGCGTTGGTGTCCTGATCTGGTGTCCGATTCAGGAATGAGGAGAACTCCCCGCCTCCGACTTGCCTGCGTCGCTACTTTCACTCGCTTGCCTCCTCACCATCTCCCGGGCAACACAGGTCACCTGCCCATTGGTCACACTCACCACCCCTGACCTGCAGAGAGCCAATCAGATTAAGAGATTTAGAATTCAAAAACTAATGTCAAACTAGAACTCCTCGTTATGAAATCTAAAATTTGCAACTCCATCTGCAATTAAATGTGCATCAGCACTTGGCAAGGCCTTCAGGTTACATGCACCAACTTGGGAGAAACTCAATCCAGTGACTCACTTCTGCTGAGCCTCCTCAGTAAGCGTTCCCATACCAGGCTGGTTCTGCTTTCCAAAGAAGAAACTGGACCACCAATGACCAGAATCCTGTTTGGGCAGACCTAAGGCACAATTAAACGACAGGTCAGAATGAGCAAAGCACCTGCAGTCTAATCTTCTAATGGATTAAGCACACAATGAGGTAGACACTAACGCAAATCACTGTTAAAGAGTCTCTAAACAAAGACATGTAAGCTCAACAGTTGATTACTCAGAAGCAATCTATTTCAACAGAGCTGTGATGTGGGTGCAAATTGCATAACGTGCAAATGTCTACATCTGTTGCAATGAAGTATTGATTGAAGTTGAGGGTGGAAGAGAGTGAAATTAAACATATCCCACCTGGGTGATGTGGAATAACCTCTCCACTGTACTCTGAACTGCCACACGAGCTGCTACTGGATGTAGAGCCAATGCGCCCTGAAAAGAAACGGTCTTATAAGGCAAATTCTCTATATAACCTCAACTATTACTAGAACAGTAAAGCACTAGCAAAGGCGGCTTACTTCTGTAGTAGTCGTGAGTAGCAACAAGGGAACCACTAGATGGGATGGATGCCATTTTCTGACTTGTGTGAATAGTGACTTAGATGGAAACCCTGCGAAGCGATTAAGAAGACATTTAATGCAGAGTAATAATTCAATGTAAACAATACAACTCCTCATCTTAAACCTGAAAATGGATTTTGGTTAATAGAGACAGATTTAGGAGAGACATTTGAAAGCTTTTGTCTCTCACGTGTAGTTTGAAACCTTGCATTGTCACATATTGGTCTTGTAGTTGTTACTCATTATTACACACTATTTGGTGCCAAACCATAAGAGGAGTCAAACTGACGTATTGCCACATGAGACATTCATTACAAACACAGCATTTCTCAAAAGGCTACATGAGGAAACTAACGTTACAGAAATGCCGTATGAATTACAGCAGTTGAGATCACACAAAAAACATGTTTTGTCTCAAATGTAAGAAAACATAACACGATTACAAGCTAAATACAAGACACTAATCGTGTTAAAGTAGATGTAACGTTACTCTGCTCAGAGTCTCTGACCCAAACAATGAGGAACCCTTTAAAAACATGAAGCGTAACGTTAGAGCACCACCTCACCTTCTTTCGCAGCTCTTGTAGATGTTATTAGAGCACTCTACTCAATTCAGTCAGAGGCTTTGGGGAGAAAACGCTAGGCGACGGGGCCCATTTGAAAAGGTTTGGATGGATAAGACCCTCCACGTCCAGAGATATCTACCGCAGTGCTGTCTAACAAAAACAACTCGTTCGCCTGCATTTATACACATCGACAGCTCGCGGAGGTGAAGGGGGCGTGGCCTCTCAGTGCTCTATATAAGCCCCTCAGCGCAGAACCGGATCAAACCAGCGGAAGCAGGGCTGTAACGGCTCGTGCTCTGCTTTCTGGAACTGTTCAGAAACAACGAAGATATTGGTCTTGAAACAAATTGCGACCACAATACCTGATCATGAATATCACGAAATCGTCTGGTGGTTTACCTTAATAATATTGGACGTCTTCTTATAATATAATCTACTAGATAGTTGTAGATCGCTGACTAGCCAATAGAAACGAAGGAAATTCCAGGTAGGCGGGACGAGTGAAATACACGCAATTAGAGGTTCGAATCCCGCCTCGGTCACAAATAACACGACACGTACTTGTATTCGCTTTTCAACTAGATACGTCTTTAAGTACAGTTAACATATAATAGATGAACTTAGTGCACCAAGAAAAAATAAATCTTTATTTTGTGTATAATTGTTTTTGTGTTCTCATTCATTTATTCATTGTGTAGGATGTACAAAATGTGCAGAAATATTTACATTTTAATAGTGTATATTTGATTTGATACTGTTCTGTGCTTTGTGTTGTTAGAAGCGCTATAAATAAAGGTGACTGATTGTTTGAGTTATCTTTAATATAGAAAATGCGAATAATTGAAGACTATTCTGATCATGTTTTAAAAATTTAAAGAGACAATTAGGCCTACTTTATATCTGTATAACTATGTACAGAAAAACCATGAAAATCTTTTGAAAGAATGGTAAAAACAATTTCATTGACAAATAAAATATGCTGCATATAAAATAGTAAAAGTTACATTTTACAATCCTGCATGGAGTCAACGCGGCATTCTAAAATAAAAAAAAACAAAGACAAATAAGGCAAGAACATACCACAGTGGTATCAGCATGTAACAGACATGAGTAACAAACAAGATAAAGAGTTTGTCTGGCTCTCTCTTCCTCCTCAACCTTCTTAGTCAAGAATATGATATAGAATCAACATCATTCTCTAGCAGCCACCGGAACAACTTGCCTTTGTACTTTCCAAACTGAAGCACATACTCTCCCAGCACCTCCTGTCTATCTAACACATCTCCTCCTCTCATGAAGACAATAGAGTGGGCCTTCTCCTTGACCATGTCTTCATTTTGAGGGGCTGATATGTCCTGGAGACTGGGGTTGTCTTTGATCTTCTTGGCTTCATCTGAGGAATCTTGTCTCAAATATCCAGTTGGTTCTTTCCTGAAGCACACTTTGATCTTGCCTGGGAAGACCACTTTCCCCTTCATCTTGCTTACACGAAGAGTAAATTAGTGTCTGTTCCAATAACAAACTTATAAATTAACACACCTCTATTCTGATTTAAATTATTTTATTTCCTAATAAATAAAACAATTAAATGTAACTGGTTATTCTGAAATAATTAATGTAATTCAGAATGTATTAAATACACCAAGAAATAAACATATCAATAAATACATTTATATTTATTTTGTAAAATTCCATGAAAAAAAAAAAAACATTTCTTAATAAGCTTCACAATATCGTATTTCAGTCTATTATTGTCTAATAATCTATTTTTTCATAATGCAATGATATATACATGATGTATGATGTACACATACATACATAGGGGCATTGTAGTTGGGCGAAAAGTGGGACTAAATAACTAGTGATAACTAATAACTAATAACTTTAGTGGTAACTAAATTACCAGGGCCACAAGTGGGAGGAGGGCCCCTGAGGACTGACATTTTATTTTCCTTTAAATATAATTTTAAGATCACAATAAATGTTTGTTAACTAATGTAAATGCTAATATTCTGGGTAAACGCATCAGTTGATTGATGTATTAAATGGTGTTGTAGGTAGTTGTGAACCTCGAGCTTACAGGGACCCATGGCCACAGTTTGTGCATAGGGCCCAGAATTTGGTGCTATACGCCCCTGCATACACACATATACATATATTTCAAATGCAACAGTAAAACAGATGCTAAAACACAAATATAAGTTGAAAACATATTCTCCAGTGGCATGTTTACTTAAACTTACTTAAGTCTGTAAAGCATTTTTTTTGGTACAGTCTATGGCAGAAGCACATGGCCTCTCCAGTACGTGCTCTACTGCCACCTCCTGGCAAACTTATGTCACCAACATTAAGAAAAAAGTGGAACCATCAAACCAAAGGCCATTTGAACAAATGCTTTATTGATATACAAACAACTGACAAAAATAAATGAAGCATTACACCACTGTTGTTCTAAAAGAAAACAATCTGGTCGTTTAAATCTGAACAGCTAGGCTGAGATCTCTAATTTAAAGCTATATGGTGCCTGTTCCCTAAACAACTGACTACTCAAATAATAATAATAAAAAAGTCCTTTCCCTCTGAATGTTCATGAGCTTTTCTCATCTTTTGCAGAACTACACAATTCTATGGAATCACATGTGGATTCCAGAAGAAAAACCACGTGATGCTGGCATTTCACCATCTGCACCACAGTCAGTCAAATGTATGCAATCCCTCGCTTCTCACCCAATGAGGCATGTAATCGTCATGGTGTAACATACTGAAACAAGGCCACCCAATGGCACCCATACAAGTGAATGAAATATCAGAATAGAACAGACAAAAATGAAGAGATTACACTTGCTAATAATGAAATATATTCCAATATCTTTCAGGTAAAAAGTGACTGTGCTACCATACAGACAACACTAGTGTTCGCGTCTGTTGGGGGGAGGGATAAAAATCAACAAATGCCACCAACAAAAGAAATTTGACTTAGCAGAACTTGATGTTTTGGATTAGAGCGCATTAAAAAACTGCAACTTGATTTCCTAAAACTGAACAGTGATCTTTGTGATGTGATAGTTTGGTGATAGTTTGTGTTTAACATTCTGACAGCAAAAGGTCTATGGCATCTACTAATTGGCACGCAGAGCATGGCACAAAGCAAAGGCAAGCGATTTCCACCGTCAACAGCATAAATAAAACATTCTCATCAATGAAAAAAACAAACAAAAAAAAAACAAGCAAGAGCAAAGGTACAACAAAGGTAAAGCAAAAAAACAACTTTGTGTAACGTGTTTTTACCAGCAACAGACCAATAAAGCAATAACACAACAAGAGTGTGAGTGTAAGGCCGACTGAGAAGGTCAGACATTCACCAGGTGTACAGCAAAGCGTCGCTTCACATTGTACTGAGAGTAAAAAACAACTCAACTGAATGCTCAGCAGCACAGAAACCTGCAGCAGGTTTCTTTTCTTTATTGGCCTAAAATCCTCCCCCCTTCAGATTTAAATGTTTCTTCTTTGTGTATTTTGCACCCCTCTGCCGCCTGATGAATGCTGCTTGGCAGTACTGTTTAAATATAGTTATTTGTATCCCTTTATAGTCATATATAGATAAAAGTTATGTAAAAACATTATGCAAAGCAGTGTAAAATAGTTTCTAATACAAAATGATTCATCATTTGTCTTCTTGTGTACAACCCGTGATGATTTCATGTCACAGAATCCGTACTACGTGTGTTTTGAGTGAGATGAGCAAGCACATGCTAGCAGTAGGTGGAGGGGTATCAAAGGAGACAGAGGAAGGAGGGATGAAAGAATTCAGAGAGAATGGGAGAACTGGGAGAACGGAAGTGTGGGTGTAGTCAGGATTCACAAAGAATGAGATGAGTGTTTAAATCAATAGGGCAGGCTCTCAGAACGGAGCGTTGTCCTGCACAGGGTTTGACTCGTTCGGAGAATGGGCACTTTCACCATTGGCTTTGCCTCCAACCACCTTGTACTGAGACACACAAACAGAAAAACATTATAGAACACAGAGGACACAGAGTTACCAGGATAAAGAAAGAGATCTGTTTAAAATCAAGCATAAAAAGCATGTCGAGTACTTAGATATGCTCTACACAATACTTTTTAGTTCACATTTAGCTATTAAAAAATTATCTGGTGTAATTTGAAAGTAAAAAATATAAACATGTTATTTTAAAAATAATTATTTAATAGCATAATTATTAACAAAATAATTATAAATTATTTTCAGTTTTGGGGGGAAATTTACCTTGAGGCACTTACATTGTATAAAATATAAGTTTTAGTTTGCATAATATATGCTTGTGTTCTGTGCATATATATAATAAACTGCTGGAATAAATTGAAAAAATGTCTGGAAAAAATGTCATATATATATATATATATATATATATATATATATATATAAGACATTTTTTTGTGTGTAAACGTAACCTATTGTTATGAATTATATACATGTGTGTGTATTTATATATACTTAAATATATGCAGCACACACATATGTTATGTAAATGGTTATGTATGGTTTGACAGCACTAATAATGTTTCTTAAGTAGTAAATCAGAATATTAAAGATTTTCTTCCTCTCTTTTTTTAAAGAATAGAAAGTAAAGCAAAGAAAATATATTTATTGTTTTAAATTTAAACTAATCTTTTTCGTTTTTGCTTTTTTTCAATATTTGAAATAGATTAAAAGTATTTTTGAATAAATTAATAGATCAGATCTGCCAAAAAAAAAAATTTCATCAGTTTCAAAAGAGAGCCTTACCTTGATGTTTCCAACTTTGTCCTCAAATGATTTGAAGGTTGGAGAGTTCCTGTTCAACAAAACATGTATTAATCCATAGCAGAAGGAACATTTCAATTAATTATACACGAGCGTGTGGGCTCAGTAAAGTAAGAGCCAGATAAAACACCACAAGCATGCAAAGAAAAACTTTTATCGAGCTGTATGAGAATATTTAATCCAGCAGTTTAAACAGTTTAGTATTATTTGTTTTGATATATATATATATATGAGGGGTTTTTTTTCACACAAATGACATCTAACATTTTAATGTCTTATGATTCAGAAAACATTTGAGTTGAGGGGCAGTGGTTTACCCTAGTACTTTACCTCATAGTTGGCATACTTATTGAATGGCGAATGGAGTAGTTGCTACTTCGGAAAGCATTAAAAGAAGAAAAAGTTGTGTGTATTAGCGAGCAAGCAGGACAGCAAGTGAGAGATCAGCTGGGTTACACCACACACAGACTGCCAGTATATATCAGAGATAGCACTGCAATCATGCAGAATCAAAATGAGCAGGTTTTTAAAGCTAAAATAACATTCAAATCAAGTTACAACCAAATAATAAATAAATACATTTTGAAAAAATTAAATGGGCTTGGTATTACAAACAGAGCTCTGTGTTTTGATGGCATTAGTCAGTCTTACCCAAAGGAGTTAGAGAAAGGAAGAGCTCTGTAGACCAAGCAAGGGCAGCGTTTAAAAAGGAAGGGGGAACACAAAACCAAAATCAGGTTGGCCGAAGCAAACAGGAAGAACAAATTAGGAGAATTATTGTTCTTATATTGAGGGAAAATGGGGAAAAATAGCAAAATAAAGCAAAAACTCAAACCATTACATGGGGTGAACAAGATGGATAGGCTTAATCACAAACAATGATGAACATTTGATCAATGCAGTTATTTATCTGATAAATGAAAGATGACGTTTAGTTCGACAGTAATTCATTAACCTGTCTGAATATTTAAACTGTTGAATGAAGCCATTATCATCTCTTTATCACACTGATTTGATACTTATAACGAAGTCTCAGGACCTTTGCATGCGAGAAGACAGAGTACCAACAAGGTCACGTTCAATAGAAGGAAATTCAGGCTTTTTTAGACTCCTTATCTGCCTTTTGTTTGCGTTAGGAGTGGTGAGGGAAGTTAAATAAATGTGTGCAAATAATGGTAAGAACAGAGTGAATCAGGAGCCAAGAAAAGAAGTTCGGTAGAGCTTCTGTTCATCATATGAGAAGTGAATAAGCCGTTACAGTTGAAGTGGCCGCACTGCATTAACACTCATTATGGATAATAATGGCTTCATGGTGATAATGAACGGAAGCAGGATATGACAGTAATGCAAAAGCATGGATCAATAACCAAAGAGAGCAGGGACAGAGAAAACACAGGCTTTGTTCACACTGTATGCAAATCCAATTCAGTTTCTAATTCAATATTTTGTCTGCACTGTTTTTTTATTCAGATTTCAACGCACATACGGATGCATGTTTCTTTCTTTTTTGGTATCCAGAATCAATTCCTTTGGCTTTGTTTAGACATGTAATAATAAAAATCCACCCCAAAGACAGAATGAATAAAATCAAAGGCACGTGATGGAGATCCAATAGAAATGTATGAAATGCCAAATAACACACACATATTCAGTTAAGGTAAATCACGAGGAGTTCTGACACGACTGAATTGTATTGCTAAGTTAAACAAAATGCTTGGAAATTAACCAGGAACTGTGTGTTAGTAATTCATGTTACCCAAGAAATACTGTAAATTAAATAAAAACATGCACGTTAAATGAAAAGATGCACATCTAAGAGATTGCATGAGTCCCACTGTAATCTGTGACTGGAATAAAACTACTAGAGAAACACAGGAAGAACAAGGGTGGGCATTTTGACTTGTGCCATACCTCATATCACCCAGTTTCCTGCTGATGGCCGTGCCAACGGTGGAGAGGGCGGCTGAGGTCTTCTGTCCAGCCTGAGACAGCGTTTCCTGAGTCTTTTTATACCTGTAAGAGGAAGACAGCAGAGAGAAGAGGAAGTGGAGAGAAACAGAGAGAAATACAAACGTCATATGAAACTCTTTTATGTCCGTGAACCTCTCCACTTTTCAGGAGTTAGACAACATGACCACAGCCTCCAGATGACAAAACAACTGTCAGAACCCTTAAAGTCTTCCAAGAAAAGTTAGTTGGTCATACACTACCATTTAAAAGTTTGGGGTAAGATTCTGCTTTTAAAGAAATTGCTATATTTTTTTTCCAGAAAGGACATATTACATTTATCAAATGTGAAAAATGTTACGGCATGTTTTTTTTGTTTTTTGTTTTTACAAAAATAAATAAATAAAAAATAAAAATAAATAAATTTTATTTTTTATATTTTATATATATATATATATATATATATAT
The DNA here is from genome assembly GCA_032361145.1 of Enteromius fasciolatus. NCBI lineage: Eukaryota > Metazoa > Chordata > Actinopteri > Cypriniformes > Cyprinidae > Enteromius > Enteromius fasciolatus. The sequence goes on from JAUMHR010000084.1 coordinate 6,691,648, forward strand.
ACACACACACACACCAAATAAATGCTGCTCAGTTTAAATTATTTATTCATCAAAACATCCTGAAATTGATCGTATTTTCCATAAATGTAGCTCACAATGCAGCAAAATGGTTTTCAACACTGATAATACTAAGAAATGTTTCTTGAGCAGCAAATCTGAAGGATCATGAAGGATTAAAATTATGACACATTTTTACAAAATCCAGTCTCTTCAGATTGGTTTAGAAATTCTACTGTTTTTATGGCAGCATTTGTAAAAAATAATAAAAAAAATGACAGGCCTCAAACTTAAAATGGTAATGCAAATCTACAGAGTAAGCACATTTGCAATTGCAATTCACACTACTTGGATATGCAATATAAAATTGTATTATCTAATAACCCAGCAACAAAATATCCATGAAGCATAGCAAGCCAGCTTAAATCTTTTAACCCCTCATGACCTTAATGAGACCAGAAAACATCCTTGAAAACACACAAAATGAACATAAAGAATGAAGTAACTCACACTTCAGAGCTGGCAATGTCATCCAGAGTGGCAGAAGCTGAAACATATCTACAGTACAAACGAACAGGGTAATACATTCAAATCTCCACTCTCTTAATCACATCGTGCTTAAACACACACACACATACAACATATTTCATTTCTAAAATGATAATTATACAGTTATGTTGCCTCACAAGCAAAACGCAAGCACCGCTAAACTGCACAGCCAAAGAAAAACAACACCAGTTTGTTTGACATTCTTCTTAAACACACAAACTCCTGCGGTTTATCTCGTGTGGAAACTTGTGTGCTCAAATAAGACGTGTGAGTATGCTGGAGCTTTCAAGCACAAGTGTCCCAGACAGCAAATTTTGAAAGTCGAAAAGACATTACAAATCACCTTGGCTATTGAGAAACAAGTAGCACGTCGGCAAAGAGGATATTGCAAAGTGGATCCTGATGTAATATTCATGATGTGCACAAAACTGCAGAATGGAGGGAGTGTTAATTGGCCTGTACAGCAACAGACGTGGAAATTACTCATCTGAACAGGACAAGACTTTCCCTTCACAAACACACGCTCTCTCTGTAGACGTCTCTGTCTGAATGGGTTACGAACTGTGTGTGTAAAGAAGGAAGTGGGAGATCTCTCACACACTCGTGATAACATAGCCTGTCTGACAGGTTCAGCTAAATCTCCAGCTACTTCAGGACTGCCACTAAAAGTCATGAGACCTGTGGAAAACCATAGAGCACGTTCCTCTCCAGAGTAACCCTCTCATGACAGCCCTGTTGTCAAATCATATCAACCCCAAACTTCATTTGAAGAGTGGCGTTTATACAGTACAGATGTGAATTAGTGCAGCGATTAATTATTTGCAGACTTAAAGCACTGCTATAGAGACAAATAATTTCAACATGCAAGGATGTTAGCTAATCTGAATTTTAGAGGCTGATAATTCAGACCCGATACATGAAAGCAGCAGTTGATAAATATTATGCACATCGACAGTAAAAGCAGGTCGGAGTCAATGCTACAGGACATTAGCATCTGTTTGAGAGACAGGTTTTAGTGTGTTGGGCTGTATTTGTGTTGATATGCATGGTTTTTTTTTTAACCCATCAAGGTGTGGAGCATTTGAACACCAGAATCTATATTGGATGCGATGCGTCCATTGATCTGTGATCACCAGAGCAGAAAAGGCAGCAGTTGTGTCTTCTCATGAAACATTGGCTTCAGGTGTTCGAATGCTCCTTTCTTACTGACAGGTCGAGAGTAGGTGAGAAGAGTTCATGCACTCACTGCAAATACGTGCCGAAGCGGTCAAACACTCACATATCACACCCTGCAACCTTCTCATTCCACTAGCCCAGCTTCTCTGACATCACCACATAGCTAAGAAACACAGACGTCGTTATGTGCTGCCTACAGCAGAGCTCAACGGCACGACACTAAAGCGAAATATGGTGTTGCTGATAACTGCCTCTGACTGACTACAAACCAATAACATCATGGTTTGAAGTACTGACAGACTGAAACATTGGCTAGGCAAATGATTCCGCTGATAAATGGCTGTTTTGAGTTGCCAGTGACTCATTTTTATATTTTTTGTAGATTCTGTAGAAAAAAAAAAATTTAACTTTTGTATATAGATATTATGGACTTTTAAAATACTTTTTATTCAAGTTGTGATATATATTTAAAAACAAACCTGTAATGTACATTTGTAAACAGTGGTGGGTCTAACACTTTATTACTAAGTAATAAGAAGTACACTATATTACCAAAAGTATTCGCTCACCTGCCTTTACTCATTCTATGAACTGAAGTGCCATCCCATTCCTA
>JAUMHR010000084.1:6706680-6720154 GCA_032361145.1 Enteromius fasciolatus
TTTTTATTAATTTCCATGAATGCTCCATGCTGGAAATCCACAAATATATACGTCTGTAATATTCCCAGATTTCCATGACTGGGAACCCTGAAATGTGTATATGAGATGATCAAATATAAACATAAACCATTTTAGTCTGAAGTTATTCATATTTCCTGGCATAATAGCAATAACTACTATTATCTTAACCTGATTAATCCATGGCACTAGTTAACAACATTAAATTATGGGTACACTTACAGCCAAAACAAAACAGCAGACTGAGTGATAATGTGTCCACATTAAATTCTTGAACCAGATTTGTCAGAATAAATTTTCAAATTTTTTTTAAAATTGCATCGGTTAACAATTTTGAGTCCGTTCGAAACTATGGAATTTATTAATGAAAATCACTGATGTTACCGAACTGATCTGGGAAACATACTGCACGTTTTGTGCAGATTAATCAATTTACCCACAATCCTCCTGTGCTTATATTGAACCCAGCTGTCTGAGGATGGAAACCACAATCTTGAGGAATACAAACACTCTTTACCTTAGCAAAGCTTTGATAACACACATGGATTAATACAGATGGATCAAGATTAAATAACCTGGCACGAAGTTACGTGTTTGTATGCATCAGACCCCAAACTCTTGTTCCCCACACACTCCACATGTGGCTGAAATTGAGCACAGCTAAGCACTGTGTGATTATATTTGACAGTACATGCCCACCGAATGCCATTAACACGAGATACAGCTCATATAAACATACACAACATGACACAGCAGTGTGTCCTCGATCCTGTCCTCAGTGACTACACTACACCGCCTTACTGTTTAGAAAAATATAAAGTTATCAAACTACCGAAAACCATTTGTAACCAAACACTTAGAACTTATAGAACTTATAGTGTGATATTTGCTGATTGAAAATGGCACAGGTCAGAACAACGTTTATGATGTGATAGTGAGGGCCAATCAAACGCATAGAAAGGAGTTTTAAAAAACAATTTGTGGTCTGTAATGTTATGAATCTTTCGCTCACCAAGGCAGGACTTAAAATTCAGTAAAACATAATTTTGTGAATTATTGTTACATTAAAAACTTCATGCATTTTTTTATTAATTTATTCCTGTGATGCAAAGTTGAATTTTCAGCATCATTATTCCAGTCTTTGGTGTCACATGATCCTTCAGATATCATTCTAATAAGCTGACTTGCTATATTGATTTATTATCATCAGTGTTGAAAACAAATGTGTCGTTTAATATTTGTATATTTGTAATCATTTTTTTTCTTTTGATGAACACGAAGCTCAAAAGAATGGCATTTGAAATAGAAATGTTTAGTAAATTACATGTCTTTACTGTCACTTCCTTTTCAAATGACTGACTGTTTTTAATGGTAGCATAAGTGTGACAACCTCTACAATTATAAAAATGTTTGTGTAAGCTAGTGTAATGCCAGGCAGCTTCAATATCCATTATGATTGCACTAAAGCATAAAAAAATACTTCCTTACGCTCTGTTGCATTGGAAACAAAATCATGCTTCAATTAAAACGGTTAAAAATGATTTGAACTTATATAGACAAATGCAGTGTGATAACCAGTGCTGTTGGCAAGATGAAGATTGGATCATAGCAGGAAGACTGTATGGACACGGTAAGAAAGTCCTTGTGTGTGTGTTTGGGGATGATAGAGGTTAAAGGCAAATAAACTGGCTTCTTGCCCTTTACAGTGGAGCGTTTCATGTTTTCCAATGATACTGTAACTAACTAACTGCTCATCCTCTTTCCTCTGGATCACTCGGTGCCCACTGTGACCTTGTCTGGCATGGTGGTCCCATGTGAGAGAGAGAGGTTTAATAGCTGGCGTCTGTCCGGTAGCTGGTGTGGTGAGAGTCTGCTTTCAGCTGAGTGGTCTCTGTGGCAGAGGACGGCTGCATCATGATGGGGCTGCTGCCATCTGTGGAAACAGACACCAGTGTCACGCCGCTTCATAATCTGAGCAGCTAGCAACTCAAACTGAACCCTGTTGCTAAGCATTACAGGCATGATCGTGAGTGCCAGGAAGCCACTTCAAATACCGAACAGGCCTTTTATTGGCTAAATAAACAAGCTGAAGGCATTTTAAGTGTAATTCTAAGAAAAAACTGGCACAAATGCTGGGCAGGACTTAATTTTATTACTGACTGGGATTTGATTGAAACCAATGATATTATTGACCCACCTGCACAGCCTTAGTTATGTCCGCAGAAAAGAAAAGTTTTCAGAAGCAGATAAAATGATGACATTGTGATGAAAGATTGCGAAACAATTATTATTGCTTTACAACAACATGCACTGACCTGCGATATGGACATTTATTAATGTTAATGTTATTAATTTATCATCATCAAGGCCCAATGAAACAGTTTGCAAAACAGTTTTTTGTATTTCCTATTTAAGTAGGATATATTGAAGGTCTTAAAACGAACAAACAGATGCGACTTATATTAAAATTAATAATAAAATAAAAAAATATTTAATTGAAAAACACTAGAAACCAAACTGAGTTTTAAATGCGGTGGTTTAAAGCATCATGACATTTTAATATTCAGTAGCTCTGATTACATTTAACAGCGTTATTGTACATTTTAAAGCAACTGTATAGTTCTTATTTGTCTAAATATCATCCATTTAATAATTAATATTAAATGTGCACTCATTTGAATCATAATAATTATTACGTTTATTAAAAATTGTATTCAAGTAAAGTAAATGTGGATTTAGTGTACGACATGCAGAACTGCATTCAATATTATATTTGATTATTTATACGAGTAAACACTGAAATAATAAACAGTGATAAATAAAATTAAATAAAACATTAAAGGGACAGTTTTGGCCGATTCTGTCATTATTTACTTAACGTCAAGTTGTTCTAAAACCGTCTGGTTTTCTTTCTTCGGTTGAACATGAAAGAAAACTATCTTAAGATTTAGTTGCTGGTGCCCACTTCCATACATTTCCAACAGCAGCCTTTATTAGAATCCTACAGAAAGTCATACAGGTTTGGAACAACCTGAGGGTTAGTAAATCATTTTCAATTGTGGGTGAACTATACCTTTAAGTCACTAAACCACAATTTGCTACTGGCTGTTAGTGGCAGGTGGTATGTGAGGAATGGGACAGTCATAATCTAGAAAACATTTTACTGGACTCCTAGTTTATTCCACCTTTTGTAATTACACTAGCTTAAAATATGCCATGTTTATTAGACTCTAGTAAATGCACGCTTGTCAGTTTATCTCACCTCTCTCATCAGACTGCATCTGAGCTTCCAGGTCTTCAGGAGACACATAGAAATCCGGCTCATCTGACCGAGGAGGATGAGGTTTACACTTCCCACAGCAGCAGTTACAACAGCAGCACAGACAACAGCAGAAATAACAGCCTGTGGCTACACCACAGAATATAAACAACGCCTGTCCAGAGGAGAAATTCAACATAAACAACAGCATTTACACAAATGTAATATATATGTGCACTACCATCCAAATGTTTGGGCTCAGAAGTATCATATGCTCACCAAGGTTTAGTCTTTTTAATTCGTAAAATTTCAGCCAAACGTTTGCGGTATTCAGCCAATAACAACGCACTCCAAACTTTTGAATAGTAGGCATGTCTATCTTAGAATATATATTTTATAGTGCCTGTGTGTATGACTAACCTTGGCCCACCAGCTGGACAATACAAAGTATGTGTTAACATTCTCCTCTCCAAACTGTTCTGCCACGTAGAGGCCCAGAGATCCGTATTTGTCATAGATGTTGCGTTTAGTGGGGTCTGACAGAATGGCATGAGCATTGTTGATCTCTTTGAATTTGTCAGCTGCTTCTGGATTGTCAGGATTCTTGTCGGGGTGGAACTTCAGAGCTAGTTTTCTGCAAATCAGACGAGCAGAAATAATTGCACTTTCTAAAAATGAAAGAAACCGTGACATTTGTTCGGAATCCAGTCATTGCCAATAAAAACTAAAATAACTAATGATACATGCGGTCAGGAGACTACCTGAAAAACACATTTTTTCAACACCAATACAAAATATTTTCACCACTTCATAAAACTACAGTTGAACCACTGATGTCACATGAATTAATCTCATGTCCTCACTAGCTTTTTTGGGTCGTGAATGTGATACTTCCCTTTCTGTCAACACAGGGTCAAAAAGCTCTTGGAATTCATCAGAAATATCTTAATTTCGGTCTTGATAATGAATAAAAGCCTTATAGGTTTGGAACAACATAAGGATAAGTAATTGATGACAGGAATTTCATTTTTGTATGAACTATCCCTTTAACATTAACTCAAGCAAGCTATTTTATTTTTATTAATATATAAATACTTGGTATTTTGTTACTTTGGGAAAAGTTTGCTGTAGTTTCCATTCACCACTATAGAAGTTCACCCGACAACTTCCACTAATAATAACACCACGATATACCAGCAACAAATATTTAAAAATAGCATGTAAAATATTAAGTATTACTTCATGATAATGCCGGCAAGTGTAATAGGTCATGAGTACTCATGCAGTAGCAGGGTCTCATGAGAGTAAGTGATAAAAGCACTCTGTCGCCCTCTAATGGATTTAATTGGAAAAGCAAATGGATTGTTCACTCAAAAATGTGATTTTTCTAAGGATGTGGCAATACTTTCAGGGTTGGAACAGCATGAAGTTTAGTAAATCATGACAGAATGGGTGAACTATCCCTTTAAGACAGGAAAGAACCCCCCCCACGGAAAATATTCCCTGCATTTTATCCACTATTTTTTAATGGCAATGTTGCAAAAATCTTTCTATGTCTATTAAGAGCATCTTACCTGTAGGATTTCTTTATGTCTTCTGGTGCTGTGTTTTTTTCAACTCCCAGGACCACATACAGTGATTCTCCTGCCGTGGAGAGGGAACGCTGTCTCTGGTGCTCCATTACTCACACGCACACACACTCCCCTCACTCCACAACCACCACCTCTTTCTGAAAGAAGCAGCACAGAAACATGTTATATGCACTCTATACACTCCTTTTAGTCTTTGTCTTTCTTACACAGCAACATAACACACACATATATAGTTATATACTGTATATATATATATATATATATATAAAGCAATATGGCAATAAAACTTGAAATTATTTTATTATCATCATATACTATTTCTGTGAACCTACAACCCAATTATCCATACCCTATAGTGCAGCAAAAGACCATCATTATTACATCAGTGAGAGCCATAGGCTCATCATTTCCCCAAATGTCCCTGTTCTGAGTCAGTGCATTAACAGTTTGGATCCACACAGATGAGAGAAGTCATGTGACTCCAGTATTCAGAGAAGTGTTAGAAATTAAGAGAGAGATGCTGGCTCTCTTTTTGGTGTGAAATTCTGGGCCATGAAAAGGACGTGATGTGGCCAGGTATGGTTTCCCATACTAGTAATTTGTGCTCGAAGTTTAACCCATCCATATGCACACACCCACCCGGAGCAGTGGACAGCCACGGTGCCTTGCTTTAGGGTCTCACCTCAGTCATGGTATTGAAGGTGGAGTCAACCAGTGACAATCTTTCTCCATCACCAGTGTCATTCAATATGACTATTGCATATAATAAGAATTATAATTGTTGTTGTAAATATTAAATAAAAGCTTTTAAATGAGATTTCTTACAACACTATTATAAAACTCTTTATTTGATTTAGTATTTAATAAAATATGTATTTAACAAAAAACTGTAAAATCACAACACTGAAGGTCATTGCACGTTGAGAAAAAAACAAAACAAAAAAACACAATAATGTAAAATTCAGGTCAGGTTAGATATTCTGCTTTTTTGCATCCATAGCAAGCATTTTGACAGAAAAAAAAAACGCATATGAAAATTTAGAGTCAGTGTGCAAGTAACTTAATATTCATATCTTAAACTATGAACTGATTCAAGCAGCAAAAAGAACAATATTGAGCTTTTTAAAACTGCAAACTTAAAATCTGCATTTTTATTCTGTCTACATAACATCTACTCAGAAGTTACATCCTCCAGCATGAGTCCAAGACAATTAACCCAGAGTAATTCAGGTTACAATAACTCATTTAAGGAGACATTTCCCACTAATAATCAATTATTCGGAGAAAAGAAAATACACATGTATTAATACATAATGGCTCTTTAAAGGAGTACAAACACTTTTCCTCTTGCGAGGAGCTTGCTGTGGAGTGAGACAGTTTTGCCTTCTTTGCAGGCTAATCGTGCAGCTCGTCAGTGAGCATTAGCAGATTAGTATTAGCGGAGCATCTGAATAAGTGAAGGGTTATTTCTGTCCCTTCTCAAACCCTGTGCACTTCTTCAACCGGGACACTCCCAGAATTCCTCCAGGTGTGATACACTAGAGTGTGTTTAAACTGAATTTTTGTTGCTGTTGTTGGGCATCTAAATGAATGTCTCTGACGTTACCTCAAAGCAATGTTTGATGATCGTGTCAAAACAAATTCAACATCTGCTCAGATATTACTGGAGATGTCTAATAATATTGCTCATGCATAAGAATAATAAGAGGTTTGAAATTCCTAATTAATTATTAGCTATGACTTTTATGACAATTACAAATTATTAATTTTGCAAATAAATACATTTAAATGAAATAAATGAAATTCTATATTTGTTTTTATATATTTGACCAGAATTTAGGGATCACAATATCATTAACTGCTTCCAAAGATCATGCTGCCAGAGTACGTAATGCATTTGATGAACATCTCAATAGTTAATAAAGCGCACCACTAGTCAAAAGTTTGAGCTTAGATGATGTTCACCATGCCTGAATTTATTTGATTAAAAACATACAGTAAAAAAATGTTTTTTTAAATCTAATTTATTCCTGTGATTCTTAAACTAAATTGTCAGCATCCTCACTCCAGTCTTCAGTGTCACATGATCCTTCAGAAATCATTTTAATATTCTGTTTTGGTACCCAAGAAAAAGTGTTGTTATCAGTGTTGAAAACAATTGTCCTACTTCATTTTTTTATTTTTTATTTTACATGGAAATAAAGTAAATGTCTTTACTTACATTTTTGATCAATTAATGCAACTTTGTTGATAAACTATTCTTTTCTTTAACAAATAAATACAATGTTTGGGCACTTCAGCACACTAGCAACCACATCACAACAACTACTCAAAACACCTTTATAACCACATAGCAACAGCACGGCAACCTCCCACAACACCTTAGCAGCATTGAAGCATTTTTTACACCGAGAAGCACCACCTACAAACAAAAAAATATGTAATAGTCTGTTTCTACAATTTGTATTTCATTTATATTTTTTTGTGTTTAAACAATGTGTCATAAGTGTGTGTAAGTGTGGGGTGCAAGCAGATGGGCTTCCTGCTTCAGCGGTTGATTAAATGTGATTACTAATAGAGTTTTCATCAGGAGCCGGGCTCTGCAATGCAGCCTTCCACCAAAACACTACATCCATCGCTCTCCCTCCCCCTCCGTCTCTGCACCACCATATGGTCCGGCTAATTCTTTAGTGGCCATCTCAGTCTGTGGACTAGAGATGGCTGCCAAAGTCTCCACAGCTTAATGAACAACGCTGTCCGTGTCTTTCCATAGGTTTATCCATCATATCAAGTTCTCTGTCTGGTCTGTTTGTGTTCTAACATCCTCCTACGCCACTCTGTTTGCACTCGCTTTTCTCTGTCTATCCGAGCAGGTGCAGTGATGTAGCTTGTATTACGTGCTGCTGGATTTAAAAGGTCTGTTTGTAGAGGGATGTGAGAGCAGGAACATGAGTGGGGCATGTTTGAAGAGAGTCTGTTCACAATGTACAAACACACACACATTCAGTATGTGTCGACAAACCTAAATCATTCAAAACTATAAAAAAAATAAATAAACTAAATAATTCACTGAAATATTAAAAAAAGACTTTTTCAGCTGGTTGCCAAGCAAAATTTCTCATTTTTTAATTAGTTTGAATGTGAAATTATCGTCAACCATGTCATTTCAAACCTGTATGAGTTTCTTTTGCTGAAAAAGAAGTGGTTTCCAGTATTTTTTCTCCACACCATCGAAGTCAAAGACCAACAGCAACTATTTGGTTTTCTATTTTTGTTTTTTTGTGTGTTCACATAAAAATTGTAATTTTTTGTAAACTATAGAAAAGAACAGAACAGCATTTTATGTAGCATTTTTATCATTGTTTAGGGACAAGTTGAAAAACTAAAATGGCTAAAACACGTAATTTTCTAAAAATGTCAAGTAGACATTAAAAAGAGCCAAAACACAATAAACCTAAACAAATTCTAAATATTATATATTACACATTATATATTTATATTATATAAAATGTGTGCGTGTCGTTATTGATTAACTTTTCAAAGCTCCTTATTTTTAGTCAATAGAGACAAGTGAATGGATCTGAAGCATCTATCAAAACAACATAAGGAGCAGACAGGTGGTGCTCAAAAGCCAGAAGGATGGGCACAAAAGACCTCAAAGAACAAGAATACAGACCAAACCAATTAGGAACCAACATTTGAAAGCACTGCATCTATGGAAAAAAATCACTTTTTTCGTGTTGATAAAACATTTCTTGCCAATTTTCCAATATCAGAAACTAAGATCCACAACAAGAATGCATGGTAACTCTGTTACAGTTAGTGTTGTTCATTTCATGTCATTGTTCTTTCTATCGGTCTACATCCAAATGCAGGACGATCCAAGTTACGACAGTCAAAGAATCAATTTCGGCTTCATTATATCATTACTCGTGGCCAATTAGGGCAGAATGGTATGAACAACCTGTCTGAAGCAAACAATAAGAAAAACATCTTTGTGTCTGGAAAACAAGATATCAGTTGCACTTTGCCTGTTGTATCAGTGAAAGAAATATTTGTCACATCATGAAATTTTAGTACCAGGAGCTGGGAAGACAGAGAGGCATGCTGGGAAACACCAGTAGCAAAAAGTATTCTTTACAGAGACCTCAATAACATGCAGGGATTTCTGACATGCAGTTGTCACCAAAACAGTGGAAGGTTGTGAAGATCTGAAGATTAATTCTGTAATTAATGCAGTCAGAATTTGCTCGTAACAAATACGAGAACAGCACGTGTAAATAAATCTAAAGGAGAAGACACTAACAAACACACACATGTTGGTTTTTGTGATTTATGGGGACTCTCCATAGGTGTAATGGTATTTCTACTGTACAAACTGTATGTGGTATTGTCCTACACTGACCCTACCGCTTCTAGGAAACTGTGTGCATTTTTACATTTTCAAAAAACACTATTTAGTATGTTTTTTAAGTCTTTTGAATTACGGGGACACTGAAAAAGTCCTCATAAATCACCTTCATATCGTAATACCATGTCATTATACAAATTTGTGTCCTCATAAACCATATAAACCCGCACACAAACAGAAACTGGATGATTGGATGAGTGTCAATGCAGTGACCTACATTAAATTGTGTGTTATATGAGGTGTGAATTTTCAGGTCACGTCTCTGTCGGCCTACTCTTCCTCCTATACCTTACGCTCTTCCTCAATCGCTTTTATTTTCTGTAGATATCACTCTTATTTTTTATTGAACATTTCTCTCATTTTCTTTTGGGTGTTTTAATGATGCGGTGAACTACACCTTCCACAAACAAAAACGTTTTTAGCACAAATGTTTTGTGTGAATTTATCAGGTGAACAAGTATCCTTATTATAAACTCTCTTCAGTGTGATGTAATCTATAACAGTCAATTCAACAGCGCATTAATCTCACTGTGACGATCTGTATTCCTATAACATCACTTTAATATAATCTTATCAAAGAGGAATCATCAACTGAGACGCTTTTCAAATGGTTAATGCGTTATATTCTACCATAAACACACCCCATTCACCATGTAGTAAGACTCTTTAACATTTTCTAGCCAATGGGATGTTACATGTAAACTTTATTATGACCATTTAAACAGCAGTTACATAAAGGAATCAATCAGGTGTGACTGTGTAGTTTTTTTTATTAGCGTCTATTAAACTATTCTCATTCTGGCACGTGGAGCTGTCAGTGCGTTCGTGTTAAATATAGTGTCGCACTGCTCTGACCCATATATCAGGCTGAGTGAGAACTGTATGAGCTTGTTGTGCGGTGGTTCCCTGACCAAGATCTTCTGAGGGCAACCAATACAGAGCCATATCTCTCAAAATGGTATAAAGCCATAGATATAAAGACAAATAAAAAGCATTTTCACTAATATTTAACTAGCATCCAGCTCATATCACCCGCTTCAGATGTTATCACTCGATTGAATGGACGCGTTATCAGCCGTTATCATCCCATTCATATGGGTCAGTAGGGGCCTGCTGCACCTACTGGTAGGCTTAGAAGGCTGTTATCATCAATCGATCGTTTTTTTGGTCACACTGTACGACAATAATACTGTTTTTGTATCAGAGTAAAGGGTAGGTTTAGGGTTGGGGTAGGTGTAAACATAATCTAATCGGTAGAAAAATGTATTGAGAAATGTTTCTTGAGAGGTCAAGTATGGTCCTCACTGGTTGTTTTACTTCAGTTTTACGGTTATATATCAGTATGAGTGGCCCAAACAAAGTCACTAAAATATATTGACTACAAGTCCGGACCATGAGAGAAAGGTAAACTGCAAAATACAGGCAAAATGCCCTACTGTGCTTGAATGATTTAATTTTTGCAACCGTTTCATAGATTTGGGATGGGTGTAAGTGACTGCAACTGACAGGCTAATAGCAACTCAACAGATGAATATTCAACTACCAACAAAAGTGGCAGTAAAGACATTCATAAAGTTGCAAAAGATTTCTATTTCAAGTAAAAGTTGTTCCTTCGAACTTTTATTTCATCAAAGCATTCTATAAAAAAAGGAGCTTACTTGTTTTTAACAACAATCGTAACAAGGTTTCATGAGCAGCACATCATTATTTAATCATTTCTGACTGAAGACTGGGGTGATCATTCTGAAAGACTTCTAGATGATAGTACATAATACATTTGTCTTCTTAAAATTGGTATATTTTACATATGAATCTTTCCGACCCCAAACTTTTGAATGGTAGTGTACATTTTTCTGACTATGTGATTATTTTTGCAATAACGTTAAGCAAAGAGGGGATTTCTAAGCTTATGTTGACTGGAATACTGACTAAACAGAAACCTTAAGGAATCCTGGCACAGCGGTGAGGGAATAAAACTTCCCAAGAAAGGCAAGTTAATTAGTTAATGGAGTGCAATGGTGCTTTCAGCAGGTCTTCTAAATGAGATGGGTCACTCAAGAGTTACGCAGCAGTTTAGAAACAAGTGTAGGACAAAATGGATAGCCAACGCACAGTGGTATTCACAACTGAGATTTGGCAAATGAAATACACTAATAACAACAGAAGTATGTGGTAGACAAAGCACAAAGATGAAAAATCTGGTTTGATGGCAGCAGAAACTCAAACAACTAGAAAAAGCTATAATATATATATATATACATATACACTACCGTTCAAAAATTTGGAGTCAGTAAGATATGTTAGTTAAATCTTGAAGCGTTAATTCACCAAAACAAAATTAATTATTTCAACATTTTCTTTAATGATCAAAGAATCCTAAAAAAAAACTATTAAGCAGCTCAACTGTTTCCAACACTGATAATAAAACATCAGTATGTTAGAATGATTTCTGAAAGGATCATGTCACACTGAAGACTGGAGTAATGATGCACTGTATCACTGCAATAAATTACATTTTAAAATATATTCACACACAAAACTGTTATTTTAAATTGAAAAAATATTTTTACATTACAGTTTTTTTCTGGATTTTTAATCTAATAAATGCAACCTTAATGAGCAGAAGAAACACCTTTAAAAACCATCAAATATCTTACTGACCCATTTTTTTAAACGGTAGTGTAGTGTATATGTATATATATATATATATATATATATATACATATATTTTCATTGAACTCTAACTGAATTATTTAAGAGTTCAATGAAAATGTTGGAAGTTTTAATTCATCCAAAAAAAAATTTAATCTTTCAACATTTACTCGCACTCATGTTCCAAACCCTTATGACTTTCTTCTGCTTTTTTAGTTTACCAATGACTTCTATTAATAAAAAAACAAACAAAAAAAAAAACAACAACTCTGGCACATTTCTGATGCGCGAGTTATTGATGACAATTGAATATTAACTAAACCATCCCTTTATGGCATATCTTGTTTATCGCACAATCACTAGAATAATTAGCAGTTGAGCTGAGCTCTAGGAGAAAAAGAAAGTACAATGTAATAAGGTGGTTAAAGGTTATGAGTCACAATGCAGAACTCATGTGACCACACACACAGACACAGACACATATATACATATATATATATATATATATATATATAAACATTATAGCAGTCAATCAGAAGTCATATAATAGCAAGCTTCTTAAGCTAGGATTAACTATTAGATGTCCCGGTTATTCTATTAGAATGGGTTGATATGAATTACAACTCAAAGACTTGATAGCAATACAGAGTCAAGGGCCTATTGCTTCTCTCTCTGTCATGATACAGGAAATCCAATGACAACCTTCAGTATCTCGTCTACAAGGATTCGAAAGCAAACCTGTTTGAGATTGAGCAACAAGGCAAATAATACATTTGCGAATAATCGCAAATACCGATGACGGCCTGGTGGGAAGATTTTCAATGCTGATGCAGGCCAAACAGACCCGTGTTGACTGACAGGTCGGAGATTTAGAGCCTTTAATCTCCCTGTTCTGCGCTCAGCATCCATATTGGTTTGCTTGTTAAAGCAATCGTTCACAAAATACAGAGATTGCACCATCATTTACTTCTTTTAAAGTCTGTACCACTTCCGAAACACAAAATGAGATGCAGTATGACAGCCGCAGCTCATTTTAACGGTATGGACAATAAAACGAAGGGTTACTGAATCTGTCAGTTTTTAACATTTAACATTGTTTCTCAGGAATAAAGTCAGCGATGTGGGTTTCAAACGAGGATCTTCATTTGATTTTGATTAATCATGGTACATTATCGCTTTAATGCATTAAGCTTTCTCGCTCAAAAGGCTACTACAACAGTAATGTTACTAATCCATGAGCAAGGGCAGCATGCATGTGTAGCAGGATTGAGGCGCACAGATAGGATTTTCCTCTGGCTGCGTACTCATTTCTTACCGTCAAGGAAGACGCGTAGGCAGACGTGAAACTCCTCAGTCGTTCGTAAAGTAACTCCTATATTTATAAACGGCCTTAAAGCAGGAGTAAATCCGCCCGTGGTACTCGGATACGGCGTCCTCCTAGTCTTATGATCTTTAGCAGCGTCTCCGCTGAATGGGAGTCGTGCGCTGACGTCACACTCAAAAGGAAACTGGGCGGAAACGAAAATGGAAGTCGTTTGTATG
>JAUMHR010000084.1:6778797-6792483 GCA_032361145.1 Enteromius fasciolatus
TATATAAATGTAAATATAAATGCTATATAAATGTAAGTCATATAAATGTAATGACTTTTTTTTTTCTTTTAA
This sequence comes from Enteromius fasciolatus, assembly GCA_032361145.1. NCBI lineage: Eukaryota > Metazoa > Chordata > Actinopteri > Cypriniformes > Cyprinidae > Enteromius > Enteromius fasciolatus. The sequence continues at coordinate 6,778,870 of JAUMHR010000084.1, forward strand.
CTGTACTTTTGAATAAAATATTAGTTAAATATCAAATAAAGAAAAAATTAACAGCCATAATATGGATATTTGTAAATGTGAAGGTTAGATACTGTTATTTCCTTCTAACATAGCTGATTTTACCATTAACTCTTCATCTGAACAGTTTATATTGCTGTAAATGGTATCGCTGTAATCCTTGTCCATCAAAACATATGGGTACACACCTGTGTTATCGTGTTTGGTTCAGAAGATATAGAAAATACATAAAATGGTTAAATGGTCACCCGAACTATTTTATGATAAATTACTGGCAACCCAAATTAATTTGTGTTTATTTTAAATTACCTGAACATTGAAGCAAAGTAATTTAACTCAAGATTAGCTGTCTACTCTTAGTTCCCAGAATCACCTCCACATCTCATTGTTCACAAACATGTTATCATTTTGAGATAAATCAAGGACATTCCCAAGACACCCTGACATTTAGAGTTGAGGCTGAGTGTTTTGGCGCCAGGGGAAATGAGTTCAGCTGCCCAGAGGGTCATCAAGGCATTAGAGCTTGAGGTCATCAACATGTTTACACATTTAACCCTGTTACATCCCAGGAAATCTGCAGTAGAGCAGCCCATAAACCCTTCATTTCCCCTTTCAGGGTAGAGACGCTTCGCCTTTTTGAACCACCCAGCTAATTATGTCTTGAACTCCATGCAGGTCGTGATCCACTCAGCACTGTATGTCTGTTGTCTCTGAAATGTATCTAATTAGAAGAGTTACACTAAGACCCCGTAGACTGAAGTGCTGCATATTACTGTACAAGAGCCTCTCTAATTTGCATTTAAACAGGAAGTGTATTCGTGTTCGAGTGACACTCATTAACTCAAATACACAATAACTTGTACATCGTACAAATTCATAGCGGTTCTCAGACTTTGCAGAAAATTAAATGAGCACCTACACTTCTGTAGTAAAATGATTTAGCTAAAGATGATGGTTATAATTAACCTTGAGCCATTTAGAGCGTGACACATTTGTTCTTTCAGCGAGGACATGCGTAGTTATCGAGTAAAGTTTTATTTTTTTTTTAAATCTCTATATGCACACACAAGTTGTTCAGTATTTAGCATTTCACTAATGTCCTTCACCGCACATAGTCGTCTTTTACTAAGCAAAAAAAGAAAAGAAAAGGCATTTTCATAAAAAAAAGTCAACATGTTTTATAAGCAGAATTATAAGTGTGTGTGTATAGGCTATATACTTCAAGATATTTTTCATTATTATGTTCTTTCAGAAGACTATAAGTATAAAAAACAAGTTCACCATGGTTTGTTGTGACATAAGACTGCTAATTAGAAAACTAGAATCATTAGAGGAATGAAGGCAGCAAAGTTCTGCCTCACGGTTGAACACACATGAGTAACTATCTGACAATAAACACACATTGCAGTCTGTACAGACATGATATTATGAATAAACATAATTAAAGGGATCTAATGCTTTTTCATGCATGTTGAGTTTTTAAACTGTTAAGAACTGGATTGGCCTAAACATGGCCAAAGTTTCAAAAAACAATCTGGATGTGAAACAGAGTATCTTTGTGCCAAATACACAACTTTGTACAAGTTTCCGATTTTTACTCTGTCATGAAGGGTGAAACTCCTAATATGGGGTAATAAGTTTTATGGTTTTAAGTTAAACTTACAGTTAAATACTGCAACTTCATTAACTGATATAATGTTAATATACCAACCTATCAAAGTACTAAAATCTGTTTTCTATATTTGAAATACACTAATAAGCACCAAATGCAGGTGGTGATGAGAAAGTCACATGATGAACCACAGCTCATCACATGCAGCTTTTAAATAGTAACATATATAGAAGGTGCTCAGTGTAATTCAAACCAATAATTCAGATGATATATTTTAAAAACAGTACTCTTTCAAAGAAAAAGTGCTTCCATGTTTTCAGACATTTGATTATGTAAGCTCAACTTTAGTTTTCTTTTTTAGTTTATTGCCATATTGTGTGTAGACAACAACATACATTAGAAATGTAGAACATGTTTGCGTTTGTGCATCTAATGTTTTAGAAAACTTAAGATGTACTGTAGGTTACTTAGTATCCGAAATGAGGGATCAGCAAAAGAAAACACCATTACTTTAAGTGCATGAAACACAAAAATCAGTAACATGCACTGACACAGATTTAAGTCATTTTTCCCAGATGCATCCTGATCAGGATTTCTATATTGTTAACAATATCTCAGTTTTGGCTCTGTTTGCAAGCACAGATAGATCGGTGTATTACATCAAAGTATAATAAGGATGGTTCCTTTTAAAATGCTCTTAAGGTACTTTGGTGTCTAACACTGATTGGTGTGAGTAGTGCCGAACACACTTAATATGCATGCATATTTGCATCGCTATGACCGCCAGATCCCACCTTCTCACACCGCGATATATATATTATGTATACTGCTTGCATCTTATTGGTCAAATTACTTTTCGATCATTACCTTCAGCAAGGATGAAAACTGTCTGGGAAAAATTGCATATATGGTCACCCTACAAATATTTCACTGGTATGGCACCAGAAATGTACCACCAACGTAAGAGCTTGCCTGTCAAGATAAAAATGTTCACTGCTGCTATATTTTGCAACTATTTTTCAAGCATGCATCTGGATATCTTGTGTCTAAACAGAAATAGAACAGGTTATTAAAACGGACAGATGGCAAAACGACACACACACAAACGAAGTCTGTGATCGATTCTCACCCCCATAACATCTTAATGCTTATAAAAAACTATGCATTTTTCATTTCTGCACATGACTTGTCCAACTACCTGGTAGCATGCATTTCTCAAGCATTTCTTACCACAGCACAGGAGACCTTTCTTTCAAATGCCGGTTTGTTTATGTTCTGACCTACAGCAGCAAATGTCAAAAAAACGCGGATGTAGGAATATTTGAGAAAATCGTACAAGACATAAACAGGAAGCTGTTAGAAAGGAGATGGAGGGATCTGATATTAATGTGGGTGGTTCTAGATTCATTGAGATGGGATTTTTATTGTTCACGGGTGTCAGTCATGACAGGGTAATTTTGAAGGAACAACGTCTGTTATTTGATGATAATACCATAACCACGCTATAATCTTGATAAGCAACCCACATTTGACTGATGTTTTTAATGCACCTCTGTTTATCCTCTGCCCAGTTTATCAGGTGAAACATCAGTCTTGAGAACTGAAAATAAAAGTCAATGCAATCTGATGCACTCATTCATGTGTGGCAAAGTGGCAACACTTATAATTAAGAAAATTAATTACAAAATAATTTTAGATTTTTAGGTTGTCTAAAATATTAGTAACAATGCTTTTGTTTCATTTTCCTAAATTGCCTCAATCAGCTAATACTTTAATTGGGGCCACTACAGTTTTCTTGTTCAGTCGATTTTGTCAATAAATCTATCATTCTGATAACCATATATAGTTTTAAAGGACACTGTAAAGTGAACTCTGCTATCTTTCTAAGCACCTTGTATCTTACAAAGCAAAGATATATGTGATATAGTTTTTGAGTGTTGAACACAGGACTCAACATCTGACACAAAAAAACAACATCACAACATAACAAATAATGACAAAACAACAACAGAAGATTTTAAAGATTCATAATCCTGTAAGAATGAACACAGAATTTAATAAAAAAAATTCCTTAAAATTTCAACTGTATAGTTCAGCCTAAAATTCTTAGTTTGACTAGTTGGGACATGTTTTTCTGTCATTTGAAGTAATGTCTTTTTTTATATTTATCACTCAAAATATTGCATAAACTGGACAATATAGTTTTGTTTTCAATACATTGTTTAAAATCAGTTCACTTGCTGAAGCCGACAACTAAAAAGGCTATTCACAATAAATTTCAGTTTCATATCAAGAGCAAGCTGAGCAACAGGCTCATGTATTTAAACATCAGAGGAATATATTAAGAGAGCGACAAAGCATTACAAGCTAATTAACTTGAATTTTTACCAAAGAGGTATTATGTGAACTGCAAGCTTGGCCGATCAAATGAATTAGTTACTCAAACAGCATGACTGATGGCGCTCGATGATCGCTGCCGTCTCTTTTCAACATTTAAGTGACTCAAGGGACTGTGACTACCCAGCATTTCCTCAATTCTGCCTGGGAGCCAGTATCAGAGCTCTTAATGTGCTTTGTCACTGTTGCTGGGCTAATTAGTGCACAGCAGCTGCAGCAGATGGAGACTCACTCTGGGCTGCTCTACCATGTACCTGTCACATTCCCTCTGGCCCGTTACCATCATCAGTTTGAATTCCTGCTCTCCACACAGGTTTAATTGCTTTTTCAAAAAACCCCTCTCAGAAAAAGATAAAAAGGAGCAACATGTGATCAATTTTGTTGTCCTCCCAGGGGCTCTGTTCAATTCCGGTTTAATCTCTGTGGTAAATACAATCTCCGAAGGGGATGTAGGGTTATGTTGGTGCACAACAAGATATGTCTGGATTTTCGAGCTTAGGTGGAAACATATGCCCCTCATGCTTTATCTGCTTTTTAAAAGACAATGACAACGGGATGAGTAAACATAGTTAAGATTGGCCATTTCTGTGTGAAATGGTGGGTGATGGGTAGTTTGAAGGTGAGGGAATAAGCAATGAGGCGAGTCATAAAAAGGCCATTACTGGAGAAATAATGAGGAAATGGTGTACACAATATTATTGCAATATCATTTTCATCACATTTACATTTATTAATTTGGTTGCCCCTAATATATATTGTTCTAGAGCCCATAGCAGTTATGACTAGAACTCATAACAGGTTGGTGTAAAATACATCTTGAAAATTATGCAATATATTCAGCATTGTAAAAAAAAGAAATAACAACAATCGGTGTTTGTGTATTGGGAAGACTGGGGATGAAGGAAACACTTTTTGTTTGAGCTTTAGTAACTCAGTGGCTATGATGGAAACACACTTTACATAAATCCCTATCCGATCAATGTGCAATAAAATCCTCACATGACTTTACCTTAACATAACTAGACTAATAACTGTTATGAACCGGACGGGAAACAGGTGGTAAGTTCAAGTAACAGTGTTTATTAACAATGAGTTCACACAAAAGCAGATGAGAGAATGGCAGGTGAGTAAATCAGAGTTGGATATGACTGGAACACTAATGCAGATGATGATCGTAGATATCTTTGTTGCTGCTGGAACGGAATATGAGACGATCACAGTACGACGGAGACAGAGACACAGTGGAGACCACACACCACAGACGCTGGAGAGACGAGGAGGAAATTCCTTGGGACATGGAGAAACACAGAGGATTGAGGAGCAAACGAGGAGAAGTTCAACAGGTAACAATATTCGCTGATATAGGTTAGGTTATAATCGATATAGGTATAGATATGATATAGGTTATAATCGAGCCGTTGTCTGATGAAATCAAATACATATAAGATATAGACAATGGCTGTGCTGTGATTTTGGCTATATTTTCATGTAAAATAGAGTTAGAAGCAACATAATATCTATTGGCCAAATTCCCACTGGCCCTTGTCTATCATGGCCTCCCAATAATCCCCATCCATTGATTGGCTATATCTCTCCCTCCTCTCCACTATAGCTGGTGTGTGGTGAGCGCATTGGCGCCGTTGTCCTGTGGCAGCCGTCGCATCATCCAAGTGGATGCTGCACACCGGTGGTGGTTGAGGAGAGACCCCCCCCCACATGATTGTAAAGTGCTTTGGGGTGTATGGCAATACACAGTAAAAGCGCTATATAAGTGTAAAGAATTATTATTTTAACTGAAAGTTCTGCTCCTCTCAGTCTCTTGCTGAACAGAACAGACAGGCAACAGGCAACACGGTTGGTGTGTAGTTTTATGTGGTGCTTGATAGGTGTTGCGTTCTGAATCAGGTGGTGGTGGCAGGTGATAGCAATCAGTATTCTGGTGACGGTGATTGTTGTGAGGGAGGGAGGGTGGAGCCTGGCATGAATGTAACAATAACATACTGTAGCTAACTGTTTTAGCGTGTGGGTTAAATGTTAGCATGAATGCAAAATATGAAATTAAACTACATAAACAGCTACTTTAAGTTATGTAAGTCAAATAATTGTATCTACAATACAATGATTGCTAAATAATCTTAATGAAAAAGTAATTTCTGTCCTAAAAATAATTTTTTGGGATAATAAAATTATATTTGCATGCCTCTTTTCCTGTAACATGTGACTGGATTGTATGATAATGATGACATCACCACAGTTCTTTTCTGACTTGTCAAAGTGACAGTGTTACAACTAACCCCATGTTACAACACTCCCCAGTCTCTCCTAATAGGCAACTATTCTTATGTATTTACATATAAATGTACATGTATTTACATGTATTCCTTATAAAGCAGTTGTGAGCAACCATTTTGGGTCAGAATTTATTAAGTCTCTTCTTTGCTCACAGGCTGCATTTATATATTTTCATTACATGTTCCTTCAGAATTCATTTAGATATGATGATTTGGGTTCAAGAAATATTGCTCATTTTTATCAGCGTTAAATACTGTTGCAGCTATTTAATATTTTTCTATAAACTTTTTGTCCCACTTTGTATATTAAGTGGACTTAACTACTATGTGCTTATTTGAATTTATTACATTATGTAGATGACCTGCATATAATTACATCTGTAATTAATTTCTGTAATTACATTTAGAATTACACTTTGACCCATCCCATACACCTAAACCCACCCTTAAACCTACCCATACCACCAAACCTGTCCCTAACCTTTCCAATACCCCACCTTAATAACAGTGAAAGTGTTTTGAAAAAACGATACATCAAATGTTTTTTTGATGTAAGTACATAGTAGTTAAGATAATAAAGGAGGACGTCCGGGCTATATATAGGGAGAGTTAATGCGGATCACCTGCCGCGAATCAGCCAGTGTCCGTGCGATAAAAGAGTCCGGGTAGGAACTAGTTGTCAGGTAATGGTTCCCACTGCTGTCGGTCGGAGAGAGCCACAGAGGCTTCTTCTGTGACACTGTTACTATACTATACTATACTATATATTAATGCTGCTTTAAATTTATGTGCTGTATTCTTTTCTACCCCAGTAATTAGTTAGAGATCAACCAATAATGCTGAATATATTTTATATGGCTTATTAGAATAGATTTAATCAGTTTTTACAATGTATTATTTGCCAATATATTTAAAAAAGAAAGAAAGAAATCATATAGTCATGAAAAAAATTAAATAAGTGCATATTCTCAATCATTTAAATTCCCTCTTCTTAGAAATGTTTAAATCATTTGATTGGGTTAGAATATGCAATCAATGCATTTGCCCTCCACCACATGCTGCTCCAGTGCTCTGACCAATCATAGAATGCAGCTGAAAAAAAAAAGAAAGAAAGAAACTAGAAGATGTTATTTAATGTGCAGGTTATGGTTAACATCCACATGTGTGTTATGACTTTGCAGTAGTTGGCAGGAGCATGAAGAATCACTATCTTAGTCTCTATCTTATAAAGCTGCCAATAGCCTGTTTCTGCTATTTTCAGTGCATCATTAACCAGACCCCCTGATGGCTGCATCAGCCTCTTCCTCTTTCACCATTCTTCCACTTACAGGTTATGATTTACTTAGTTCTAAGAAAATGTACATTACAAGTTCAGCTTTGTCAACAACATGTGCCACCTAATGTTGATTACTGTAATTAATTTTCTCAGCATTCTTTTTTCTTTATTTTTTATTCTTTCCATAAAAAAAAATGGAACAAAAAAACAACAACACACAATCCCATTTTATTTATTGTCACTTTGGTAAAAAGCTTATTACCAAGAAATGTATTGACATCTGTCAGTCAGTCCTTGCAAGTTATTCCTTTCATTGAATCAATATTTTTCTTTTCTATGGAAATCGAGGCTTTATTTTTATGTCTGAGCTCTTCTGCCTCTCATGTTCCCAGAGAAGTCATTGTTCTGCGTGAAAGTTCTTAGAACTGCCTTGTCATTGTTGCTCTGCTAATTAATGCATCATCAATTTAAGTGAGTTCACAACAGCTCAAAACCAGATATGCAGTTTAGCAGTGGAGGGGGTACATGAAATGCCCTTCCTTCTGTGTAGTGTATATTGATTAAAATTACACCATGATGTTATGCTTTTTGAAGTGTAATACCAATGGAAAATGACACTTCACACATCATTTTGTTTGTAGGGCTAAAAAATATTGATACAATTTTGTTTTTGAGACATAGCCAACATTTTATATGCTCATTTATTGCACTTAGGAAAGCAAAATAGAAAAATTCTGGTTGATACAATATATACATTAAAGGCAGGGTCTATGATTTTTCAAAAATAAAAAAAAATGTCGGGCCGAATCCAAAAACAAATCTGTAGCCAATCAGCAGTAAGGGGCATGTCTATTCTTGATGTGGAAAGGGACATTAACTGAGAGCAACAGAAAGCTGACAATGGCAGAAAACCATCAGCGAAACAAAAAAAGACTTATGGTAAGGATAAAAGTAGAACGTGGGTAAATATTGGTGCAGATTTCAAGCGCTGGAGAGAACTGGAGAGGTTGCTTTGCATTTTCTCAACATATTCACGTGCTCCAAGTCTTCAGGCATGAATCTGCAGCAACATTCCAACCTCTGCCTCTACCTCTGCTCTTGTGCATGGTGTTCTGCGTCATCTTCCGCGTGAAATGGAGCTAAAGCAATCATTGTACAACACACAGTACTACCAAAACACATTCGAGCTGTATTACCACACTAACACACATTGCTAATGACATCATACCCTCCACCTGTTGGCACATAATCGTTGCCTGGGTTATGGACGTATGTGAGGGGCGGAGCTATCAAAAAGGGCCATGTTTGATTTGGTGATTTTGAATTTCAACATTGACGTAGACTCTGCCTTTAATGTTCTTGCTAATATTAAATGGCCAGTAGGACACAAGGATGAAAATGTATCTGGTCTCATGGCATAACCATACCTGGAAGCACATTTTAGCAAGACAAGAAATATGTACCAAGTACATATCATGCAGTTTCCAAAACTCTGACACCTTTTATTCCTTTTCACACAAGTTTACAGAGTTTCAACTAATAAGGCGCAATTTTCACATAATTACTCTAAGTATATAATGTGACCTTAAATCAATATTAATATGCTGGGAGATTTGAAATGTTATCATCACACAAATCCATGGGTTTTCAGAGACAGTAGGTTTTGTATAGCTCACAGGGAACGGAGATGTATTCGAGAGGCGAGGAGTTTGACAAAACCATTTGAATCTGCATACAAGGAAGTTGAAATGACATGGTTGCTTCAACAAATGTGTTTTTATTGTGTTTTGCATTTGGTAACACTATCGGGTAGGTTTTTGGGGTGGATTTGGTGCAGGGCATATTTCCAACATGATAGAGCATTAACTTTTAGTTATAGTCCCTGGATATTTAATGTAATAAAAACACAGCAGTACATACCTATATCAACCTCATGAAAACATGCCAGAGTTCACATATTGAACCTGTGCTCTAGCACCACCCAGTGGAAAATTCTCTTTGAAACTGCAAGTGCAGAATATGATTTTTTTTTTTTTTTTTTTTTAGGACAGAAGAAAGTTTTGGAGGCAGTGTATAAACGTGATTGACACATTGTGAGGTCTTTTTTTTTTAATAATGATGATGTTGAAGTTTGTTTATAGCCTGCGTTAAGCTTTTTTTCTCCTGGCGATTGCATTTAGGCTTCAAATTTTATTCATTAATTTATGAATCTAAGTTAATCTATGATTTAAGTTGGTCACAGAGCTTATTTTCTGCAAAAATACAATAGATTATATCAATTAATAGATACAATCAATAGATTTTTTGTCAAGGGTGATGTTAACTTCCAGCTTGGCCTATAGAAATGCATTACTGTTGCACTCAATTGGCAAATCCATTAAGCTCCCTGAGCACCAAAATGTTCTTCTGCTTGCGTGAGTGGTGTTGACATGAGCGATGATACGCCGCACACATCATAATCTCTCAGAAATGTGCTTCACTCCAGACAGGCTCTATCAGCTCCTGCAGTCCTGCCTCTGTCTCATCTGTCTGCCCTCTTTCATTAGAGCTCATTAGAGCACATCACTTAAGCTGCACCTTGTCAAAAGCCCACCACCAACCAGCTCTCCACAGCCAGACCAAGAGGTCACGCATTCAGCCTCCCACCACATGCCAATGCCGCCTGACTATCCATTATTATCTCTGATGCTTCATAACATGAGGATGGCTCTGTCTACATTTGAGACAAGTGAGAAATACAGCTTTAAAAAAAGGCACAGATCCTCAGGGGCTGTGAGGCATCATTACAACCCGTCATTCTGACGCTGTTTTTTCCTGATTCTGCTGAGATTGATGTTTGTTGCCAGGGGAGGGGGGTGGGGTGGTGAGAGGGGGGGGGTTTGAATTGTCTGGGCTGCTGAGTGTGGATTCAGTTGAATGTCGAATTTCTGTGTAATGCCGAGTTCAGATTGCACGATTTTCATTGCAAGTAGTCATGTCACAGATCTTTTCAGACTGCATGACTATCTGAGGTAGTATTCAGTCGCTGATGTGTTCACACTGCATGATAGATCGGTGACAGGGGCTTTCACACTGCATGACTTTACTATGGGAAGAATCGCCAACATCTTTGTCTCACTGCCAAACCCACGCGAGACGTGATATGGAAACAACGCGAGGTCATGTGTGCAAGACCAAGTTCTCACATGAGAATTATTATTAAAAATGATATCAAACAAAAAAAGCTTGTCATACAAATTGCATGTTCGGTCATTTGAAGCTAAAAGAGTATTATGGAGGAGGATATTTACCTTCTATACCTTTGTAACTACTCCCCCAAATTCCCGCTGCCCTGGATGTGGCTCTAGGTAATCGCCAATGTTATTTTCAGTCAGAACACATTTCACACGGCATGATTCTGAATCGCAGACAGGTCCAGATATTTAGCATGCCAGATATCTCACGAGTGTCGGCGACACGTCGTCAATTCTCTCAGATCGCGTCTTTCATAGTTCACACTGTGTGATTGTCACTTGCGTCACAAGCACCAATTTGCCTGTGATTTCGGCATTTGTCTGCGATTTCTCAAAACCAGTCGGCAAGTCAAAATCGGGGCTAAAATCGTGCAATCTGAACTCTGCATAAGAGAGCTATGTATTGTGGGTAAAAACTAAATTCAGTTTCAGATGTTTAAATACTTTGCAATACTTTAAGAGCATTTATTTGTGACCCTACCCATGAGTAATGCCTAAAATCAGAGGAAATGGTAGCTGACTGACACTGATGTACAAGCACCAAACACTGATTGTAAGCCTAAACTTCACAAAACTATAAACTGGTTCTTCAAATCTGACTGGCTAATCACAATGTTGTTCCAGGGTCAACAAAGATGTTGACGAAGGGACATGCCGAACTCAGAAAAATCAGGCTCTGCATGGGTCACCATCCCTGGCCACAAGTCACTTCACTTCAGTCACTCACTATAAGTAACTTTGTAACTACATGTCATCTAATTCTCATTATTTCACAACTATGTCTACTTTCTCTCAGATTACACTGTTATGGTAGGTTTAGGGTTAGTAGAATAAGTTGACATATACTTGCAAAGTTTCTGATAATCAGTATGTAGTGTGTTATGGAACCAACAAAATAAAGTGTTAGGAGATATTAAGCAGACAGTCTATTAATACTCTAATGACTGCTAGTTGACATGTAGTTGCAAAGTTACTTACTGTTAGTCGAAAATCTAAAGTAGACAATACAAATACCAGAAGGATTTTCGATTTCCGTATGCCTCTCTAGCACACAAGTGCAGCCCCTATCTCTTTGAATGGACAAAAAATCTAATTCTCTTAAATTGTTTGCTAATCACCAATTAAATCTGACAACAATTGTATCATGGATGCTGTTTCTTTTGCTCAAACAGCATTTTAAAAAGCTTTTTTTTTTCAGGCTTGACCAGCCAGTCCGCACAGTTACGTGTACATACAGTAAGTGCAAGTATGAGTAATATGCTGCTGTCTGTAGTTCACTTAGCAGCCACTGGTGATGTTAACAACAATGCTTTCTAAATTGTAGCCTACATAGTCCCTTTAATTGGTTTTTGTTCATCAGTGAAGAATAATCCTTTATTGAGACATTTGTATTCAGACCTTAATTATCATTCAAGTGAAGACCTGGGCTGTTGTTCAGGAGATGAGGTGAATGCTTTCCTCCTACGCTCCTCCACTCTGTCTAGCCAGATGTGTGATATTCATGTTTCTAACCTCTCCTCATTATCCAGGTCTTGATTTGGAACTACATGGCAGCTATAACACAGGTGAGGTGAAAAGAGATAAGACTGAGGCATGGGCCTTATTAAAATCAATAGGATTTCTTTCCTTACATATCATTAATTCAGACTTCATTTGAAAGTTTTTTTTTGTCTCCTTTGTTCAAACCAGCTCATTTATGGAGAACATGGTGGTTTATGAATGCTGTGTTTTATTATGATTTTATTTTATTATTATTATTTATAAAATAATTTGTTTTAACATGTGTTCATATGATCATTTCTCTAAACAGTTTTTACTGCTTTTTATTAGAAGAAAACAAAAATTGTCTTTAATTTTTTTTTTTTTTTTTTTGTTACAAAAAGCAAATGTTATACAAACAGTTGAAAGTGGTGAATGTGGATGTGGCAAAAAAAATTTTACAAATACATATAGATTTTCTAGTCCTTCTGTTGCCATGACAAACTGCATTTCTAAGGGTGAAGAAAAAACAGCCAGAAAAGATCAAACAAGTTCATTCATGCATTGACACATATACAATCAAATCAATCATTTGCAGAGATGAGAGCTCAACAACACTGCCAGCTGCCAAGATAGGAAATACAGAGTGTGCAAGTCTTAAAGAGATCTCATTTAAATGTATCTTTTGGTGGTTTTGGATTTTCCATTTGTGGTACTGCATTTGATCACTTATTGCATTCTATGACTGTTGTGTATGACTTATAAAAGTCAAATATAGTATATTAATAATTTTAATTACTCTAAAAGTAAATGTAATTTAAAGTGAAAATGTAAAAAAAAGTAATGTATGTTTTACTCAAAAAAGTCATAAAACAGGTGTAAAAAGCAGCACTGCTCACATTTCAAATTACCGTCCTAATTTACACACTAGCTAACATGAATCTGGCCTGTCCTTTGAGAAGGAGAAAAAGAAATTTGCTTTCAATATACACACAATGACAAGCCTATGACATTTGACCTTTCAGTAAGCCAGCAATTTCCGCTTTGAAATGCAGGGCAAGAACGTGATGTGAATGTTTATTTTTCAGCTATTGTTTTTAAAAGGGACATTCTAGTATAAAATACAAATAACTTTCTTCTTATCAGAACTATCTTTAGACTCATTTTGATTTCTCTTTGAGGAGACACTTCCTGTGAGGATTTTGTATGAGATGAAAGGTCTGCTGCTGACTTATTTTTGCTATTTTTTTACAATCAATTTACGTTTACAAGTTATTCATTCCTAGATGTGAAACCTGTACATTTTTG
>JAUMHR010000084.1:6808696-6820605 GCA_032361145.1 Enteromius fasciolatus
TAATATAATATTGCATGAAATGGTCTTGAGATTCGTCAGGGCATGCAAACACTAAATTAATTAAAAAAAAATCTTGTTTAAATTACTTACTACAGTGTTCAAATGGAGTGTATTGCACTGTGAGATACAACGTGCTTCATTTTATTCTTAAAACATGAAATCTAAAATACAGCCTAAGAATAAAGAACAATTTGGCACAATATAGTCTGATCTCCCCTCCTCCCGCATGTTTAAAGCGAGTGTGTGCTGCGTGTGAAGAGAGGGGACTGGTGTAGTTTGTGCCTGAGGCTGTGCTGTGACAGTCAGCCCAGAACGTTTGGCTAAAAGTCTCAACCAGACATCAGGAAACCAAAATGTCATTCACTGATGGGGCCAGTGGGAATCTCCGTAATAATACTGCATCGTTAAATGAAGATTTGACCCTTGACACTGCTCTCATAGTGTCGTACTCGCACACAGGGGAAGTTTTCCGTTTCAGCATCGTTATTGTTTTAAATATTTCTGATATATGTTATTGGTGTAGATACAACAGACTCTCAGGTTCTGTAAATAAAAAATGAACATCTAAAGATAATTAATTCATTTGGTTTTGGCATTGTGGTCACTAAAACCGCCACCATATTTTCTTCTTTTTTATGTTCAGTCCCTCTTTCTTTTCTCTCTCTCACTCTTTCTCTTGCACCAGATGATGGTCATTCTGTTGCCAGGCAATCTGGTCTGTCAGATTCACACTTGCTTTTACCCCCAGATTTCTCTTTCTTTACTCGCTCTTTCTCCAACTATCTCTCTCTCTCTCTTTCTTTTTTTCTTTCTTAAGTCAAGACCATAATCTCTTATATATCATTGAGAAATACAAACACCTTTTGGCTGTGTTATCTACACTGTTGCATATATTATTTGTGTGCGTTTCAGGTTTTGTGAATATCAAATGCATTACAAAACCAGAAACCTATATTTTAAGACGGTTAAGAGAAAACAGCTTAATAATGTCTTAAGATTTTAAGGTGTGCTTAAGAATTAGGTGTAGAGGATAGAAAGTATACTCATCTTTTCATCATGAAAAAACTCCCAATAAAAACAATGATAGAAAAACACATATGTTTGTTTCTATTTATTTGTTGCACCTGAAGGAATGAGTGAACTGAGTAAGGGTCATTGGGACAGTCTAGGGTCATAGCCTGGCCTGCAGCATGCAGCGAGGACCGTAGGCAGTGTGCATGTATATAACCTTATAGAAGTCATACAAATATGTACATTTGTTTATGCGTGTAGACTCGCTTGAGCACTGGAAGCTAACGCGAGGATGTCAGTTGAAGTTTTATGAAAAGAAAAACACAGGAAGGGAGACAATTTTGTGTGTTTGTGTGCAGACGAGTGCATGGAGGCAGGTGGTGGTCTGGAGGGCTGGAGCAGCGGTGTGTGTGTGTTCATGCATATATATGTGTGTGTGTGTTTATCTTTTCAGTCCTCGGGCCCTGTTCATAGATGTGAGGTGTCATGCTAGCTGGGCTCCTGCAGTCTGAGAGGCAGCTGTGAAGGAGACAGGTACGTCTGCGCCCCACACACACACACGCACACACAGGGGATGTTTCTTGCTTACCTTCCGTCTCACATGTTTAAAGAGCCAGAGGTGAATTTTTCCTACATTTCTTAGGAAAAGAGAAGAGAAGGGGTAGATAGATAAGCTGTATATACTTAAATACAATGACCTGAAAACACCTCCTCCATGACGAGTATGTTTTTTGTATTTTCAAAATTACAATTAATTTTGACACATTTTTGAGCCATAAAGTAATTTTTTTTATTAAATGACAGAAAAATATTATTATTAGAAATTGACCTTTATAATAAATAACATAGTACTGAAACAATAAACATGCAATATTATAATTAAATATTTTCATTAAAATACTTCTACTTCACACCATATTAATGAATCTGCCAGATTCAAATTATTATTTCATAATAATTGACATTGACAGTTATTATTAAACCGTTATTAAACATTGCAATTGGGCTGAATAATGGCAATATGATCTTCCGTAGAGACATAGAGTTTTATAGATGAATTTCATATCATTAACACTCTTATTTTCCTGCTTGATAATGTGGAGCTGCTTTGAAACATGTAAATAAAAAGTATAAACCTTTTTTTCCATAAAACAGGAATTGATATCATAAAGACGACACCTTGAAACCCTCACAACAATTTGACCATTTTATGTTGTGACAAATTAGTTTGGGTTGTAAAATGTAATGTGGTGCATCAGCATAAACCTGTATTAATAATTCATCTTATTTTTAAAAAAAGAAATAAATGAGTTAACTGTTAACTATCAATTGACTTTGGCCTCAGTAAACTACTGATTATTAATAGTTAGTAAGGCAGTTGATGCATTGGGTAGGATTATAGATGTAGAATATGTTCATGCAGAATATGTGCTTTACAAGGAATATGTTAAAGGAATAATAAATAAAAAAATAAAATGAAAAATAAAAATGATGTCACTAATTACTCACCCTCATGTCAATCCAAACCCATAAGATGTTTATCTTTGGAACATAAATTAATGTATTTTTGGAATCTAATTAACGTGAACAAAGGTCCAGAAACGTACATTGGTAAAATAATCCATGTGACATAAGGGGTTCAAACTGTAATATTACAAAGCTACGCGAATACATTCTGTGCACAAAAGAAAAAAAAAAGAGACTTTATTCAACAATTTGTCTCCTCCTCATCACCTTGACGCCATTTTAAAGAGTTCTGTCCTCTGAACTGTGTCAGCTGCGTCACACGGATACGTTATTTACATTCGGATCAAAGCGCAAACAATGTAGAAAACGTTACATACAACGTTACAAATGCTGTTGACGTTCAGTGGATACTCTCCAAAAAAATTTTTTTCATAGCTTCATAAAAATTACAGTTGAGCCACTGATGTCACATGGATTATTTAATTAATTAATTACATTTTTATGTAATCTACCCTTTTAATAATAGGCATGATAATAAGCAACCATATAATATAAGAAATGCTCTCTATACTAAAGTGAATTGTCTTTTACTGATAATTAAGAGGCATGTAAATTAATACAAAGAGTAAGAACTTAGATTCATCCTTGTCTTTATGTTTTAGACTCTATTGAATATACCATATCCAGTTAGACAAAGCATCTATCTTTTTCCTCTCAGACATCAGTCAGTTCCAGTTAACCAGTTAGTTTATCGGTTCATCAGTTGTGAAGTTTTCACGCACTATCGGTTCGATGTTTTAATTGTGCCAGTAATTGAATGAGGAGTGTCCGCGCGCACGCCTGCGTGATGGTGCGCTCGCTCGGCGCCGAGATGCCAGGTGTCTCCAGGTGTCTGGCTGCCCCATGCTTCATTTGTCACATCAGAAAGCAATCAGTCAAACGCGACAGCCTCCAGCATCACTCATTGCCTTTGAAAATGCCAAAGAAAGTGGCAGGGAAGAAGAAGCGAGAGAGAAAGCGAAGGAGAAATGAAAAAAAAACAGAGAGAGTGCCTCAGCAACATGTCGGCCTCCCAGGCAAACCTAAGCCTCCCGGGCCTGAATCTCCACCAAGGCGGCAGAGAGAAGTAAGAGGGTTAGAGAGCTTTTATTCAGAAGCTCCAATACAATCCCACACAGTCCTTTACTCATCTCTCCGAGTCTTTCCATATCCCAAACCCATCTCCAAATGTTTCAGGCCAGCCAGATCCTCTCTCCCACACTCGCTCGCCTGTCTCGCTCTCCCTCTGGTTTCGTGGTGGGGCCAGATGTCCAGGTTGACACAGCGCTTACGGCGTTTGACTTGATAAAAAACCGGGCTGGCTGTGGGTAAAGGGGGATTAAAACAGGGCCTGAGGCGCTGGTGTTAGATTGAAAACATCCTGGGCTGCTTTGTATGGAGATTTGCATACATCCAACCCGTGCGGGGCCTGTCCATCTGCTAGAGTGCATTGTCCCCGCACAACAAAGTGTGTTTAAATATTTCACATCTCCATTTACCACGAGGGAGAGAGAGGGAGAGAGCGGGTGAGGGTGAGAGGCACAAAGAGACGAAGAAGAAAGAGAGGATGATTTGGCATGTCTTTGAATTTGAACAGATCCCAAATGTGCTCCCATCACTGAGTAAACAGCTCTGGCCAGGTTTTGGCAGAGCGTGGGCCATTCAAATATCTCATTTTGAATTCCGCTGTGACACCAGGTGAGAGCAAAGCTGGAAACAGGTAGCAAACAGAAAAAGCCCATTATAAAAAAAACGCTCGAAAACAAACCTGATTGGGGGGCGACAACAAACTTAATTGAACCCCTTGTGCCTAAACTCACATTTATGTCTGTAGCATGTTAAAAAACAACAAATGGTGACCAAAACACGGCACAATAATTCAATTAAGACATAAAACAAAGAGATTTAAAGTGACAGATCACTTACAAAAAATGTAAATTCTGTCATTTATTCATCTGGTAAATCTGGTCTACTTTCTTGGTTATTACAATCATATAAGACAAAAATACATATTTTTAAGAACTTGTTGAAAAATGGAACAACAGTATCATAGAAGAGGCATTTCTGATTCCTCAAAGAATCTTTCACTTCTTAAAAAGAACCGCTTTTCTTTGTGTGAAGAACAT
This sequence comes from Enteromius fasciolatus, assembly GCA_032361145.1. NCBI lineage: Eukaryota > Metazoa > Chordata > Actinopteri > Cypriniformes > Cyprinidae > Enteromius > Enteromius fasciolatus. The sequence continues at coordinate 6,813,340 of JAUMHR010000084.1, forward strand.
TTTGAAAAAATATGAATATAAAGAACTGGAAAGGTTCCATGAATGTTAACGGTTCCTGACAATAAAGAACCTTTATTTTTAAAAGGAGTCTAACACTAAAACACAAGTTCACAAACGTAATATGAATTTAAGCCATGTAGTAGCCATTTAATATGGCCTTACAATTAATCTTAACAAGACCAATTAAAGCAACTAATATGGCCTTCAACTGAATCCTTTACAGGAAAAAAACCTGGTTACACAACAGGAACCAGAACCTGTGGACCTCATTACGTGTTAGCACCTCATAAATGAGTGATTGATGCTAATAGCGTGTATATAGATGTTCCAGAAGTGGACATTTAAAATGGCCCAAACACATTAGTCATAAGGAAATAAATAACTCAACTGCAGGCTGCTGACATTTCTGGGTTTTGTGATTCATCCTCCCAGCTCTACTGACACTTGTCATTTACTTAAATCTGGATTTTTTAAAGGCTGCTTTAAAATGTAATGTATTTAACAACGCATACATTTAACTATAGAGAAATTATTAATATCATATATTTTATACACACACACATACACAGAGAGCTTGAATATATAGAAACATTAAAGACATGCTCAAAATAAATGGAATCACTGGCTTCACTGAAATTATAATTTTATTAAGTCATCCTTGTGCCTCAACCCTCTTTGTAATATTAAGTCCATAACTCTGACTACATGTGACATTTAAAGGCGCTATAAAGTTAGATAATTATGGCAATATATCTGTAATAATCTGCAATCTGAGAGCTGGAGTGTGTGTGTGAGAAAGAGAGTGAGAGTACATGTAAACATTCAGAAAGTGTGGTTTGAAAGATCATGTATGCATGCAATCCATATTTGCCCAAGATAACAGACAGTGTACCTATACAGTATGTACCACATTGCTCTTATAAACTAACAAAAACAAACAAAAAAATGCACACACTTAATTTACACACACATATCGTTTTCTAGACATTTACAATTCCTGAAGGAAATGTAAATGTTTGACCATGCAAAATTCAGGTTCATGATGCTAGAATGTTGTGCTTTACAGGGTGTTGCTATATTGCGATTCCTCAAGATGTGTCATCTTTTCAATGTATGGCTAGGACACATGTTTTATATTCCATCATCATGTACATACAGTAGTAGTGATGATTGCCTTGGAAAAATTCCAAATATTTCTGAAGATGAAATTATGAACATCTTGCTTTTTTGTGGCACTAATGTCCATTAAATGTTACTAACAGGATGTTCAGTTTTATCCGAAAAAGATCAACTTAAACATGCAACGTTCATTACAGTGATTGTTGTACATATTGCAGCAGTTTGGAAATTAAACATTGCATTTGCTGAAGCAACCATGCCTTTTTATCTTGCTTCTTCAAGCCTTTGAGCTCTTTTATTGTGACTTTTCACAGGACTCAGGTACCAGGTGAGCTAACGAGCAAGTTTACCATGTCAGAAAAGCCTTATATGTGAAGCTGGTTATATAATGCAAATGTTAAAATATATTAGTTTACACATCATCCACTATTGTAAAAGTGTTTTGAGGTTATAATACAGTATCATGCTAGAAACTGTTGAAACGTATTAATCATTAAATTATTTTGGTTTTAGGAGTCCCAAACAACAGGTTAATGGGCAAGGTCAAAAAATACTTCTTTTCATGATATGCATTTATTTTTGCCTTATTGGCTTAAGTGATTGGTCGATTTCTTTTAAAGCAGTGTTTGTGAGCATTTAATGCTCCAAAAGTGGCACCTAGTGGCAAAGAATGAATGTACATTCTCATTCAGACCAACACAAGTGGGCAGGAACATGCTAATGTTTCATTTTGTCGCTGACATAATGTGACTTCCGGCTCGTTTGAAAACCGACTTGTTTCACTGATTCATAGTCGACTTATTCTTTGAGAGACAGTGACTTTATACACGGTGCACTTTCAGATTTAAAACTTTGCAGGATGTTTTCATTCTCTTAGTGATGCACACTGCACGAAAGGACTTAAGAAAATCTATAACAGGGACCCTTTAATTCCCCCCGTAATCATAATTTGCGTAAAAAGGAACAGAAATTTGTGTTTTACTGCAAACTGCAGTGAATTATATTCATTGGTTATTTTGAAGTTTTCAAATATTTTGGATAAAATAGTTTAAATAAAACAAATTATATATAAATCTGTGTCTTTCTGCCCATACAAGTCCAATGTTGTTTGGAACCCATTGACTTTCACAGACAACAGTAATTTATAATACGCCTTCACCAAAAAAGAAAAAGTCTTGCAGGTTTGGAACAATATGGCAGTGAGTCAAGTTTCATTTTTGGGTGAACAATCCCTCTATGTTTTAAATAACAGGCTGCAGGAGTGGATCAGGGAGAAGGCAGTTAAGGTAAAAGTCAATGGCGAACAAGTGGGCCGAGCCACCTGGCAGCACATCCACGCCGATCTCACACCTCTAACACCACCACGCCAAACACACACACGAATCAGAGATGGACGTGAGGGAAGTGTGGACTGAACGGGGGAGGATTTTGGAACATGGTGCTTGGTCAAGCTGTCTTCTCACTCACATGTCCAAGAACACTGTAAAATACATCCACAGACATTTCATTAAAAATAAAACGAGACATCCAGGCCTGCCATTAGGTGTACGTCCTGTCACCGCCACCCCGACGATGCACAACACAACAGTTTAATAAATGAATATCGGTGCAGGTCGGGAGAACAGCTGTATCGCTGTCACTACGGGATTTGGATCATTAATGAAATTTGTGCCAGAAAGTCAGTAGACAGATTCCATTTTAGCTACACAACGGAGACACAGCATATCCTCTGTTAATCTGGATTAACTGCAACAATGAACCATTATTTAAAAGCCATTACACCCCTCTCTCCTGAGTGAGAGCGAAAGGTACACGGATCGTACTAGAGTACAAGACAACATAATCAGACTAATGGTTCGCATTAGTTATGTGCCAAACGCTTGGCTTTTTACTTTAGATCCTACTAAATAAATACGGTGCACAGATCACAGTAATTAAACCAATCCCTTTAAATCACTGCAGATTCTCTTCTAGGCGCCGTCCTCGGTGGTAAACGTCGCTTAACAGATTAATTCATTTGGGACAGTGGGCAGACTCACTGTGTGGGCGAAAAGTGCTCGTAATTTCCTTGGGACAAGGACGCCTCTTGAAAGTTTTCTGACCCTGACCTGCAGGAATCAATAGGTTATGCACGAACGCAAATAGATGCAGTATTGTGCAGGAGAGAATACACACAAACACACGGAGCGAGCGGACTACTGCGGTGCTGTCAGCAGGAGGCCGGAGCTGATGGACATTCTGGTTACGCAACTCAGCAGATCACAGCCATTAGAGGCAGGTGGCCTACCACGCTGTGTGTAGGTGTGTGTGTGTGTGTGTGAGAGAGAGAGAGTGGGGGGTGATAGAGACATGGATGGATGGATGGATGCAGTAGATTGTGACCATATGAATATCTATGACAAAAGGCCCTGATATACTCACAACTTGAGGTAAACAGAGGCTTGAAAAACATTCGCAACAGTTTACTGTTCGTGAGCATCCAGATGCTGGCAGCAGTGTTCAGATGACTATATGAACATTTTTCTCTCAAAATAAACACAAGAAAATTACAGCTGTGCGAAAACAGCAGTGTAAAGAGTACCTGAAAACCATACTATAGTACATATACCTTACAGTGGAAATTACTCCACTACAAGTTACAAGTCGTAACAACTTGATTAAAAAGTCTTACAGTATCTAATTTTAACAGTACTTAAAGGGATACTTAAAATAAACCAAAATACCCCCATATCGTTCCAAACCAGTAAAAGCTTTGTTCATCTTCGGATCACAATTTAAGATATTTTGGATAAAAACTTTGAGGCTTGTGACTGTCCCGTTGACTGCCAAATAATTACGACCGTCATGGTGCAGAAAAGTATAAAAGTGCTCCAACATCTGAGTGCACCATCAGCCATCATTGGTTCACTATGGACGTCTCATTACTTCACTGTAGTGCTACTTTGGAGAATATGCACAGAACGCAAATTACATACGCTCTTCTGTCAGCTGCGATACATTTTCTACACATTTACAATTTGTTTTAAACCAAAACAGCACAGCCTTGTATCCCGGCTGACACAGAACAGCTGTCTCAGTGCGTTCAGTGGATATTCTGGCGCTACAGTGGTTGAGACACAAAGGCGACAAAATATTGAATAGTTTTTTTGTTGTGATAATAATGTTATTTACAACACAAAAAACATCATAAGGATGTCTCAAGAATGTTATTGTAAAAACCTTTTTCTTTATGTTATGGCATCATCACGCAACACCCTACAGCAACCTGTAGCCTAGGGGCCCCTGGCAATGTTAATCCGGCCCTGGGCATCATAATAACTACATATTAATAAGGTTATAAGAATATTCCAGAAGCATTATTTTAAAGAAGGTTTTGTTCTAATGTTTAAATAGCTTTTCTAAAAAATGAAATTTGAGAGAGTGTTTCCGTGTTTTCTAGCGCACTCATGTCCGGTCGTGTCTGGTCTGACTTCTTCAGAGCAAGTAGCTTTATAGTATTAAGCATAATAAACAATTATATTTTTCTGGAAAGTTTTTTTTTCTTTGGCAAGCTGTTTCAAACATCCTCAGAATGGTATTTGTAGGTACAAACATTGGTAACAACACTTTATTCACTTCACTAGTACTCGTGTAACAGGAACTATATAACTATATTTTGTAACAAATGTATGTATAAGAGTAATTGCAACAGGGGTGATCCAGGGGGTGGAGATGGGTAGGCTTAGAGATATGTAAATTGGGAGGAGTTGGATCTGGAGTTGGTGCACTACAATACAACTGTCCACTTTATATAATGTATAACATTCTAGACACCAACAACAATTTATATGTAAAGCCTAACTTACTGGCCGCTGCTGTGTAACATCAGAGTAATTACATGGTAAATACATAGGAATTGTTTACTTGATATAAAGTGTAACTTTCTTCACCAAGGAGTTGTTGGTTGTTACATAATTCCGTTCAGTTACACACGTTAGAGCTGTAGATACTATGTAACAATGTGTACATACACTGTGGTTACATACATCTAGTTACTATGTAAGAACACAAGTATTAGGGACTTAATAAAAAAATGGGACTGGGGTTATTAAATATCTCAGATTTTAACATTTCTTATCAAATTCTTTCAAGATCAATTTTTCTAGCCCTATCCATATTAATTTTACTGCTCTGTGTTAACAATTGTCTAATTTGTTTCTTTTATTTCTAGGAATTTTACTTAAATGTATAAGTGCTCCAAGCAATAAACAGTGGATGCTCTGAGGAATAAACTGTAACATATTGAACAAATTTAAATATATTCACAAAAATTAAAATTATTATTTTTTTAAATACTAAATAATATATTAATATGTATTTTAAAGGTGATACCGGGCTCAATACACCCTGCTTAATGCATGAGCAAAAGCATGGTCAGCCAACACTCGGTATTCTTAATCGGGCTTTTGCCAGATGGTGTCCTACTGCACAGATGATTCATACAAAAATCAGACCCAGCACTGATCTGGTCTAGCGCCTTGGAGACCTAGACATGAAATAAAGACCATTTAATGCCTATATGCACAGGGTACAGTCAGTATCTAAATAGACACTGTATAAATAGACCATTTCTGTTACAACTAACTGAATCACAGTGCAAATGAAGTTCCTTGTAATAGAATACCAGTATGTGCACAGAAGATCTTGCATAAGATTTCTTCCATAAGTGTCTTGTTTTTCCTCTTTCAGCCTTCATTATCAGTGATCATCAACACCTACATGAAGCCAAGCCAGTGCCTTTAAGCTTTGACCTTGCTGAGTAATCTTGAGAAAAATGCATGAGCTAAATCATTCATCGCTGCATATTTATGTGTCAGATTGACCATGAGCCTACTCAATTTGTCCTAAAAAGCGTTGTGCATTGCAAATACGTTATACAACATGCTTCCCGATTGCATATATACAGTAGGCCTATATAGTGTCTTTCCCACCTCTTCCACTCTTTCGCATATGTATACATGGCATGTGAAGGACAGTATGAAATATAAATGGTAAACATTTTGTATGGACAGATGCGGATTAGTGTTCATCTTTGCCTCATGCAGGAGATTAAAGCTTATTCACCGCTAACAGGGTTTATCTTTCTCTGTAATTCTGATTACAGCGAAAGAGGAGAGCGAGAGAGAAAGAGAAAGTGAGAGAGAGGCAAAAGAGATGAGATGATATTAAAAGATGTGCACTATATGTAAGATGACTATTAAAAATAAAGGTGCCAATTAAAACTAGCAGAAGAACGATTTAAGACAGTGGTGATGCTGAGTTGACAAAGTACAGAAGTTTCAAAAAAGTCGAAAAAGGGTGACGTATCTAGAGACAGACAGAAGGTCTGTGCCACATTTGGTAGCTTGAAAGCTCTTTTCAGGAGTAATCTTAAGGATTTTTGGGAGCTTTGATCATCCCCTATGAGAAAACTTTAAGTTAGATTTAAAAAATACATAGCACACTAAGACAGAACAGGAGGACTGCAGGACTGCTCCAAGCTTGTATAGGACAAGTTATAGTCAGAAATGTCTCAGAGTTCAGATTTAATTTTAATAATGAATATCTCTCTCTTAAATAAATAAATATATTAATGAATACATTTATAAAGGTTTCAAAGTTCATAAAAACAACTAAAATACCTCTACAGTAATGTCAAACAGATCACCACCAGAGAGTTAAATATCCTACAGAAATAAGAAGTTGTTTGTCTTCTTTTAAATAAATAATTCAGGCAAATATTTTATCTGTGCAGTCTGCATTGTTCCATGAAAATTTGCTATAAAAGTGGCACAATCAGGTCCCCGGTGCATCTACCAATCAAGAAAACGTGAAAAAGATTAACCCAGTAACTTTGTTTTGGTAAGGCTGTTTCTGCAAGTGATTTCGCTCTCTAGTGGCATTGCAAAGGGATCTCACTATAATATTACAGCCCCTTAATCTGTAAGTTTCCATCCACAGTGCCGATATTTTGATTCGGTGTAAACCTTGATTGTACTGGGTTGGACCGCTTTCTGCTTTCAGAACTGCCTTAATCCTTCATGGCATAGATTCAACAAGGTACTGGAAACATTCTTCAGAGATATTGGTCCATATTGACACGAAAGCATCACACAGTTGCATCACACA
>JAUMHR010000084.1:6823386-6835421 GCA_032361145.1 Enteromius fasciolatus
AAACAATTTAATAACAATTTCTGAAAAAAAAAAATCTATATTTCTTTCTTTCTTTTGTGTCAGCCCTTATATATCAAAGTATTAAGTGCTACAAAATTTATTTGCTGAAATAATGCTGATATAGTAATTCAACATTTCAAATATATGTTAAAGAAGAAATAACGGGGTCATGTTCAAAAAAAAAGGTAAAACTGCATGACAATTTCCTAAAATGCTTTAATGATAGCAGCTCAGTAAAATCAGATGATTGTGGTCTTCAGCATTATTTGCTAATAATATATCACAAATGTCTTTATTAAACTATCTAGAAATACTGCAGATTTTTTCTCATTAATGTTGCTCTATTTTTTAGTTATGAAAACTTTAGTCCCAGCGTTGAATGTGACTTCAATCGTTCTCCACTGTGAAAGCAAAGGTTGCAGAGATCTGAATGAGATGAATGAAACACAATGTTTCTGTGTTGGGGGGTGTGTGTAAGTGTCAGAGGGTTGGGAGGGAAATTGGCCCTGCTCAGTCTGAGACAGGCTCGAGCTCTCAGCTGGATTACAGCAGAGCATTAGAGCAGAGACCACAGAAAACCCTTCAGCTCTAATGTAAATAATGACTGTTAGCACAGGCCCGTACACAAATACACATGCGTGCTAATGCACACCAATAAACATCCAGTCATATAGATTATACACAAGTAATCAGTGGATCTGGCACTGTCAGATGGTCAATTCTGAATTAAGACGGTAACTGAATAAGTAATGTTCATGTACACACAGACACAAACAGAAATGTTGTCATTGTAAACCAGAGTCAAACAGTCTGCCGGTCTACAGAAATAACACAGCGCCATACAGACATGCTAAAATATCATGCATTTGTGTGTGTGTGTGACTCCTACTGAGGGGGGGATCAATAGAGGGGGTGAGTATATCTCCCCCTAATCCCCACAAACTCCATCCTGCCCTGTATGTGTGTGTGTGTCTTCTGTCTCACACTGCCTTTCACTCTCTCAGCCAAACTGCAACTTTCACTGATGGAGACAGCGATGAGAAATGTAACATATATATATATATATATATATACACACACACACAGTATTACAGATATTACATACAACATACATGGTTATATTTCTCATCGCTGTCTCCATCAGTAAAACTGAGAGAGTGAAAGGCAGTGCGAGATAGAAGATAATATATGGGCTTATATTAAATACAGTGAATTTACATTTAATCATTTAGACACTTTTATCCAGAGCCTTTTACAAATGAGGACAATAGAAGAAATCAAACCAATAAAAGAGCAACAATATGTGCTGAAGTCTCTGTCTTACGCAGTATAGCAAGGTTTGTTTTTGTTGTTGTTGTTTTAAAATAATAAACAGGAAGAGGAAAAGTAGGGTAGATAGAATAGAGAGAGTTAGGCCAAGTTATGTTTATTATTATAATAGTTATATTTTATGAAAATTAAAAATAAAACAAGTAGATAGAATAGAAAAAGAATGGAGAATCATAGTAGTAGAGAATCAAGTTTATTTTTTAATATAAAAACAAAAATAAACAAGTAGATAGAATAGAAATAACAAAATATAATATAATAGTACAGAGGGTGCTAGAGATAAAGAATATTTTATAAATAAAAAAATAGATAGAAAATGAAAAGAGAGTGCTAATATTAGAGGGTCGAATTTGATGGCATTGATATTAAATAAAAGAATGATATGTAGTTGAAAATACACATTTGTGTTAGTTATACATTTAGGCAATTTCTGTGAATTAATATTCTTCTAACTACAACAACTAATTGTGCCCGTAGCCAGTTCCTTCTGTATGATTTATAAACTTGTTTCTTCATTGGGACCAAAAAATGTCCCCACAAAGTCAAAAATGACTGCTAGCAGACTTTTTTTTTCCCTTTTAGCAATAATGTGACTTACAGTAATTAAACAAAGATACAGGGTCTCATAAGAATCGGGGGATAAGTCTCAAATATGCATGTGCTTGTACTCACAAAGCAAACAAGCCAGACACTTTAGTCTAATTTTTGCGGGTCAGATCAGGTGGAAATAGGCAATAACTCCACATATTGACGTTTTACAGTGCATGTTCAGCTTCAAATAACTGGCGATCAGACCACTGAGTATTAAAGCAACCCCTTCACTGCCTCAAACTACTGTCATGTTCTGTTTTAACCCCCTCCAAGCATGTAAGTGCTGCTTTACCTCTGCAAACATGATTAAATCAGACAATCTACTGTGTTAAATCCTCTTACAGCTCCATATTACATATCTGCCCAACAAAAGAGACTCAATCAGAACAATCAAAACCCGCTCTCTGGCCCGGATTATCTGATCCCATTGTCATGATTAAAATGAAATGATGGAAAATCCCATGTTCTGAATATAAGAGATATCAAGAGGGTGGAGGAACGCAAATGTATCTGCCCTAAGTCTTTGATACAGATCAGCCATTGTTTGTTGATTTGTGATAATATTACATGGGCCAGAGATGATTGGTTGACATGCACAGAGTATCATTCATTGGCTGGAAAGCTTCAGGATGTGCATCAGGAAATCTGTACAAGTAAATGTTATTGGCTGTTTGTTTGTTTTAAAAGGACAGACTTTAGATACTGTGAAAAACTGAAAAATGTGTGGTTTAATCTCATTCTCCAATAATAAAATCTCAGCAACAAGATAGATTTAAAATATGAACATTTAAAGAATGCTTTAAATAAGGTTCGGTTTATCCAAAAATGAAAATTGCCTGAACATTCACTCAATTTAGGGTCATCTACACGGTAGATTAATTTGGGAACAATTTAGGAAAAATTAGGCATTACATCACTTGCTCACCAAAGGATCCTCAGCAGTGAATGGGTGCCGTCAGAATGAGAGTCGAAACAGCTGATGTGGAGTAAAAATCTGTTAGAAACAAATCCAAAATTTAAGTATGTTAACTTTAAACTGTTTTTTTTTAATATAGCGATTCCTTTGAATTCAAATTATTTTTACTTATTATTTTGGAAGTTTTTTCTTTTTTAAATATGAGTCTATGAGTTATACTTCAACATGAATAATTTCAGATAGCAAAACATTATTTTGAAACCAAGACATATGCATGTCATTACAGAATCAAAATACTTACTGCGCTGTAAAAAAAAAAGGTAAAAATGAAAGCACATTTACATTCACCGCTTTTTCTTTGTAATTACTTCTAAAATTCACTAGCGTTTTCTGAGTGAAACTAGTTTCAAAGCAAATCCTACAGTAAATTTTATTCAGCGTAAAGGTCTTAAAGAGAGCAAATTGTTTTCCAATAATGTCTCTATAACATCCTATAGAGTTGAGCTACAGATCGTGAGTGTTTGTGTGTGTTTCTGCCAGTTCTCCTGTAGTCTCTGCAGGGTGTGGGGATTATCTGAGGAAGTGCAGGGGAGTGGCAGTAATGAAGAGACCTCCTCGAAAGCGTAGCGCACACACACGGTTCAAAAAGCAGTGTTCATTCATGCTATACATTAAAACTAAGCTGAAGCTGCACATCCATATTCTCACAAAAATAAATGATGAGTTCAGAAAAGTTCTCACTGCATTATTCATGTAACACTTGATAACACACGATCAAGCTTTTGAGGGCCATATGCGTTACTTCATACTGAATCTGAGAGCGATGCTCCCCAGCATCAGTTTATCTGTTGTGTTCTCTCCTGTTCCTCCTCAAAGTCATTTGGGCCATTATCCTTCCAGAGTAATTAAGAGGGAGAATATTACCTCAGATACACCCCCTCACCCCTCTTATGGATCGGCCCCTCTCAGCATGATGGATGGAGGTCTGTCACATCAACCTGAGCAGCAGAGGGGTGCAGGACCGGCCATAACACACCTCTAATCACATAAACCCAAACACTTGTCATTACACACTCTAATTGTCAAAATGCAGATGGCAGGGCTGAGTAATAACAGCATTTTGAATGACAGGGTCAGCACTGTGATAGAAAAACAAGCCTCTTTGATCACTGCACTGAGATTTGCTGATTTTCTTTACTTTGATTTGTAAAGACAATGTATTATTCATGTATTTCATCTTGAAAACATACAATATATTATAATTTTTTCCTTATTTGCAGGTAGGGTTGGGCATATTTCCTTATTTCAATTAGTTTAGAGTTGCATTTAGGTTAAATTCTTAAACATATATTAATAGGTAATAAATATTCATTTTAAAAATGCATATTGTACATAATTTATATCATGCATCTTAGGGGTTAGTAAGACTACTTTTATTCATCAAGAATCCACCAACATACTGTACAAGGGACAATGCTACAAAAATATATTTCAAATGAATGCTTCCTTTTGAACTTTCTATCAAACAAATATTAAGCAATGTTAACTGTTTTGAACATTTACAATGACCCTGGACCAACTTGAATAAATAAGCTAGGATTGTTAGGATTGGACTATATTTGGCTGAGAAACAGAAAAAAAAAAGAAAATTGAGAAAATCACCTTTCAAGTTGACCAAATCAAGTTCTTAGCAATGCATATTACTAATCAAAAAATCTGTTTTGATACATTTACATCAGGAAATGTACAAATATGTAACATGTAATGTCCTAATGATTGGCATAAAAGACAAATCTAATATTGTGACCCATACAATGTATTTTTGGCTATTAAATATTCCCAACTTAAAATCTTCTTGAGCATCAAATGAACATTAGAATAGTTTCTGAAGAATCATATGACACGGAAAAATTCATCTTTGACACACAACTACAACAATGATTTTAAATTAGTATTTCACAATATTTTTGTATGTATCAAATGAATGCACTTTAAATGAACCTTTTTCAGAAGCATTTTAAAAACATTTCCAAACCCAAATGGCTGTGTAAATCTTTTTTTTTTTTGTGTAAATTAAATATTGCAAGCAGTCACAATAAAAACCCATGATAAAAGATTCAGTGAATTTATATATGGTTTGCATGCAGTAAATTTTGTGGCCCTTTTATCTTTTTATCCTAATGTAATTTGGACTGAAAGTTGGGGTAAAATATGATGTATATTAGCATAACATAACAGATGGATCAAACAATGAATATAATTTAAATTAGATTTGCATCATCCCAAAAAAACATTTTTAACTGTTTCTGTGGATAACAGTGCATGCTAAAATAATAACTGTGAATTCAATTTACCTTGTGTCTCTTAACGGTGGGCTTTACAGTGGATTGAGGTGATAAAGAGTAAACATGCTTAAGCCAGAGCCTGCAGATTCAAAACAAGTGAAATGTTGTGTTACAAAGGAACAAAACAAATATGGAACAATAAAAAGAAAAAACACCATACATTATTGTCTTTCAGTGGTATTGCGTGTGCGAATAACAAGTTATTCGTGAAAGGGCTTATCTTGAATATTAGTATTAACTGAGGAGGCTTTAGGGCACATCTCTTTTCTCGCTAACTCTAAAGCTTCCACCTCAGGGGCAGAAGAACCGAAAAACAATTGGATCCCTTTAATGTCAAAGCACGTTAAGAAGGCCTTCTGCCACCCCCATATCCTGGAGAAACCTAAGTCAGAAAGAAATTACATAAATCAAATCCATTTTCATTATTACAATATTTCAGAGGCATTATCCCTCAGACAAAACGCAGTAAAACCCCATTTATTCTTTTTAATCCTTCAAAGAGTGGCTGATATTACCTGATACTGATTGGGTTTGCATGGGGCAAGAGTGTGAATGACATCAACAAGTCTGAAAGGCTGGAATCATGTCAGTGGATCCCATTGAGATGATTAAAATGAGTCTGTGTGTGTGTGTCTGTCTCAGCTACTCACTGTCCTCCTGGTCTCTACTCGGACGCACCATTATAGAACGTTAAAAACAAGCATGATGTTTTAAAAGAAATTTAAATGGGGGACAAATGTCTGGAAAGGAATGTCTGATTCTTCATTAAAAGACCACTTCTGAGTCTATGCTGAAATATCTGATCATTGTTTCAGCCCAAAACAAGGAATTTTAAGGACTGTGAATATAATAACAACATTTTATCCATCTATCATATATTATTTTTCTATCCATCTACCTCTCTTTTTATCCATTTATCTATGTATATTTTCTATCTACTGTATCTATCAATCATATTATTTTTCTCTTTTGTATCTATCCATCTACATCTTTTTTTATCTATCTATCTATCTATCTATGAGGTTAGAATTCAGAGTTGAAACTCTTCACAAGTGAGGTGTAATTAGCAGAACATAAAAGCGGTTTAAAGGAGAAAAGCGGCAAAGGCACATGAGTGTTAGTGATTGACTGGGCTTTAAGTGGGAGTCCCCGGAGTGAAGCACTTTCCCGTGATAAAGATCCTGAACTGTAGAATCAGCCATAAGCAGATTAGTACAATAGGATGAGGAGGCTCTGAGAGTCTTTAGCCCAATTCACTGCAGCAGAGATCGACTGCGACTAGTCTACATAAATCTCAACAACCCCCTCCTTCCCAGCCTGCCTGCACTTAGCCCTTCAGGCCAAACATCCCTCCCGAACCCTGGATCCCTCATCTGGAGCCGATGCAGCATGGGCCGTGTCCAAAAACCAATGACATGCTGAGAACGAGCGTGTGACTTACCAGTGCCCGGGCAGGGTTCGCCTAACAATGCTAATCGCAAATAAATGGCTGTGCTACAAATGCTGTTGTCCGGTGATGTAGATAACAATTGTAAAATCTGAATGGGACATTACAGGGGGCGAGGGGGTCATTAGGTCCTGTTAGCGTATCTGACTCTACACAGCTCTTCTCTCATGTCAGGACTCGTCGAGTGACAGTACGTCACCTCCCAGTCTGCACTGTACCGCACAGGGGCCAGGAATCCAAATGACACAAAGAGTTATTCGTTCGTAATGAAGCCGCTTAATGAAACCATTGCCCTTGAAAGTTCTTCATCAATTTCAACCCTCCCTCTCTCTCTCTGTCTCTACCACTCTCGCTCTGTCTTGTCAGCACAGCCACGTGGCAGCTCTATATTAATTAAAGTCACCGTTTCCTGAAGTACTTAAGTGAGGTGCCCTCATTGATAATGAGCAGGTTCAAAAGAGTGCCATCCCTCCAAAATGACTTTTTAAACCAGCCTTATTAAGCAGAAAATTATGCCCAAATCAGCCTACAAGCTCCTCATTAAAAGCCACTGATCCTTGGCCGCACACTTGTTCGTCCGATTTTAATTAGGAACGCACGAGTCTCACTGCCGTGCTAAACGCCATTAATCTTCCCTTTCATTCCGTCTCAGACGCCCAGGAATGTGGAGATCCAGCCCCGCTCGCAGCCTCCGCCTCCTGTCTGCCTGCCAGCCTGAGAGAATGTGAGCGCCGGCTTGAGCTGGAGGCGGCGTATGAGTATGTCCAAGTTAGGAGGAGTTTCTTTTATCCGTGTGAATAGCCAAACACGTTTCACAATACTTAATGAATTCCATATTAAAGGGCAGGAAGTATGGTACAAAATAATACATGAGTGAAGCTATTCAAGTATCAGTGGAGACATTCGTTATTGTTGGATTAGAGGTTTAATTAAAGGATTTTTTGGGGGGGGGATCCGCTTTAGATTAAAATTATGGTAAAACACTTGCAATGGACATACATTTACCATGTTTTTTCACTAAAATCTAATTTTCACACAAAACACATTTTTTACATCTTGTGGCTATACTTTTGATATTAGTATTTGAAGATTTACAGATCGACCTCATTTCACTGTAGATGCTTTGTTCTTTTTCTTAAGACATTTTTACGCTACTATATTGTAGCATCATTTTTGTAGGATTGTTATACTATCAAACTTGAAACTATGAAACCAGCTAATTCTTTCTAAAAGTTAAACTATGATTTTTCCCCTCAAAAAAACACATGCCCACAATGGTGCGTGATGCTTTATGATTTAATCTGCTGTGTTTATTAGCCATTGCAGTGCAGCACACCTTTGCCTGCCTGCCTGCCTGTCAGAATCCTGCATGCATGGAAGATTATGGATGGCCAATTATATAGTTTCTGGCATTAATTAATGATGTTAACCGTCTCCCCCTGCTCCTTAGAAAAAAAGAGTCTCTCCTAAGCTGCTTGCAGGAGGGCAGACCGGGTGAATGTGTGTGTGTAGGTGTATTGTCTGTAGGGTTGCATCTAAATAAATTAATGTACAACATAATATCCATATGTCTGGCAATTCTGTTACTGCATCTTTAAAAATCAATTCATGTTTTTTCAGAGAGACCTTTTTAGCATGCATGTGTGCAAGCATGTCATGTCCTACACTACCATAAATGCCCTGATTGTGTGTTCATGAATGTAATGGCCCTGACAGTGGAGGGGAAATGTGGTTGAACTGGTGCATGTCTCTTTTTTCAGTGTTTCTATTCTCTTGTCGTCTCCCCAAATTTCCCCCCACCAGTTTGGCGTCTGAGGGCCATTACAGAGATTAAGCTGAGGAAGTGGACTGGCTGCCCTGTGTGTCAGCTCACATACACTGACGAACTGGGAGACAACCACTTATTCTCTCCTCCTTTCTCTCTCGTTCTGTTACGCAGCTTTTCAAGACACTGCAAGACTACATGCCTGAAGGCTTATAGCAAAACTTTCTCTGTATTTTTATTTCAGTGATTCAGAAGTAATGTTCTGGCTTCAGTAAATGTTAAGCTCAATCTTTAACATTTGTGGTATGATGTTGATTGTTAACACTAGTTAATAACACTAACTAACATGAACTAACAATAAAATCTTTTTTTTTGTTACAAGGTGTGTGTGCTTGACATTTTCACTTTTAACTTTTTCTAAATAAAGGGAGAATATTTTTTATTATTTGATTTGTTTTTTATCTTGCACCTGGCCAAGTTCCTTTGGATGTGTGTACTATAACCTTTTTGTTTTACCATGGTAATTACCACAAAAAACTATTCACACATGTCCCTATTTTTATTTTAAAAGACAAAAATATGGTTTAGAGCGAGAGACTTTCAATGTGAAAGAAAGTGAATGAGGCCAATTTTTGGTTTTGAAATGTAAAGCTAATTATTTTACACAAGAACAATAGTGGATGTAACTTTACACAGAAATGGTTAATAAGCTTTTTTTTTTTTTCTCACAAAATTGTGTTAGCATCCATATAATGCATTGGCAATAACATGAAATGGGTTATTTAATATTTACATATTAGCCCCAATAATTGCCTTAATACCAACGCAATTTATTTATTTATTATTTTAATGTATTTATGTTTTTATTGACAAGTAATTACTCTTTTATGATAATTGGAGATTGTTCAAATGTATAGGACTTATAAAGAAGCCAAACTATTCTTTTGTTACTTTTTATTTACTATTTCTTTTTTTTTTTTTACTTTTTTTACTTTTATTGTATTTAGTGGTAATCAACATCACGCCCCAAATGCCCATTATAAATGAAACCTGGCATATTCTGTGAAATTAAACCCAAAACAAAAATGCCAATTCTTGATATTGCAGCTGGATCTGTTAGACTAGACCAGCATATCTGTATGAAGCTACAGCTATTCATCCTTGTGACCATTAACCTTCTTTTCTTCTCCTCGGCGCTCCTCGTTCTCATCCAGCAGTAATTCTACAGTTTAAATGCATGGTGTCAGGTGCCTTGTGGCGATGGGTGAGGGTTCGGGCCTGCATGCCACGTTAAGAGCGTTAGCGGGCATCTAGACGGGCAGTGTTGCCCTCCCGCATCCACGTCTGATTAGAGTAACGAACGGAGGGCTGGTCCGTCATGCCACATTGTCCCTCACGTCCGCCTGAATCACATGGCTCCTCGGAACCAAATGACTTAGCCGGTCATTGTATACGACAAACAGGGCCGCAAGCAGGGGGGGCTGTGATGATGTCACAGATCCACCAAAGGGGATCCCCTTTAAAAAAATGCACATCTCCACCTGAATAAATGGAGAGACTGTACAAGAAAAGCAAGAAAACAAACAAAAAGCAGCACCAAAGGGACATAAAAAGAAGCTAATTATCTCATACGGACCATCTGTACCCTCTAAATCAGTGCTTCAGCCCGCGCTCACGCACACGCAGGTCTATCGAGGGTCACCACATACAGACGTACTGCTTTATACACTTTTGTATTTCCTTCCAAACTACGTCTTCTGATTCCAGAGGCCTCTGACATTCTGCCTGTGTGCCTTCCAGTGTCTGCGTGTCTGCTGTGCATAAACAAGCACCAACCTGAACACCGTTTCCAGCAGTCCGCCCCCATCTCCCCTTTGTTGCTCTCGGCCTGTTTGCATCGCCGGAGCTCGCGGTCCCAAACATGTGTGTGCAGCTATATACGTATGTACATGAGCGAGGGCAGAGCTGTGATGTGCTTCCTCAAGAGCTTAATGACTCTCAGCAGTGCTGTCAGAAACACTCGGCAGAGTCCGGCACTTAAGGGCATATGTTTTTCCCTCTCCTCAGCCGCCTGCGAAGAGCGACAAACACACACAAACAGAAGCTCCAAGCTACGGTAATGAAATCATTCTGCAGTGAACCCACAGAAAAGAAGGGCAAATACTGTGAGACGTGAGAAATAACTGCATCCCTAATAATAAAGGACTTTTGTTTTGGAGGCAGATAAAGATGGTACACTTATCAGCACTGACATAAAACAGGTATTTGCATTTAAAAGATGTGAAAGTTGTTCGTATGATTGAGTATCTGAAACAAATGTTTGAGCAAAACGCTAATTAGATTGGAATAAAGTTCTCTAATATATAAAATGCTCAGATTAAAAAAAACTTAACATATACTCAAGAAAAGCTCACAAAGAAATAAATCTTAAAAATAGTTGGGTGAAGTAGTGATAGTGTGCAACAATTAGGAACTGCATAACTTGTCGAGATAATAAATGATATATTCCATTTGATAAATGCATAGCTAACATATAATAACGCTGACCTATGCATCACAGTTCATTTTGATTCAAACACCATGGAGTCAAAGCTCTGAACGATTCACTGAGTATGTGAGTCTGAATCAAATTGCTACTCATGAGCAAATTCAAATCTTGTTGAAAAGTAATGGTGTATTAGAGTCACCTGTTTCATGCATCAGACACCATGACTACTGTAACAAATCTAAAGACACAGCAATCTGACAAATGTCTGTGAGAAGTGACAATACCTCCTGCGCAGGTGGCGGAAATGCATGTAGCTTACTGATTTATTGTCAGCTACTCATGTATTGTGTACTCGTGCACTTCATACTCACAAAGTTAAAGTGTTCGGTTTATCAGTAAAAGACAGCGTTATTATAATATCTGTGTCTGGAGCCATTTTCTACGGTACGAAGTTTAGTGCGAATTAACTTGTGGGAAGTTCTAGAATAGAAAAGAATATAATAGCCTATATCATGCTTGATGTATATAAACCTCTTTCCCAAGATGACATTTGAATAACTTGTTAATAATATATTATTTGTTAAAAACAACACAGTCTCACAACCAATTCGTACGACCTCACTTGTACAATTTTTCTAAAACGGGTAGGTTTAGGGGCGGGTTAGGTTAAGGTCATTCATACAAATTCATACGAATTGGCAACTCGCAAAATACGTACGATTTAGAAGAAATCGTATGAATTCGTACGAGTGAGGTCGTACAAATTTGTATGAATTAGCCACCTCGTAAAATATATACGAATTGCCGTGAGATCAGGTTGGTTAAAAAAGAAGACATAATAGGCTATAGGTTAGTTTTATCTAAATAAATAAAAAATAAAAACATTTTATACAAATCTCTCAAAAGTTGAGAACTATCTATTTTAAATGGGCTAAATATCCGTCAATCAATCCAGTGAAGCTTTGAGATTGTAAATTTCTAAATTTCGTACATTTTAGGCCAGTAGATGGAGGTAAGCGAGCGTCTTTTATCAGCTATTATCGAGTTAACTGACTCAGTTGATTCGCTAAAAACACCAATGCTGCGTCCGAAATCGCTTACTTCCCTACTATATAGTACGCGAAAAACAGCATGCGAGGCGAGTAGTATGTCCG
>JAUMHR010000084.1:6872832-6894856 GCA_032361145.1 Enteromius fasciolatus
AAAAGCTGCTCCTTTAAGGTCATCTTAAATATTAAAATATATATTAACAGGTGCTTCATTAAACAAGCTCTATACAAAATCCCTTCCAAGAACACTTTGCACTATTTACGCATCTATTTTTACGCGTGTATGTGTGTTCACACACCACGGAGAGTCACTGGAGTGTGTCCTTTCCCTCTCGTTGGCTACTTGTGATTCTGAGGAGTGATGTATGATTCATATTTTACAAAGCAAAAACATCAAGATACCTTCCTGACAGAAAAAGACACATTTATGTTTAGAATGTATAATCATAATTGACCATTTGCAAAAAGTTTGACTGACAGGAGATCTGACCAATCAGAAGGACAAATCCTCCACCTAAACTCGAAAAATTATGTGTATTGGTTTAAATAAAATGCCTTCTTATTCTTGTTTATCTGACTGCCCTCAGAAAATGTCTGTGCGAATTCAGCTGAAAACACACCAAAGATCGTTTATTATATAATTTAAAAAATGCCTATTTTGAGTGGAAGCAGAACCATGCTGTTTTAGTGCATGTCTCTTTAAATGTAAATGAGCTACTGCTCCCTGCCCCCTTTACCACAACAGAGCTGTGCTATAACAGCTCTCATCTCAGATCTCTGCCAAAAACATTGGTTTCCTTTTAACTATCATCTCTACTGTGCTAAAATCCTGCATTTTAAAGCCATCTCAGTTTAAACTTCTAACATGCAGTTTTCTGAATGCACATATTCAAAGCAGCTGCAGACAACATGGGAGTACTAAAGTTGTCTTTCACACAAAGGTTTTATTATGATCTGTGTATTAAGTGACAGCAGGATAATATACAGTTCCTACTGTAGTCTACGCTGTTAATATAAACTTAACAATAAAACTAGAAAAGTACTTAATGTCTATGGTTTTAATAATTAAATATTTCTTACTTGAATGCTGCTTTTAAATGCTAGAGATGAAGATAAGATGGCTCTCTTCTAATACAGCAGTATCTGTCAATGGTCGTGGGCAGGGCTTATAAAATGTGATGTCACATTTTACAGCTTCCACGAATGGCTTGTTCTGAGACACTGTTTATAAAAGAAATGGGTGGATTTTGATCAACATTTGTTCATTTTTCTCTTTATGGTGTATTTTTCACTGCATGTGAATATAATTTGTAGTGTGAGAATGGCATAGCAACAGTAACTAAGGAGGGCAGGTTTTATTGAAGGGTCAAGTTGCATTACACGAAAAACACTCTTTCACAAACAATTACAGGAATCTAGTCATTAAATGAACAATAAATAAATCAACGCGCACATCAGACTGAAAGATATTACTCCTGAGCTGACCGCATCAGCACATCTTGGGCAATCAAGGTTTCCACGGAGACAAATGAGCAGCTCTCCATGACAACAGAGTTGGGTAATGGGTTGAGCCGTTCGAATGACAGGGAATTGGAGGCTATATGAACTGTTTTAAGTTTACATTACTCTCAAGCCAGGACTTTAATAGGCCTGAAGTGGAAGAACGAAGCGTTTAAACACTACAACTAGGATTCGCTCCAAAACTAACAAAGCTGACTGATTCATAGAGACCCCAGTGCCAGAGGGCCACAGCCAAAACCAGCCCCTAACATCTTCCTCTAATTCTTTTCCTCTTCGCACCCCCCCACCCACCACCAACCCTCTGACCGGGATCCTGCCAGTAAGACGGCCTGTATTGGAGCTCATTGTGTTTGGCTACTGAAGCACATGCGGTAGCAGTTTATAGCACAATAAAACAGCACAACAGCACTCACAGGCTTTAATTGGATATAATAGCCGTAAATAATTCTGATAATTTCACACCTTCTCCCAGATACACAGTGGAAATTATTTATAAGCCTGCTTCGCCAACTATCATGATTCCCATCCACACGAACACGGACATGTTATTTCTATACGCATTTGTCTTATTTCGCTCCTTGCGAGAACAGTGAAAGCGAGAGGGTGAGAACGGAGGTGCTCTCGGCACAATGAGAGCCGTGTTTTACAGAAGCATGCGTGGCCTGCTGTCACCACTACAACATTTCATACACAGAGTCCTGCAGTGCGGACCAGAGAGCGCCATCAAACACAGAATTCTCCTCTCAAAAGCTTGTTTAATGCCAGGTCAGCTGACACAACGCTGATTTATTTTCTGAGAGGCATGTAAGGCAAAGCGAGAGACTATGAACGCTCACCTCTTCATATTTTATTCATTGTGAAACAAAAAACAAGGACATGCTCTTGGAAATGGGCAAAGCCGTTCAGAAGTTTGGGGCTGGTAAGATTTTTCAGATGTTTTAAAAAGATATTGCACCAGGGCTGCATTTATTTGATCAAAAATACAGCAAAAACAGTAATATTGTGAAATATAAAAATTTTAAAATAAGAGATTTCGATTGAAATTTATTCTAGGAATTTAATTTATTCCTGTGATGCCAACATCAACATTACTCCAGGCTTCACGTGATCCTTCAGAAATTAAAAAAAAAAAAAAGTGTGCTGCTAAATACTTTAATGGAAGTAATGATTTTATTTCAGTATTCCACAGAAGATGTAAAAGAATGGCAGTTATTTATTTTATTCCAATTTCTATTCAAATATTTTAAATATTGATTTCTTTAAAAAATGCTGAAAATAAAGCACAGATTATAATAATAATAATAATTAAAAAGAAAACTAATTCTGCCGTTTAACAGAAAATATCAGGTTTTATTCATTTCTTCATTATTTTTGGATCTCACATAAGTACAGTTTACCTAAAAGTAAAAAATACTGTCCATTTTCTCATGTCGTCCCAAACCTGCATGTCCTTTTTCTTCTGTCAAAAATAAAAGAAGACATTTTGAGAAATGTTACTGTTTTTTATTATTCATTCAACTGGCATCCAGTTCAGTTACTGAAATTCTTCAAAATGTCTTCTTTTTAGTTCTGTAGAAGAAAGAAAGACATTCATGTTTAGAATGGCGCCATAGTAAGCTAATAACTGCATTTGATTTTTGGGTGAACTAGCCTATATCTCTTTAGTGAGTGAGTTTACTATACAGTATATTGAACGAAATGGCTTTGCAAATGTTAAATGACCGAATAAAAGAGTAAAAAGAAAAGTCTTAATTCCTAAATTCCTCTGTAAATAAGAGCAGCAGGGGAGCGCCAAAGCAGTTTATGCATTGTGTTGTCAGGTGACATGTTAAAAAGACATTCAGAAATCATTCATATACATCACAAAGAGGATGCTGTATTTACATATATACGTTCATTGTGTTTGGGAGCACCATGTTTAACAATGGTGGCGCTCTGAATGGGAAGAAGAAAATCATTCTCTTTATCTCACACTTCCCTCCTTCCTCTCCCAGGTGAAAGGAAGCAGATATTCTCCTCGCTGTACATAATTGCCCTTTTATTGTCACATCAGATTCATATCGGCCCTCCGTTACACCGTCTAGAGCGCGTGGAGAGGGCCGATAAATACTGGAGAGACAGTCAATGAAACCAATAAAATCACTAAGACCAATCACATCCAATAAATACAGCCACTCTTAATGTGCTCAGAGTGTCCAACAGTGCCCTCAGACCCCCTCCCCAGGCCTGTGCTATAATAGTGGCCAACAGGCCAGTAATGTGGGGTGACATCCAAGGCACTGCAGAGCTAAGCCAATCATGTGAGCTTTTATTTGACAAATTAAAGCATTATTTCATAATCAAATCAAACTATGATACTTTGGATCCAAATAAAGAATTCTTGTACCCAAATTCAGTTTATAATTAAGGCATTATAGATATGCAGCCTACGGAAGGAGACTGTAAGACTTTTGTTTTTGTTGTGAACGTAGACTAAGAGGTTGCTCAGTGTTTATATGCAAATACATCAAAGCACAATGCATGCATGTTATTTTTAAGAATCAAATTGTGTTGCTGTGACTGAAGGCACAGAAACATGAAATGACAAGCATTTTAATATATTATGAGGCACATCAGCAATTTTTTCTGTAAAGGGCTGAAGACAGATATTTTTTTTCTCAATCAGTCATCTCTGTGATGGGTGTGTTTGAATACGTCTGTCACACAGAGCAGGCCTAAAGGAGCTGACCTGGAAAAAAAGAACATGGCACAACCTGACCTTTCAGAAGATGTCTGTTTTCATCTCCTCATTCTTTCCCTCCCCCCCGCTTTAGGTCTTCATCCTTTCTCTCGGAGACCTTGGGAATAAAACAGGCAGAGAGAGATGACAACACCGCTATCCGAAAGCCTGCAACATTTTAGCTTCGGATGGATGGGAGCTTACACTGGGATTTCTACCTGTCAGATAATGAGAGTGAGGAGAAAGGTTAGGAATTTAAAAAGTGAGATAATCCTTCAGATCTTCAATTTCCTTATGAGAGACTACCAGGAATGATGTGAAATAATTATTTTTAAAAATGATCATGCTTAGGGGATTGAACTAGATGGCAAAACGTATGCATTTGTAAAAAGCATAATACAAGAACACTTCCTATCTTCCTTGTCTTACAGAGTCTTTATCATATTCATAATTCATAGCTCCTCAAACAGAAAAGCGACCTTTCTTAAACTCACAGAAGTGTAATGCTGTTCAGTGTTTGGAAGCACACACACAGTAAAATAGAAGCACTACACGTCTGAAATGCAGGTTACTGGCCAGCAAACAGCGTGCCCTTAATGAAGCCGTAGGGAGGATGTGGGATGGATTCTGTGCAGCGTGATTCAAGACGACAGACCTTAAAGCAGTGAGGAGAGGCGAAGCTCAAACAGCTGCATGCTAAACCTTCCTAAACAGCTTAACACCTAACATAAAATCTAAATATTGAAGAAAACGCCTTTAAATTTGTCCAAAATTAAGTTCTTAGCAATTATTACTACTAATAAAAAAATTAGTTTTCATATATTTATGGTGGTATTGAACAGCGTATTGTTTTCTAATGCTACAAATAAAATTGTGTCCAGGGTCACATGTACATACATGATATATATAAGCGCTTTCTCGCTCTCATAAGCAGCAAATAATAACAACAAAAAATATTATTACAATATTAGAATATATTATTATTTATGTATATGCCATTTATATGCTATTGCTACAAGGTAAGTCAATATAGGATTCAACTAATTGTTGCATTGTAGGCAGAAACACATTTATTTCACATTAGATATTCTTACAACATGGTTTCTTACAAGGTTTCCAAATCCAGTCGTCCGCTGGTGTTCATTTTCCCTCTATACTGCAGGCTTTGTGAGTGGACTCAAAGGGAACATGAAAGAAGAGTCAAGAGCGCTAGACATTTATTATCAGTCATCTCTGGACACTGCTGTACAGGACGTGGTGGGGAATGCATCTGTAAATCCCAAATTATTGTGCTTCTTCATTTGTTGAAGATGCAGGAAGACTTGAATAAGGCAGCGGACATTATTCAGACTGATTTGCCTAATAAATCACAAAGCTTCCTTGTGGGCATGAGGGCTTTTTAAATGTGTGTAGTTGATATCAATTCATTGTGGCATGGCAGAGTTGCATGATAGAGGGGTGTGCGGAAACAATAAATAAACGGCCGGCACTGGCAAAATTATTAGAACAGAGATTTTCATGTGAACGCGAGAATGATCAGATACAATTATATAGCACAGCAGCGTCAGCCTCAACACCAACACCTGCTTGTTAAAATATCCCACAAGAGAGTATGGTGTGCTTCAGGTGCCGCAAATACCAGATCAGACTGCCATACCGTTCCAACCGTGGTGCAAACAGATCAATGGCTGCTGATGTTGACATTTATTAGGCTGTACTGAAGTTCCTGCATTGATATCGACACTCAGATGCATCAGCCAAGTACCTCAAGAGGCAAGGTGTCAATAATTCTGAAGAGCATCATGACTGAATGCATGCAGAACACTGCATCACACAGCTTGCGGCAGGTTTTTTTCTTTCCAGTTTACTATCTTCAGAATTCACTAGAATTCGGTTTTATCACGAAACACATGCAGAGTTCTGAACATCCAGCATTTGGCTCCGGCCAGTGCTGTACGCTGTAAAAGATCATGCGTGGTTATGGTCCCTTTCTCGTGTCATATTCCATGTCGTGGAGTCTGATCTGGTCAGAGGCATGTTGCAACAAAAGAGCCAGAGGGAAATGACGGATGGGAAGTGGCTGGAATGTTTTGTGCTTTTATGGAGATGATAAAATGGCTGTGGAACAGTATTTGGGCTAAGGTCACAAATATTTGTATTGCACTGAAATGGCTTCTTATTCTTTGGATTTTCAGTTCAGGACCTGTGGTTCATACTCAATTGTTGCAGATGTTGCCTCTGTGTATATTCTCTCTTATTTGAGACCATTAGCTACCATGTTGTTAAAGAAAATAGATTGCCATAACAAAAAACCTTACATAAAATCTTATAAAAAAAATTAAAAATAAACGAAAATGCTTTCTAAAACTAGCACTTGAAATACTACGGACTCAAAACTAAATTCCTTTCTTATTTGTTGACGGTTTGGAATTTTAAATAGTTCTTAAAACATTGAAAACTTTAGTTTCTCCCTGACAATATTCGTATTTGGAATTTTATTGTGAGAGTTTTTGCTGTGTTTATTTATTCGCTGCTCTGGCGTTACCTGAACTAGTTTTTAGCAGCAATCGGCAACCAAACTAATTTAAGACAAAATCGTCCAAACTCTTCTTGAAGGATAATTTAGTGCAAACGAATTTTGTTACATTTATCACCCCAAAATCGTATAGCCCATACTTACGGCGGTACGTCGCTGCAACATATACATCACCCTCTGACATGTGCTCCTTACCTGTAAATAAACGATCTTTCGTCATTTTCGTTTAGGAAAAAAAGCTTGAATGTGATTTTAAAAACATAGCCTACGAATCCTTAGCCTTTATTCTTTACTCCAGAAGCAATACGGAGTGTTCTGACTTTTTAAAACCGACTTTTTCGCACAATGAAACTTCAAGCATCTTCTAGATTTGACACGAACGCGCTGGACACGTGTGCGTGGATGCGTGCGCGCGCGTGTGTGTGTGCGTGCGTGCGGGGTTTGACTGGATGGTTATCCTCTGAGTGATTACCATTCGGTACACACGAAAGTGCAGGCCCCTCTCGCATTCAAATCATTGCCCACCATCTTGATTGTGGAGGACAGCTTATGAGGCCCCGCAGATTGTTCGGGCTTGACAATGGATTCTTTTGTGAGGGTGTTTCTCTTTATTTCCTCAGACAATACTTGAGGGTCCTTCTGGTTCTGCTCTCAGGAAATGTTTGCAAAGTTACACCTTACTATACCTCTCTAAACAAGTAGGCAGTATTAAACTTCTTTTCCACTCGCAAGTGGCCACTAAATGGATGAATTTTATGTGATGGTGGAAGCGCGCTTGATATTTTAATTGTACATCCAGTGTCTCCGTGTGTGTAACTTATGTCTACCCATGACTGAGAAAACGCGCGCAAAATCACAGCAGACACTTACAGCGGCCTTTCTCTTTAAAAAACTGTTAAAAAGTGCGCATCACACGAACTCCAAAAAGCAGAGGGCAGCGCATATGTGTGTTTACGTTAGAATTGAGTGGCCATACAGGCGCCATGTTTAGGAGTTTCCCAGGCGCACCGGGCCGCAGAGATGACCTTTCCGTCCTCTGCTTGAATAGCCGCATAAGTAAAGCGCCCAGCTGGGCCTGTCTAAGCCTTCAACGTCAATTCGAAAATCGGTATGATTTCCCTGGGAAAAAATCTGTTAAAATCTGGAAATGTTCACGTTTCTGTGTCATACAAAAGAATGGCAATAATAACGCAACGGAGTAGGCTATCCTACTAATAGACTATAATAAACTCTAATAATTATTTATTGTTGCTGTTGAAAATAGTATTAATAAAATAATAGGCTATAATTGTGTTACTGTTATATAATACGATGCTGTTGTTATACATATAACGATTAAACAATAACGATAAAACAATCAGTTTGGTCTCTTTAATTTTGTGACTTAATGTTTCCTTAATAATACAATATAACAAGGGTAGTATTTTTCTAAATAAATATTCTTAAATACAGGCGTTTCATTTCAGTACCCAGAATCTTCAGTTATGCCTTGGTGCTAACGTGGTTAAAAATGACAAATTTACATGTAATATTAAAGGGATCGAAATTTCATATTCAGTTATATTCTGATTTTAATACATTAGGTATAGGCTACTACACATTGCTAAATCATATTATATCACGATTTATTTAAAGGCATCTGTATTTTGGGGTTTCGGGAAAACGGAAACGTGCATTCAACTCTAAAATAGCTGTCACCTGGCT
Organism: Enteromius fasciolatus; assembly: GCA_032361145.1. NCBI lineage: Eukaryota > Metazoa > Chordata > Actinopteri > Cypriniformes > Cyprinidae > Enteromius > Enteromius fasciolatus. The sequence goes on from JAUMHR010000084.1 coordinate 6,881,159, forward strand.
TTGACCCCTCAGGAGTCTATAAGCTTGCGGTGACACTTCTACCCGCGCGACAGGTACAAGCCCAAACACCACAACACAACCATGTTCAACCAGCCCAAATTAGTTATGTCGCCAGTGCCTCCACTGTAAGCGCGCGGATGGATGCTTTAATCCGTCCATGCAGCACATGCGAGCGTTCGTGAACGTGTAGAAACACAACGCGCAACTTTAGCCAAAGGGCTGCCCGTGCAGCTTCACCTTTAATGGCCTTTATAAAATTAACGCGTGTGACGTCTCTTTTTTTCCCCAATCGTTTGAGAACTGGCCCTTCTAAATAGCAAAACACTTTAACACGTTGTTCGTAACACCAACACTGAAGAGCATTTTTCTCACTGGAGCCCAGAGTTCAGCGGCCGGGCCGCGCAACGCTGAGGCCCACTCCCCTCGCTCTTTGTTGGGTCTATTGTAGTGAGTGTGTGTTGGGATTGGGGGCGTAATGAGAGGGCTGCGACCCCCCGATGGGGTGGATTTGCTATCCAAAGACCGTTAGACAGCGCCTGAATGAATTGGGACTGAATGTCATTGTAATGCAACTGAACAGCTCCTCCTTCACGCAGTTTAAGACGAGGAGGCCGCTCAACTGAGCAGGGAGAAATAGCCAACTGACGGCGTTCAGCGCACTATTTCTGTCCTTTTCTCTGCCGTCCTCTTCTCATCTTCTCCAGCTATGGACAAGTGGCCGTCGTTATCCTTCGGATTCAGGAAGGTGTTTTCCCCACTGATAAAATCCTCTAAGGGCCTTCTCTCAGAGCCGGGATTTGTGTGGCAAGAGATCTAAAACCAATGAACAAGAAACGAAGCGAATATGCGTTTAAAATCATCCCAAATACCTCGATTGAAGAAAAGGCGTCTTGCTCTTGATGCAGGTATCATCCTGACCATTCTGTGCTGGAATCTCAGTTTTCGTTTCGTTTATAATATAGGCCTGCGCTCAGACGCGTTTGTTAACCAAACGAAACGTAGCTATAAATATCGTAGCTTTACTAAATAAACGTGGACGACAACGACAACAGAAAATGAGGTAGGCTAATACCCCCCCAAAAAATAAAAAATAAAACACCCCACTGCTAAAATGCATCTTTGGGAAGCACAGAATAACCCGAATACGCTATACCTTGAGATCTGAGACTGTTCTTCTCGATACCCTTTTGTTCCATCCGCAGGGGAGGTGTGGAGAAAAAGCCTCTTGAAAATCCAGTCATGCCAATAATGGTCAAGATACATCTTTGAATTCTACCACAACCGAGCTATAGGCTATCAACAAAGAAGAATTTCGTTTTTATGCAATCTCAAAATTGACATCACAAATAATAATTTAGAGTCAATGTCACCGAGGTCAAAGACGCTTGTCAAAAAGGCAGTGAGCATTCATTAAATGTGTAGATTAATCGCGCGTTGCTTAGGAAACAATATTAGAATTACTGGAGCTAAAAAAAAAATAGACATTTTATTTAAAATGATAACTAGGGGGAAAATGGCTCATTTTTAACTCGCCACATGAATGGAACATGTTAAGCGTCATCGGTTAATGCACTGTTCAATGCTTTGATGAGATAAGAAGAAAATGAATAGAACTGTGATCAAAAGCCACATACACGTGACATTAATAAAAAACGAGTGGTGTGTCTATCAAATGCAGTAATGCAATAGGTAGAATACGTTTCTAACCAGGTGTAATTTAATATTACGCCCTACATTTTAAGAACAAGGGCAGCTATTTGATTTTATTAAGCTTTTAACAAGCATTTAAACTGACATCAACTAAATATTATAGTTAGATAATATAGATGGAAAGAATAATTAGACTGAACTTACGACAAATGTTGAATAGTAACTGTGTGCTATTGGTACATTTTAAAATAGAGAGAAAATGGGAAAAAACGCACACATAGAAAACCTGCATTAGGGAATCACGTTTGCTTCCATGGCGGAGGAATACTGTCCATGTACATGATTTTTGAGAAATTGAAAATTTGCTCAGATAAATTCTCAATCCCCAATTCTGCAGGTTAAAACATTTTGAAATGCAAAGCTGATAGCACTGCACACCCTGTTAAGAGACTGAAAAACAAACGAATTTAGACAGTAAACGAAAACACTGCATCCACCTGGTATTCTCAGAATATGGTATCTAATTGAATAAATAAATAAATAATTCCCCCTTGAGAGATTATGGATTGGACTGTTTTCCATTGCATAAGAGGTAGACCTGTTTGCATTACGTTACAATCCGTTGGACTTGATTCTCTACTGATAATTTTTCATTCGCTTTTTCGACAAACATTACGAAGCACGTTCCAGACACGTCATAAATATCGACAGGGGTGAGATGCTGAGGTTTTAATTTAAAATATTTTTCTACATAACCACTTCTGCATGTGTGCCTCAATTGATTACTTCATACAGTTTAGGACAGTCCATTAAGGGGTCTGTATGCACAGGAAACATTAAGGCCAGTTTAGCGTGGATGCAAACGCGTCTGTACGCGTCAAACCAATAAAACTATTTCCGTTCACAATGCACGTCTGGGTGCCCTCTTCTCTTTGCAGAATGTCAGGCGCGCGCTATTTCAAGGACATCTCGCTGATGAGGCTTTGGCTAATGGGGGAGAACTTGGGCCCGGGCCATGACGTCATTATGTCCCAATGTAATCCGCTTGCGTTGAGCCCAATCAGCAGAAGGCTGCGCGTGTCTGGGACGGGAAGAGAGGACTTCTAATCCGCGAGACTGGATCAGAGAGGCTGAAAAAACACTCAGGGCAGGACCAAAAAACCGCTGACCGAGGACGATCGAGATTAAAAGGGATAGATCGGGAAGAACTGGCCCCAGTGCCTGCTCGTCTGAGGATGAATTTACCGACGGATGCTGCGGAGATTGTTTTAAATGGAGGGAAAAAGCAAGTCATCCTCAAGAACAGACTTCGAGCGCCATAGCTCCCGCAAAGTCACCGGACAGAAACGAAAACAGAACAGAGCGTTCGAAAATAGGGATACCGCTGAAGTATACGCGTCGTTCTGATGCCTTTCTGCGCTGTGTTAACGCGTCTTCGCGATACAGAAGAGGAACGCTATTGTGCAGCGGCGATAAGCCGCGAATGAGGGCGTATTTGCATAGACGAGAGTCGCCGCAGCATCTGAGCTGTGGAAACATTCCTGTTCGTACACCAGGATAGTCCGTTTTTAAGTACTGCGAGGATTTTGTCCTCAGTTTTCGAGATGTGACCCAGTAAGCATTTCTCAAGTGATACTTTCATTGCTCATTTCTTCAAATACATCAAGGACAAAGGAACCAGAGCGCCGATTTAAAGATTCCATGAAGAAACCCGTGGACGCAATGCACGATTTTTTTTTTTTGCTCTGGTTTCTGTTTTACCCCGAAGGAAAATGCTATTGAGCGCAAGAGTAATTGCGCTGTATCGATTGACTTATTTTCCATTGTGTAAGCTTAGACATGGTGCACGTCATTAATCTGTCTTTAAACTGCATTAACAACCGCATCGCATATGGACAGCACCACTGAAGAGTAAAGCGGTGGATGCAAAGGTGTTAAGTAGGTCGGCTCGTATGTAAGCTCGCATGCAATTCATTTGCTAAAGCGGTGTTGTACTGAAAGTGTTCAAATGTTAGCTCGTGGATAGGTTACATGTGCAAGTCAGGGCGCGAAATTTGAGTGTCAAATGATCCTCGAGGGGTTTTGCTCACTAGGATGCTGGCGCCGTTCGTTTCTCTCCGAGTTCTCGCTCTGCGTGTTCACAGCGGACCTTGATTTAATGTCCATACAATTAAGGCACGCGGTGAATGCCAAGAGAAGAATCTCTCCAGCAACCAGTTCTCGCAAGTACAGTTAAGCAACTGCACAGCTCGCAAATCAAGGCACTAAAGAGGGGAAAGATTAAGAACGAGGACCTCTATAGAGCGTGTAGAAAAGTGAGTGGTTAGGCAGCATTTTTGTTTTCCGAAATGTCGATGGAATTTACAAGTAAATTAAGAAATAGAGGCCTGATTGACATCGTAGATTAATTGGGAAAAAATTAGATCCTAGTGCACAGAGATTTTATAAAATTGGACTTTAATTGATACCACTGTTACTCTGTGGGGATAATTTAATACTGCCGACGACAATATTGAAAAAATGCACATGGTTTTACATCCGTAGATAGTCTGAACCATTTATATAGCCTACTCTCATCCAAACGGATTTGCCTCAGCTGCAAAGTGACGTGAATTTAGCTTGGCGTAACTGTACGAGAGCGCCATCTATAGTGCACGTTATCTATGTTGTCTTCAACACAATTGGGGAATAGTAATGCTGTACTGATAATTACATCATGTCACAAACACTGTAGCCTACTCTTTCCCGCCCTTAACCATTTAAAATAAGTTTTTATTCGTGTGAAAAAGAGAAAACTGTGAAACAAAACTGTAGGCTACGTAGTTATAGGTAGGCTATATAAAAATCTGGAACAGGCCATATAAAAAATGTTTTCACGTTATTGGATCTTTAAGATCCTTTGGAGAGGGTCCATTTGCCTCAATATAATTTAAACCTCATTTTGAACTCATACTCCATGGCTCAAAAACGTTTATGTAATATAATAATGTGCGAATGGTGTAAGAACAAAAATGGCGCTGCGATACCCCTCAACAAAACCAATGCAAGGAAAAAACGCACAACTGTCTATGCAGCATCCAAAAATATCAGCTATTATACACTACACTATTATATTTCAGTCTGAAGCTACATACATTGCCTGTTTCTGACATTTTAATTACTGTGGTAGTTTATTTTTTCAAATCTTGCACCAACTTACATCAAACGATCAAATGTCAGCATCTAAATGTTAATATTTAACAGGGTTAGTTTAAAAGATGATGAAAGACTACTCTTACTATTATTCCTATGCTGCATCACCCTAGAAATTCACATTAAAAAATACTTTGAAAAATACTCAAATTGCATTAATTTTAAATACTCCGTTAACAATTGCGGGGCAGATAATGCATAGCTACTCTCTTGACGATTCCTTTACGTTTTAGCAAAATTCGTACCATCTCATCTGTTACACAAGGACTAGGTTTAGGGCTGTACCTTCATGCTAATGTTCTCCTTAAAAAAAAAAAAAAAAAAAAAATTCGCACGAATTAATACGAAATTGCCAACTCGTAAAATGAAAAAATGTGATTGGAGGATTAATTAACTCCGTTTCCAATGATTTTACACGGTTACAATTATTCGTGGATAAGGAAGATTACATAATTTTGTCTTGTAAAGTCCAACACTTGCTTCAGGAAATACAGAGTAGATATTTTGCATATATATCCATATCGTCAGAAATATTCCACATACACAGAATATAGAGCGCTACACAGGTAAGTAACAGCTTTTAGCTAAACATCTACTCTTGATATTCTTAGCTCATTGTGCTGTAACTTTTAAATAAACTTGTATAATCACATTTGTTCGTTTGTCTGTTTTCTTTTCTTCTCAAAATGACTGCATTGTTGTGCTGTCGGAGGTGCATAAAGGCCTACACAGTTTAATAATAAACAACTACATTAATAAAAAAGCGCTATGATACGTTATTATTAGAAATCGTTTTTGAATCAAAGTAGCTCATTAAAGCAGATCCATCAAAATTGAGGGAAACAATACGCCAACAAAAATAAAATGCAAAGTGCCACGCAACTGAACCTGGCATTAAGTAAAGGTATTTTTTATGCCCTTTTGCGTGTGTGTAAGTTTTTGCTTTGGTCTAATTTGACCGATATTATCCATAAGAGCTGAAGTGCGTAAAAGTGCGCCACTAACTTCACTTAAAGGAATTGCAAAAATAATGACCGTTTCAAACTGGTGTCTTAAACACACCTCTCCGCCATCGGTAGTCCCGCCCCAAACTCACACCATTATTTGAGCATTGTCAGACTGGGCAGTATTTTATAAACAATGTAGCGAAGCATTTTACGGGCTGAGTAATCCACCTTCAAATTGTAATGAGTATAAGGCGTGGTTTTAATTTCGACATACTGTAATTTTATTTCATTGTAATGATCAGTTTACTATTCTTAAATAAAAGGCATAAAATGCAGATGAACGAATAAATATTTCTAGCACTGGCAAAACCAGTCAAGACATCGAGTCTAACGCGTTCAATTTATCAATCAATACATAATAAGGTTGAATAGTTACTCAGAAAATGCATTGACCATTTGCCGGTCAGGCTATAACCATTTAAAACGATAGTTTAAAAGATAAAGAGAGAACGGTAAACTAATCCGTCCGAATGAATAATAATTTAAAATATTATTGGTCTTGGTCTATACATATTAAGCTACTGTGTAAGAAAATAAAGTTAATATAAAAACACACATTAAAGGAAATGTGACAGGCTGGCAAATGACGAGGCGGTATCAGGACCATGGAGAGCTCCCGCTCCGGTGCGCGCGCGACACTTGCTCTGCTCTCTTCTATTCAAACAGATGATAAACGATGACAATATGCATGCATTAAAGTTAGAAAATCATGCCGTTTATTACAGCTGCATACTAACCCAAATTCATCCAGTGGTGAAAGAAACAAAGGCACATTGATGAGATAACATATTAACATTGCCGCCTAGTGGGGTAGAGCTCTGCTTTAACTGTACTTTGGGCTTTTATATCTAGGCGAAATACGATCCCGCTGATCAAAGGAGACACGCAACCGATTTCTTTCAAATACTCGTTACGAGTTCACAGCCCGTGAGCTTTACAGCTGACACATATATCTAAGCACTTTCAGTTCAGTAATCGCCTTTGGATAAAACGCAACAGTTTCTCGCAATTCGCGGATGTTCTCTTCCTGCACTGAAACTCACTGCGCGTCTGGCTGACAAAAACACTCTTCATATATCGTTTTCTTTTTAAACGAGACTTTTAATTTGCATATAGAGCAATTTTCTTCCAATTTTTCTAAAGCTGCACAGACGAGAACGTTATTGTGACCAATTATATAACAAGTGTGTATTTTCTTGCTTATTTACTTCTTTATTTATTTATCTGCCTTTAACATTAAGAGTTTAAACATAAACCAAACAACTTTTTTTTAAATATGCATTGCATTTCAGTGTTCATTGTAATTTCTTTAAAATTATAAATACCTTTGTATTTTATATTAAACAAAACTGATCTGAAAAGTACATAGATGAAATCTGTATTTCGACTGTTCTTAAGGATTCTATATATCTGATGTTCAATCGTGTTTTTGAGAAATAAGTCTGAATGCTGTGATTTACTGTATGAATTGAATGATTGTTATGTCCCATACAGTCGTACAGTGTAAGATTATTGGAGAACGTTTTATTAGAGTATGTATGTAATAGGGGAAAAAAGGTTTAACAAATTTAACTTTAATTCAACGTGTTTGCCATTTGCAATTTTAGAGTGAAAAAAAAACTGTTACCAACATCAACCACCTGAGGTCAGCATTACCCTTAAAACGCACGCCTTGCGTGAGTCTTCAGTAAGACAGATGACATGTTTTTTAAGTTTTAACACAGGATCACTGGGAATATTAGGATGCTGTTTCGTTCTACATCTGGGGTCAGTTTTATCTTTCCTTAATTAAGGTGTATTCCTTAATAAATAATACAAGGTACAAGAGTTTTTAAACAAGATCTACTGTTAAAACTGCAATGAAAACATTAATTATAAACATCTAGAAAATACAAAACTACATCGCTGTAGAAAAAAAATGGACGGATCCAAAGAAAATAATGACAGAACAGACATCTGAACACCTGGCCAGATTGAGCCTAGAACAGAAGAAAAACTCTTTATTGTTAAGATCTATAAAACCTAGGTAAAAAGGGATAATAGTAAAGGTGATTTCTCTCACAGATCTAATTAGACCTATTGTAAATGTACCGAAATAATCTTAAATTAGATGCTTTGATTATTGCAGTGTAGGAATAAAAGATATGCACTCATATTGAGAAGCAGTGCAGTGGGTTAGTGAAGCAAACTACAGATTTAAGGGGTGATGAAATCATTATCCAAACAGAACGCATACCTTGATGAGCCCAGGCAACACTCCATATATATATATATAAATGAGCATCATTTTACTATATTGATACTGCTACAAAATATCACTAATCAATCTGGGCACAAACTCTTGTATCACATGCTTGTCAAAAAAAACTGTTCTATATTCTGCCCTATCTCTTTTTAATCTAAAGCCCTGGTGGTTCGGTGAGCTAGAAATACAATTTTCAGTATGAAATCACAGCATTTTCTTCTGTTACAATATGAACCTCTCCCCGGAGTGAGAGAATGTGAGCATATGTAGTCAAGGACCTGGGAAAATTATTCAACACATTACAATTCATCCAGACTGCCAGAGAAAAAGTAAGAGAGGGAGACAAACAAAAGAGAAGCAGAGATGGCATTACGTGACTGAAATAAAGTGAAATGGATGACCAGATCTTTTCGCACAGAATGTTTCGATATATTACAAATACAAAAGTCAAATTCACTCTCGTATTAATGAAATTCTTAAAGGAACCGTTTATCCAAAAATTTCAATTTTGCTAAAAATGTAGTCACCCTCAGGCTATACAAGATGTAGACAATTTCATCACTTGCTCACCAGTAGATCCTCTGCAGTGAATGGGTGCCGTCAGAACAAGAGTCCAGGAGGCTGATAAAAACATCACAATAATCCACACAACTTAGCATTGTGCCAATAGACAACTGCATATTTGTGATAAACAAATCAAGATAAGAAGCTTTTAACTTCAAACCACTGCATCTGGCAAAAATGTAAAAAAAAAAATATTGGTTTCTTCAGTGAATCGTCTGAATCAGGAGAGAAATATGCACAGATCAAGCACCATTTACAAGCAAAAACAGTCCTTGCATAATTATGGATTATAGATTTGTATTTTATCCAGACGTAATGGTTTTAAGTTCAAACACCTTAATGATAGATTTGTTTCTTTCAAACTTGCTACATTACATTTACTGCAATTACATTTAGTCATTTAGCAGACGCTTTCATCCAAAGCAACTTGTGGGCGATAGAAGCAATCAAAACAACAAAAGAGCAACAATATGTAAGTGCTGTGACAAAGTCTTGGTTAGCCTATAATGCAGTACATGTAGCAAGATTTGTTTTTATAATGAATGAAAAGAAAACAAGTAGATAGTATACAAAAAGAATAGGGAACACTACTGTTAAAGGGTCTTTTTTAATAAAAATAAAACAAGTCAATAGAAAGAATGGATAATGCTAGTGTTAGAGGATCATCTTTTATGATAAATAAAAAACAAAACAAGTAAATAGAAATGTAAATTAATAGGGAATGCTACTGGTAGTTTTTTTCTAGAGTTTTTTTTTTTTTTAAGAAAACAAGTCAGAATAGAAATAGAAAAGTACTGGAGTTTGTGGTGTGAATTAATGTGATATTTTTTTTTAAATCAGCTGTTTTGACTCTGACGGCACCCATTCCACTGCAGAGGATCCATTGGTGAACAAGTGATGTAATGCTAAACTTGAACAAACAAATTCATCTACAGTACATGGCCTGTAAATTTTCATTTTTGGGTAAGCATTACTAGTAAATAAACTTGTCTGTGGATACGAGACTGTCTAAGAACAGTCATTTTCTTCCAGCATGCAGGATATGCTTGATGCTTCTCCCCAGCTGAGATGTCATTGCTGTGTTTCCTGTCTCAGTTTGGGGAAGACCAGACCATCTGTCTCTGTCTGGCCTGGGCCACCACACTAGAACTCTCTTGTAAACATACACATGCTGCCATAATGTGCTTTTGCAGTGTGGAATACATTCAGAAATCACATTTATAGAAAAATATGATGGGAAGGTAAAGTGTAAAGCTGTATTATCAAACTAGAACACTATACTATTTCTATAGTTAGTCTAAAACGGGTCCATTAATATAGTCAACACATAATAACTTCCCTTATTTTCCTGTTTTAGCTTTTATCAATGTTTGTACCCTTGTCTGTTAGTCTAAATATATGATTTGTTTTATAAGCAGAGAGAGGCAGACCGAGAGAGAGAGAGGGCTGAGCTAACAAAGTAACCAGAGATAGTTACATAATCATTTCAATCCTAGGGGCTTTAGCACAAAGGGTCTCAAAATAAACGGAACAGTCTGTGTGAACACGTACTCTGATATGCTGCCCTGAGTGAACCAAATATAGCATTACAGCCAGTTACAATCTTCGTATCATGTAATTAGCGTCTATGTGAAGGGGACGGGCTTTAATTACAGTCAGATGCATCCACCACACACAAACAATGTGATCGGTTTAATAGATTTATTGGGTGTGCTGCTTTGTTGTCAGGGCCAAACGAATGAGGAAATACCAGGAAAAAGTCAAACTGTTACTCAACAAGCAATCGATAATGTGTCAAAGGTTATCAGTCTTTTACACAACTCAAGCTCAATAAAGCTCTACAGAAGTAAAAGTAATCTCTAAACCAACAAAATGTAGGTTAGACCCTATTCCATCTAAACTATTAAAAGAGCTGCTTTCAGAAGTCATAGATCCTCTTTTGTCTATTATTAATTCATCATTGTCATTAGGATATGTCCTCAAAGCCTTCAAACTGGCTGTTCTTAAGCCTCCTGTTAAAAAAACACAACTTGACCCCAAAGATCTACCTAATTACAGACCAATCTCAAATCTCCCTTTTCTGTCAAAGATACTAGAAAAGGTAGTATGCTCACAATTGTAATCATTCTAAGAGAAAAATGGTATCTGTGAGGATTTCCAGTCAGGATTTAGACCACATCATATTACATTTCAAATGAAATACAATTTCAAAATTACAATTCACTCATTTTACATAAAAAACACTTAAATGTTTACCAAAAAAATAAATAAACCAATCTCTTAATGCATGTCAGAATACGCACCAAAAAACCTCTGTCTTAGTTTTTTCATTTCAAACAATAAGAAACTGTGATTTGATGTAATTTGTGACTTCAATAGTTCTAACACTAGAAATGAGAGGATGGGTTCTCCTCAGCTGTAAGATCATGCATCACCAACAATTTGGTTTGTGTGGATCTCAAACTCATTCTCAAAATATCATTTGTTTATTTTAAACATAACATTTAACATTAGTTTAAGCATATTAACATTTTTCAATAAAGTTTTTGTTGAAAAATTACATTACTAGCAAGAAGTCATTTAAAATGTTTGTCTTTTTTATAAAAGTGGGCCATGATATACTAATAATATACTATTCCCACATAATATCAGGCATAACTAATGCTCACACATGTAGTTCTTAAAGGGTCAGTTCACCTGAAGATGAACACTGTCATCATTTACTCACTCCCATGTTGTTTCCATAATAAGAGCCTTTTGTTCATCTTAAAAACATGAAAATGAAAATATATATTTATATATTCATACAGTTATAATAAAATGTATTCACTCAAAACTGGCGTTTACAGTTTATAAAAAGATCCATGTGAAATCAAATCAATGTGAATTGAGTGGTTTGATCCAATTTATATGATGACCTTGATATACTTTATATGATATAATTCTATGCCTTTATTCACATATAAACACTAGCTCTCCCTGGTAATTAGCAAACAGTGTTTGCAGCATCCGGTTTTGGTAAATGGAAGCTCAAGCATGCTTGACTATGAGGTTCATGTTTGAGATTAAGCATGTAACTGTGTGATTTGTTCTCATGAACCAAGTATGGTTGAGCATCAATTTATGTTCCCTTATTAAATGTAAATAATCTTAATAAAAGCTTCAATTAAATCTGTTAGTCTATCATATAAAGCGACTGTATCTTCAGAAGACGTGGATTAAACTGCTCAAAAAAAAATTTTAATGTCTTGATGAACTTCTTGGCAGAGGTGGACAAAGTATACAAGGCCATTACTTGAGTGAAAGTATATACTACTGGTAAAATATTACTCCAATACAAGTAAAAGTTGTCAACATTTTTTAACTTGAGTGAAAGTATAGAAGTACTTGCTTTTAAGAGTAAGTATTTTGAGTAAATATCCGGTCAATGCATAGTTTCATTATTGTTGCATCGTTTTTATGTTATACTTGCAATACCTAAAAGAATATATTTCTGATGTGCAGCAAGATTATTGATCTTCACAAATAAGTGGCTTTTACACTGCTACCCACCATCACAAAACAGCATGGTAGTGTTCTTATGCTGTAGCAGTGTGAACATTTAAATTAAGTGTACAGTGAAATTTCTTTAACCAGAAAAAAATAAAACAAAACTAATAATCCAACCTGCTAACTCAACTACACAACCATAGCTAGGCCTATATAACTGCCCATGCAGCAGCAACACTGCTTTACGTGTCGGCAAAACATTTTGTTTTGAAAACAAATGATACTGTCTCTTACAGGTTACTGATGGGCTTTTACCTGTAAATCACCAAATCACTCTTACAGAAGAACAAAAACAACGTCTTTAAAGCTGCTACATAAAAACGACTTTCTACTTTGAGGACCCTGTGGTGGAGTAAAAAGTACAGTATTTGTGTTTCAAATGTAGTGAAGTTAAAGTCATACGTTTCCAGTAAAAATAAAACTCAAGTAAAGTACAGATACTCAAAAAGAGTACTTAAGTACAATACTCAAGTAAATGTACTTCACTACTGTCCGCCTCTGCTTCTTGGAAGAAAATACTTTTTATTGGAGGGACACAAAACTTTTTATTTAATTTTAAAATCTATATAGATTTGTGCATTGAAGACAAACCAGACCCTTATGGGTTTAGAATAACATGACTGAGTGAATGAGTACAGAAGTTTTATTTTTATGAGTGAATTATCCCTAAAATGTACTCCCTAACAAAATACACATATATGTTTTAAACTGGATTGGTTCCTACTGGATTGGGTGATCAGCTGAATCCCAGTGACTGATAACGGAAATGAAAAAGTGGCATCAAGGCAACATTTTAATTTTCATTTAATAACATACCTGACAGTCTTAAAAGAGCTCTTCGTGGTCTTCCTGAAGATACCCCATGAGGCAGCTGAACCCTTTTTTCCTCAATTATCTGGAACTGTAAAAACAAATAATTTTGGAAGTTTATATTTTACTAAAGGTTTCCATGTATCTCAATATCACTAAAACACATAAATCAAAGTGAATTGGCAGAAGATATATCAAACCCAAAACAAACTGATGTTTTTAAGATCACATAAAAAATATAAAAGTGAGTTAAGCGAACATAATTAAATATTTTTGATGGTTTTACCACAGCACACGCTAACATTAATCGATATATGTTACATGCATGCTAAAGATTACCTTGGGGGTTTACATGTAGATATAATATCAAATTTAGACAGTATGTAGTTAGTGTACAATTTTTTAATTGTGTGCTTTGCTAAAAATTTCACTTAGCCATATACATAAAACTGATATCAGCTAATATATTTTAAAAACCAATGTTGATTTTCACTCGCATTTGCCATTATTGGACAGTGTTCTCCGCTTTCAAATCTATATGTCAAAATAGAAATCTTTTTGTAGATCTTAGCCTAACCCTAAAACAACCAGCATTTGCATTAAATATGATATCAACATGTTTTAAATAAAACTTACCTGTAGTACGGCACATCGATTCCCACGATTCCCTCCTGGACGTTG
>JAUMHR010000084.1:6894956-6906819 GCA_032361145.1 Enteromius fasciolatus
TATGATATCAACATGTTTTAAATAAAACTTACCTGTAGTACGGCACATCGATTCCCACGATTCCCTCCTGGACGTTGACGCATGTGCACTTATTTTGGGGTTTATATAACTTAATCTTTTAGTGTTGCAGATATTACTGTAAACAGATAGGTAGCAAAGGTAGAATTAACACGTTATTTTATATTTTTCTTGCTTACTAATATAGTTGAGTAAAATACAACTGATTTAACGTTAAATGGGTTATTTTAACACCCCCAAAAGTAATTATACAGTGTTCATGATTTCACACACTTTAAGCAAAAGCTGTGAATTTGACTGAAAAAGTTACACGTAGGTGTTTTTCATAATATAAAATATTGGGTAACATAAGATTAAATGAATAAACCACATGCATCATTATTTTGTGCAGCACTAGCGAAGGTATTAAGGTATTATGAACGCACTGATAACGCGTCAAGAGTTTGAGATGTTCTCTTTTACAGGTATTTTCCGCCTAAACTTTTATTTACCTCACGCCTATTGTGTCATTTCCACACCTCACGACGTGGAAACTTTATTTTCAAAACCCCATATGGTTTGTTTACCATCGCTAGCGTTTATATCGGCTAAATCAATGTGCCGACTCCAGCTGGGTGGGCGCGTTTCGGGCACAGTGGAACTCGAGCACGAGCAGGAGAGCGCGGCGCTGATTGGATAACAGAGCTGTATAAATTGCCGCAGTGCCGTATTTCTCTCTTTCGTGGAGATTTAGTCCAAACCCCAATGCGGTCTGAACAAACTGCCCAGTGCCGTCACACGAGAGAGCCGTCGCGCACAGCACCGTCTTATTTACAATGAAGGAGAGAAGAATCAGCCAGCCTTTGGTAATGCGTTGTAAACTGGTTTTAGTAGGAGACGTGCAGTGCGGGAAAACCGCAATGTTGCAAGTCTTAGCCAAAGACTGTTATCCTGAGGTATGTCCTGCTCTCACTCACGTATTCACTGAGCGGCTGTTGAAGTGTGTGCTCGCTAGTAAGACACTTGGATGCTTGCTTATGTCATTATGCCACCATATATTGTGACTATTACGCACTGCGTTTGTTATCCTGTATATCCATACATCAAGGTGATACTTCATGCATCTTTCTCATGTGAGCTGTTGCGCACGTGTTGACGCTCGGGAAAAAACGACGCTTTTGCAACAAACCACCACAGCCTATGAAACATACTGAAGCTAAATAGCGTTTTAAACGAAACGTGTGTGCGAAAGTGTTTTTGTGGAAATGCTGAATAATGAAATCACTAAACAACGGCTCTTCTTTCGTTTTCACCCACAGACATACGTCCCAACAGTGTTTGAGAACTACACAGCTGGACTGGAATTAGAGGAGCAGCGCGTTGAGCTCAGTTTATGGGACACTTCAGGTGAGAGAGAGACTGACCGACTAACAGCTGTACAACGATGATACTGCTTTACGTAATAGAGCATTTAAACAGCTGCACACATTTGCACTCAGTCATTTTTGCTAATTAACACTTAAATATCATTAAATGGACCCAGAAATTAAAATGATGTCATCATACCGCGGTTCTTGTATGACTTTTTTGTAGAACACAAAATGTCCCAGTGTTTGTTTTCCATAGTGTTATTATTTCTACGCTGTACAAAAATCAAAGGTACATCTGCTCTAACCAACATTTAGTAATTTATTCACCTATATTGGTCTGAATATATGCAGTTTGTTTACTACTTGTTTCCACTTCATAGTGAAATTATGTTTGTTTAATTCATTTTTAAGGGCATACAATGAAAGCAAATTAAAAGCTAGTTTAAGTCATCAGAGCAGCTGTAACTCTGATTTTGTACAATCTAAAATTAATAACATAACTCACATCAATATATATAAATATATACTCATTGTAGTAAACTGTGTACCTGATCAATTATTTATTGCCCTTGTGATATCTGAATTGTTTCTTCAATGCACAAATTACGATTTTCAGATATAATGATCTTTATTATGTTTTGTTAGAATTACTAATAAAATCACTTTTATTTTCTGCAAATCATCCACATGCATTAGCTTTTGCTCATTCTCGGCTGTTGTGTTGACTGTTATTGGGCTAGTAGGTCAGTCAGACGTTACAGGAAAGACACACCATCAGCACCTGAGCCCTGAGTCAGGCAACACAAGCGGACATGTGTGAGGTGCAGTAAGTGGGTGAGAGGGTCTGGCAGCTCCAGCACCTGAGACCAATCCTCAAGCGTCAGACACTGGCAGCGTGCCGCCTTTACCTTCTGTCTGCCTCTGGATCAGACAAGATAGACAACTGGTTATTAAAATATTCAGGGCAGTGCAGGACAGCACAAGGTTTTGGCATGCTTTGGAATGTCTCATTGTGGCATGCAAAGCCTTTTCAGTGACGTAGGTGGCTTTTTAGAGATACTGTTTTTGTCTTTGTTTGAAAAAGATTACACAGATCAGCTCTGGTTCCAATGCTTGTGGTTTTGTCTATCTGACTGATTTGTTGGGAAATGTTCGCATGTGTATCTGATTGAAAGTCTCATTAAGATTAGGCTAGTAGTAGAAATCGTGGTTCAATGACAGAGAGCTTTCTTTCTTATCTAGTAAAAAGACATGGAATGTTCTACTGATAGTCTCATTTATTTAGTCTATGTTTGGATTCATTGAGTTTTAAGAGTAAGAAGACATGTCTTAAAGGGATAGTTCATTCAAAAAAAAAAAATCCTGCTGAAAAGAGTATTATTACTCTCCTCAAACCAATCATGTGCCAAACTGTCCTTTTAGTACAAAAGTTCCAACTTCCCTTATTTTATAACTGATATTTCAACCTAGATTAACCTTTGCAACGGTGTAAAGGTTTAATAGTTTTAAACCCCAGCTGCTGTCATATTCCATGCCAAGTGAAAGCTGGGTTCTTCAGGGTCATGTGCACGTTGTGTAACGTATCAGTCAGTGATGCTTGATGACTCTGAATCTATGTTAATTGTCATGCCTGACTGCTTGACTGAGTGCCTACACTTGCTAGGATGAGTGGATAGGATATTGCTTTTCTCTAATAGGTGCTTGATAAGGGAGGGTATTTGGTTTTTCATTAATTCTGCCGCTTGCTCCAAAACCTCACAATTTAGATTTTTCACCTGGAGACATTTTGTTAGCAAAACAATATTTGATCCTTATTTTCAAAATTGAGATTTACTGCCATTTATATAACAGTACTACTACTACTACTACTACTATTACTAATAAGCAATATTATACATGTAATTAAAATCTAAATAATAAATCTAAATAATAATTATTATAGAAACAACAGCAATAAATATCAAACAAGCAACCATAACATCAAACCAAATGCCTAAAACATCACCTGTACATGTGGTAACTGGTGAATGAACTCTTAAGCAAGGTAGACTTCCAGTCTATGCTCAGTTTAGCTCCAGGTATTTCCTGCTGTGCATTTTATCTAAACACACTGCATTATTGTGAAACGTTAAAAACACTTCAATGGAATTTCCCAGTCATACTGACCTAGAACAGTGAATCAACGCTAGAAAACCTACACACAAGTAGTAAAAACACTAACTAGATTTTATCATGTACAACAACTTACTCACAATCCAACATGGAAGATCAGAGCTTGAAAAGCCAATCAAACAGCTCCCATCTCTTCCCTCATTAAGCCAGTTAGGGTTTGTTAATTGTGCACAGCCTCGTTAGGTGGCGATGCACAGGAGGAACACTGGCAGAGCTCGCAAACGCTCATCAGCATACGTGAACAAACACACTCTAATCACGACTAATTACAGACGCTTTAATTGAATTTGCTCATCTGGCTCTTGCTGCTTCAGGCATCTCTTCATACGCTCTCCAGATCAAAGAAGAGACGGGCATGAGAGGCTGCAACTGAGCCTTTGACAGGGCCTGTTTGGCCCACTCCTGTAGCTCTTATCATTAGAAATTTGATTCAAGAGGAATATACAGTTTTTATAATTTGTTTTTCAAACAGTGGCCACGGTCAGGTGTGAAGAGCAATTACCTAGTATAACACATACAGGCAGCTGTATCTGTTATACTCCATTGAGTTTTACATCTGAAAAGATCTCACACAGTAGATCTACAGCTCAAATATTTTAATAATGTAATTTTAAAAAACTAAAACATTCTTTACAAAAGATATACAAATGTCTAACTGCTTTTGGACACATTAATACAGATATTTACAATCACCAGAGCTGGGTAGATTACTTACAAATTGCAGTCCATTACATATTAACTGTAGATAGTAATGCAATCTAAATTACTTCTAGATTAGATCTTTTTCTTTTTAATACTAAAATTTAAATTTAACATCAGAGAAATGTAAACATGCAAATGTGTTGTTAAATTATTAAAATATTAGCAACTTCTGTGATATTTCAACAAACATTTTATTTTAAGGGGTGTCAAAACATTTGGGGAGTCCATCATATTTATAAACATGTAAATGTTGGCTTGCTTTAAGTCTTCCAGGTTTATTTTGTTTTCATTCAGACTTCCTGAAATCAATAAATTATGAATAATTTACTGCCACTGTGTGAATATGTAATCCGTTAAGGCCCGGTTTCAAAGACAGGGCTTTAGGCCATAGTTGGGACCAACACAGTCTCACTCCAACTCATCACATTTTGAGGCTCAAGGTACCCCTTTTCAGTCACTTTTCGACATGAGGGGTTCTCCATTGTTTTCAGTTGTTTGGCTTGCATGTAATGGTTTGCATGCATATATAAATTTATTATATAATTTTTTAGTTTCATTGGAGAACCAAACCCCACCCATCTCTGACCAATATAAACACATACACAGACAAATGCAGTTGCTGTACAGGTATTTACTGCACAAACTAATCATAAACAAGCAGTATAAATACATTACAAACAATTCGTGTCACATTCCAAGTCTTCTGAAGCCATACGAAGTCTTTATGTGAAGAAGAGAGTAAAACACAAGGTTTTAATCACTGTCATCTCATTCATCACACCCCTACATATATGCAATAATGCCAATGTTTTTACCCAATATATCTTTTAATTATGACGATATATATATATATATATATTGCGCTGGCATATTGGCGCTATGGATTTCCTATTTAAAACAATGCAGGACCCCTTGCGTCGAAAAATGACTGAAAACGGGAACCTTGAGCCTCAAAATGTGACGCAAAAGTGTTTTGACCAAGCGTCAAAATGTGACAAGTTGGAGTGAGACTATGTTGTTAGGACATAAGAATTTTTTAGTAATAAGAAATAACAACATTGGGGTGCATCTTGAGACAAAACAAGGGCATACGTATTTTAAGATCAGGCAGTGCAAGTTTATTTCAGTTGAAACAGAACTAGGCTTCACCTGTGAAACCAAGGAAAAAGTAACTATAATCTGATTACAAACTTTTTAAAAAGTAATATTACAACATTTTTGAATTACATTATCCAGATTACATGTAATCAGTTACTACCCAGCACTGTTAAATATAATATAACATAAGGTAATATATTTGATAGTGATAGCCAATCATTCATAAATAGTATTTTGCTGGAAAATGGATGGAATATGGTCTTCATTCCATTTTTACTGACGCTTCAGTTAAATCTCATCTCTTTTTGCAAGATAATTAATCTGACAATGATGATGCATTAAAAGCAGTTAAACCAGAATTAATTTGCTACAACAGCCTTACTATTGAGACCTGTACTGTCTAGTGTGTATAAGTAGTGGTATCAGGGTTGCCTGTACTCATTGTTTTGTCTCATCATATCTCTCCTCTCGTTCTGCTGATAAGCCATATATTCTCTGTCTAAACGTAGTGAGCTGAGTCACTGTCTACATATACAGCAGTAGTACGTGACTCAGAGAGGCTCACACAACACCCAACATCTGAGCTAAAAGTCGATGCTCTAATAAAGCACAAATACCTGAATATTGCGCCTTTAATGGACTTGCTTTATTTTCTATCGACATAAAGCCATAGTATGAGAGTGTTTGTGCGCATCCTTCAATGCCGTTGCCGTAGTTACAGAATGAGATGAGGTTCAGTGTATGCGGGGGACAAGACCTCCTCGGCAACTCATTCTGTCAATAAAGGAATTTCCGAGTCGCCCACACACATGCACACACCTATTAGGAGAACTGCCATACAAACGCTATTTACATTACTCAACCATCGCCGATCCCCCCTCATAGCATTTGAGCCTTCATATTCAGTCGCATTCACTCCTCTATCACAAGAATCTTATTTGATGCCAAGTCTCCATTATTAATGTTGATCGTGTGGTTACTCCTGCAGGTTCACCGTATTATGATAATGTCAGGCCTCTCTGCTACAGTGATGCTGATGCAGTTCTGCTCTGCTTTGATATAAGTCGTCCTGAGACCGTCGAGAGCTCTCTGAAAAAGGTGAGGGACATTTTGATGACCTCTTCATTTCAATCTTTTTTATAACTTGCTTTCCAGTTACAGTAAAATATCCTTAAAATAGACCATTTTGCTTAAGAAGCAACACTGCATGAAATAAGACTTTTCAGGAAATGCATCTTTAATTAGTGCGTTTTGTCTAGTGCGTATTGCGCACACCAATTTTTCCCCACTTGTTCTAAGTATAAACAAGTTACAAACAAATGAAAAGACTGAAAGTGCAATAAGAACTACACTCATAATAAATATATAAGCTGTCAAAACAAATATTAAAGGGAAAATTCAACCAAAAATGAACATTCTGTCATTTACTTACCTGATTGTAAATCTATAACTTTATAATTTTTGGTAAACTATCCCATGGCGTTGCTCCAAGTAAAAATACTATTTAAAAAAATATGATTTCTGCAATATATTAACAGCTCTCTCCTTGCAGTGGAAAGCTGAAATCATGGATTTCTGCCCCAGTACTCGAATAATCCTAGTCGGCTGCAAGACAGACCTGCGAACAGATGTTTGCACATTGATGGAGCTGTCCAATCAGAGACTGACGCCCATCTCCCATGAGCAGGTCAATTGCACCCTCCCTATATAAACTATAATACTCCTCGCCTCCTGTTTTTCATCTCTAAATGGATTTGGTCTATCTTTCTGTGTGTAGGGCACCTTGTTGGCAAAGCAAGTAGGAGCAGAGGTGTACCTGGAGTGCTCTGCGTTCACTTCGGAGAAGAGCATCCACAGCGTGTTCCGCTCAGCGGCACTAACATGCCTTAACAAACTGCAGCCCCCTATAAAGCAAAGCCCCACTCGCCGGCTGTCCAAACGCCTCCTTCACCTGCCCAGCAAAGCAGAGCTCCTGACCTCCTCCTTCAGCAAGGAGAGAACCAAGAGCTGTTCCATCATGTGAGCTCCATGTGCGCCACTCCAACTCCAGAAAAAAAAAAAAAAAAGATTTTTGCTCTTCGAAAGTGTTGTTTGGGGGGGTTGAGAGAAGGGGGGGTCATGAGTTTTAATGACCCCTCCCTCTCTCTACACTTATGTTGTTCTTCTTCCATTCTGACACCCCACCTGCAAACACACTCATCCCAACAACTAAGAGCTGCTGCCATTGTTTAAGGTTTTCGGCTGTTACGCATCCTCTTTACCAGCCTTTACATGAACTGCATTTTCTATCAATAAGTCGGACGAAAAAGGAAATGTACTGGAAACGGTCAGATATAGCGCGGTAATGTGGGTTGAGCGGTGAAAGTAATTTAATGTTTAAAAGGAAGAGGATGTGTTACACAGTACGCACTTTAGTGAACATGGATGCGATTGTTGAATGGAAAGTGAGAGGATGATTGAATACGGGTTGGCATTAGTTACTGTTTCAATACAGCATTATTATTCTCACACTGATGTGAGAACTCATGTAAGCGTGAAGGGAGGAGCCAAACAAGATTTTATGTCTTCCTGAAAAGGCGGAGGATGTTATAAATCTGCTAGATAAAGCATCCAATCACATTTGGACATCCAGATGTATTGGACATGCTGACACGCTCTTTCACTCTCTCTCTATCTCTACTGTAGTCCTTCATGCACTTTTTGCCCCAAGAGAACAGGTCATAAATCTTAGCCAATGAGGAGAAGGCCAGCATCGCCCGGGCCATTTCTCAATATAGAGCAGGAGTTATTGCCACAAAGCCCCGTTCCAGATGTTCCAACCGCTCTGTTTTTAGAAAACGAGATCTTTCACTGAAGTAATTTTAGAGATGGACTGGAAAGGTCATGGGGGATTACTAAGGGGCACTGCACTCCACCAAAACTGATCAATGTTGCATAAGCGAGAAGATCATTTAAATGCTCCAGTTGACTTTTACAGTAATCTGCCACCTAATTCTCAATACCAGGCCTGCAAAGAACTGATTCTACTGTTATGTGGTAAAGTTACTGGTTATAATCGAGGCTGGACATTAGATAATTATAACTCATGCATTCAGTCGGATCACTGTCACAAAGGACTCTCCTCTCATCCTAAGCCTCATTGTGGTAATCTCGGTCTTAAATCCCACAACCCCTGGTTGTGTAATGCTTAATCATAAAACAACTAAATCCTTACTTTGGGCTTATAAATGGCCAAGTGGAAATGAACTGAGAAGTCAGACGAGACAGCATAATGAAGAATCTGACCTCAGGATAACTTTCAACTCGAGCAGTTCATCAAATTTAATACGATCAAAGAAATAGTTTGGGGTATTTGGAACCATTCAAAAGTGTGGTGTCAGTACAAGCTAGAGCTAAAAACTCAGCTTTTTGGAAATGTAATCTATTAAGGCAAACAGTTCTTTTAAACTGTAATAATATTACACAATATTCCGGTTATATGTTAATATTCCGTTTTATGCAGATCTAACAGGTTATTAAGCATAAAATCAGAATTTTTGGGTAATTTTCACCGATTTAATCCAAAATGTTGTAGCACTGGATATTGTGAAAACTGCACATTCATTCAAATCTAAATTTGCATAGCCGCCGTCTAGAGAATGAAAATACTGTATATAATCTGGTCTTGCCTTAACCACACATTTGTACAACTTTGTTGTTATTATTATATCATTGATTTTGTAAATTCTCACTCTAGCTCATCTAAAAGAAACTTTAGGAGGTTGTTCATCACTTCATGCAATTCTACACTGTTGCTTAGCAACAGACAAGTCCGTTAAGCTGGACTACATGTCCGAAATCCACTCGAGAGAAGTGGAGAAAGAGAAACAGGGTGTAAACAAAGTGAAAATAAGGACAAGTTTTCTCACTGTAGCATAACAAATAGCTTTTTCATGGCTATAGCTTATAGTTATAGTTTGAAACATGAATCATCTTACAGACCATCATCTTGATATGAATTTGTTACTGTTGTCTGGTTTAGTAGCACTCTTATGTGTTATATGTTTGATGTGGTGGATCTCCACAATCTTCCTTTTGTTACTGCGGTCTGGACGTACATATATTGTGCATAATCAGTTTTGTACAGCCCTTTAAATGAAGTCTGTAAAGCAAACAAATTCAGACTGTATGATTGTGTGTGCAATGTAACTGTAACTTATTAATAGTTGATTATTGCTGGTTCTGTTTTGTTCTTTAGTTTCAGACAATCTATTTTATATTGAATATTGTTTATTGATCATTTTCCCTCGTCTCTGTTGTCATGCGTCACTCTTAAATTAACTAAAACCTGGATTTGGTCAATAAATTGTGTGAAGGTTTTCTTATTTTTAGTGGCAGCACTCATTAGGAGAAAATCTCATTTTTATAACACTTTACATGTTAGACTTGCAGATCCAGCGGCAGTCCAAAATATAATGAGAAAACGAACATGTCTAAAGAATCCATATTTACATTTAACATAAAAATGTTTCACAGGAAATCTCTGTAAAAATAAACTGCACAATCATTAAAAAAAATTAATTAGTCAAAAATAGTGGGAGCCCTGCAATTTAAATCAGGAGAGATTTCATATCAGACAACCATGCTCATATGACTCTCAAATTACCTGTTTATTCACATGGCACTCAAAACTAGGCCAACAGGTCTAAGAAAATCCATGTGATCCTGCAGGGATGGTGTGCAACAAAACAGCGTAATGCTGAATAATAAAGAATCAGAAGCGACAAAAAGATTTCCTGTATGTATCTGCTCCTATAATAGAAAGCAGACTACAGACAAGATTATGGAATATATGGTGAAATTAGGAATAATTCACCCCTCCAAAAAAATGTACCCCGCATTTTACTCACCCCCAAACCATCCTAGGTATATATAGGAGTTTTTTTTGTTTTGTTTTGTCCTGACTATTAATGCTGGTGGATTGTAGCCCTTATTTTGAAGCTTAAATCATATATTTGTCATAAAACTAACCTATATGCCCAAGTACATGTAAAGTGTAACAAGGACACCTTAAAATAAAGTGTTACCCCAAACCATGTTCAGTTTTTTTATATTAAGGGGATGCCCATTTTCCACAAGTTGATATGATTCTTTAGGGTCTTAATGAAAAGTCAGTAACATATTTTGGTTACAATTTCTCAACGGTAGTGTATCACCTTTTTACCCTGTTCAAATCATCAGATTTCATGTTCCATGTTGCTTTAAATCCTAATGAGCTCTTCTGACCCCACCCCTCTCTTCTGTGGGATGTTGAACAGATTTTAAACTTCTCCTGTGAAGCATCTAGAATATTATTAGGAAAGGTGATTTGCAAAGATTCATAAACGTGTGCGTCATGGCCTGTGCAGAACAACATCATTCTGACAGGAATCTCAGAACAACGTAGTTTGAGAAAGGGGATTTTAAAATAGGGATTTAAAAAAAAATACACCCATATATATGTGGATGTGTACAAACATTTCCAACACAGATTTACATTCAAATAACTAATGCATTAGATCAAGATGACCTTGACCAGTCACAGTTTGAAGCATGGCTTTCAAAGGAGATTTCTAGGAAAAAGAAAAGATATAACTTTAACGAAACAGCACAGTCTGTTAAACATGATTTAAGAAGGATAAACCAGCATCAGAGAGGGAATGTTTAGCGAAAGAGCTGCTTGAAGTCCTCTCCACCCAAACAGGCCCAGTCCTCTCTCTCTTTAAGGCTCTGGGGTGTCAAGTAAGGGAATGACAGAATGCCGGCTCATTACCAATGCCTCACATCCAGCAGACAGAAACCTAGTGAGAGAAACTGGGGAAAAATCAGTAAAGGAGGGAATGAAATGATGGGGGGAGACTTATTCCCTCCAATTACTGATGATCTGCAGTCTGCCAAACACACACACACACGCAGCCATCAAACCAGCCACTGTGACTCCAACGCTAACAATGCCATGGATCGTCTAGAACTGCCGAAACAATGTGGAATCATAATGACAGGGGAAAACACGAACGTGTTAAGTATGCAAGTTCAGACCTTCAAATGTGGTGTCTACTCTTCTCATAGTTGCATTATCAGAGGAATATTGTTTTAATGTTCAAAACATTTTTTTCTGTGCTGCTTCAAAGTAACAAGCTCAGTCAACCCCTGTTGAATCAGTCAGGATAACTGTGTTTACTGGAGCAGAAAGCATGTCTCTCTCTCTCACACACACACACACACACACACAAGAACATGCTGGCATTGTGGCCTCAGGAGAAATGAATGTAAATAATCAGCATAGTAAATGTATTCAGATATTAGCATAAACAATGTGAAACCTCTCAACTCACATCATTATAAATTTCTGATTTATATTGCACGTCCTTTTTAAAGATGCATGCATATTGGATCTTTTCATGTATCAGTATCATACAATACTGAATATATATCAGATTATTTTAAATATTTTCACACTTCAATCACCTTTGTCATCATTCAATGCTCCCTTAAAAAGGGATTCA
>JAUMHR010000084.1:6910536-6929725 GCA_032361145.1 Enteromius fasciolatus
TGGTTTCAGCAACCAGGCACCTCAGTTCCGCCCACGTCCCGCCTCATTGCCCATTTTGGATCATCCGGGAGTGACGCATTGCCAAGATGGCGGCCGTCGGCTCCGCCCACTTTAGGCTTCAAAAACGCTCTTCAGAAACCTACGAGTGACGTCACGGATACTACATCCATTTCTTTTTACAGTCTATGGTTATAACTAAATGAAACCAGAATCTGAACTGGAAAATTTCTTACGATTCCTATCAAAACCAAGTGAAGTGTGTAAATACAATTAAATTAACATTACTATCCATCAAGGGATCGAAAGCTCATGACATAGGATGAAGTAAAAATCAAGAAATGTATTGCATTGCTGCTACTTGTGTTAAACAGTTCACAACACATACCCAGAAACATCGGTATTGTAGGCCGCTCTGTAAGACTCTCAAGGTCACTCAAAGCTATAATTGAAATTACCCACAACCTTGAGTGTGCCTGAGTGGAGCAAGTACGTGAGAGAGAAAGAAAAGACAGGAGCAGATATGAAAACATGAGTATTCTCTTTGACTTTACAGTGTCAGACAACACTTTTACCGCAGAAAGCATGTAGTCATAGCAACAGCAGTGCAGTCTTAGTGCAAGAGTGTCTGCGTGTAGGTGCGTGTGTGCACACAGATTTACTTTTCAAAGAAAAAATCGTGTGAAATGAAATATTTAAGGGATTCAGCCCTCTTCCGAGCACACGTACATTCTCAACACGAAGATGAAAGCGGCAAACAGGAGCTTATCTGGCCAACTAAAGCGGTACATTTTAATTAACACCTGTGCCCTGCGTTTATCAGTAATTGAAACCGTCTCCACGCAACCCTTTTCGTGCGATGACCCCATTTAAAATTCATTTGATTCAAATGAACAAGACTGCGTATTAAATGTTCATAATGTCCTACTCCTAGACAGCTGTTGCTGGGTGAGATACCATTAGTTACCGATGCTACCTACAACTCAAACAGCAAGCATCCTCCTCAGATCCTACGTGTGCCAGAGTCTGTCTCACCAGCACAAACCCCCCCATCAACAGTCTGCACCTGTTTTGAAGGAAGTTCTCTTTCTTCCTCAGAATAAAGGGAAGCCCGGCTTTGAGATTTTCCACTGAGGGAAAAGTCACTTCCACCCACACATGGAGAACACCACTGCAGGAGGAGGAGGAGGAGGAGGATGTGAACTGAACAATAGAGACTCGCGTGTCGGTGGAGTTCCGTAGTTGAAGCCCTGAAATGCTTCACCCTGTCGCCCAGATAAGCCTCTCTCCCCTCTCTGCTTCTCTACCAGCCCCTCATCCTGCCCCGCAACAACAGCCATTGTTATAAGGCAAACATTACAGTCTATTTCTGTCAAGGCTGATCAAGTAAACAAGGCGGTACTGAACTTGCACCGCCAACCTCTTTTTGTTTATCGCATCACAGAGACTCTGTGCCAAACAAACACTAGGTTTGCAAGCAGCAGCTTCAGTAACGTGGGAGCTAGCTGTCACATGAAAAGTTGTCACAAACACTAGATCTCAGTAATTATGAGGTTTTGACCCTCAAAAGTCTAAACAGTAATTTTTATGTGGCTTCAATCACTGCACTCCAAACTTCCTGAAGTTAGAATAATTTTTGTGAATTCTGTCCAGCAATCTTACAAGATCTTATACCCAGTTAACATTTTTAACCACATTAGCGTTTACTTGAAGCCAACCTCACAATCAAGGTAGATTTGAACTGAGATCTTGTTCTCAGGACAAGCATGTATTTTGTTTTTTCCTTTTTAATAAATATCCTATCAGGGCAAGTTGTTACATTTTATAAACTGCTACAAATTAATTGTTTTACACTATCGTTCAAATGTATGGGTTCGATAATTGTTATGTACATATATGTGACCCTGGACCACAAAACCAGTCTTATACCAGGGGTATATTTGTAGCAATAGCCAAAAATACATTGTGTGGGTCAAATTTATTTATTTTTCTTTTTGTTTTCAAAAATTCTTAGGATAGTAAGTAAAGATCATGTTCCATGAAGGTATTTAGTCAATTTCTTACTAAAAATATATTAAAACTTTGATTAGTAATATGCATTGATAAGATCTTCATTTGGACAACTTTAAAGGTGATTTTCTTAGCATTTCGATTTTTCTGTACCCTCAGATTCCAGATTTTCACACAGTTGTATCTCAGTCAAATATTGCCCTATCCATCTAAATCATACATCAATGGGAAGCTTATTTATTCAGCTTTCAGATCATGTATAAATCTCAATTTCGGAAAACTAACACTTACAACTGGTTTTGTTGTCCAGGATCACATATATTAAGTCTCACATGCTCACTATGCAATAATCAACATAATATAGTAATAAAATCAGTATTATTGTGAAATATTACTTCAATTTAAAATAATATTTGAAGTATGGAGTAAAGAAAAATCATTCTAATATTGAGATTTTTCAGGATCCTCTGATAAATATAAAGTTCAAAATTAAGAGTCTTCACTGTGACTTTCGATCAATTTAATGTGTCCTTGCCTGATAAAAGGATTCATTTCTTTCAAACAATAATCTAACCCAAATTTTGAACGATACTGTACATAGTCATTTGTGTTTCATTATTGCTTTTTGCTGTTATAATTTTGCTGAAAAGCTTTTCTTTTTAATGACAGATCACCCCTTACAGTATGACAACATACTCTGCTAATAGAGGATTGCATATCTACAAGAACAGGAAGACATTTATTCAAAGTGCTGAAAAAGGATCTATGAAGGACGACAGAAAAAGCACTTCTTCAGGGAAGGATATTATCCCTAAAATAGCTTTGACCAGTTGCTACATGAGAACGTCTCTGCTGAGCCACTCAGGAAGATGCTAGTAATTAATATAGAGACTTGCTGATGGAGGTAAAAAAGGAACAACTAGCCTAAGCTTTGCTTAACGTGAATGTACTGAATTCAGCACTAAATAAAAGAAAGACGTGAGAGGTATAAATGAGACTAGTACACTCAGACACAAGTGCTCTTAGTCAGACACTCTTCCTCTGTGAGAGCTCTTACTTGAACAAGAGTTCCTGTGAGCTGCACTCCATTAGGATTTACCGTCAGTTACTCACATAAAATATGATATTTCTTCAGAGAGGTAGCGAGAGGTAAAAATCACATTTCAGTTTCTGTTTAGGAACATGAGATTTTCCCATCACAGGATGCCTTGGTGGGACCTGTCATTCACTGACATAGGACAAAGGCATGGGATAATATTCCTGGTGAAGGGCCAGTGTGACATCATATCCACACATCTTTATATAGACACAGGCATCATATACACACATACCTTCACTTGTTTACTGCGATGACTGTGGCCTCAGCAGATCGGATCCCGTGTTAGCTCCAGAATTATCAGTATGCATGCAGTCAGTATAACCCTGTCGCAGTCTCTCCGGTGCACAATTGGTTCCTGCCCTCCAGTGGTGAGACGGAGAAACTGAAACAGAAAAGTAGTTCATTAAAAAGCATTTCATTGTTTGATGGTTCTCTGCTGAATGCTATATAAAAGCTTGACTGGTTTTCTGTGTGCGCCACTTATTTCAGTACATAACAAATAATATTTTAACAGCCTTTCCTGACATTTACAAAAAACATCTTAGAATAGTTCACCCAAAAACGTCATTCCTAGACTTTGATTAATCTTTGAATCACAAATTAATGGGGTAGTTTCTTTTGTCTAACTTCTGTCATTAATTACTCACCCTCGTGTCATTTCAAACCTGTGTGACCTCTGTTCACCTTCGGAACACAAATTAGGATATTTAAGATTTTTGATTATTTCAAGACAGAATTGTCATTTTCAGGTGAACTATCCCTTTAAGATATTTTAACCAAACCTGAAAGGGTTCTGTCCCTCCACTGAAAGTACAGGTAATCAAATCTTAAAATATCCAAAATGGTCATACAGGCATCATAAACTACAATGACCTTCAAAAGATTACAGAATTTCCATTTTTATGTGAACCATCCCTTTGAACACGCTATTAGTGTTTTATTTATTTTGTCTGCCAACAACATCTAGTGGTACATTCAGAAGTGTATATTTTAAATAAATAAACAAAAAACAATTCTTCATTTTGTATTTAATAGCATTCCTGGTGGAAAATGGACGTGTAAAATAATACTAATGTAAAGACGTCTTAGTTTGGTTGAAGCTAATTACGGTTAGCATTCAATTACCCTTAATACGCACAATAAATTATATATTCATCTATATTAGACTTTCCTGCTAACAAAACAATAAAAAGTAACGTTATACATATTCTGTTAAAACTTTATATTTACCAGATTTTTCTCCGTTTTCTGCGCAAATTAAGATACGTCTCATATTTCTCAAGCTCTTCATTGACGCTGTCTTCTATGTAATTTAAGTGCTTTTCGAAAACTTAATTGGGGCAAAACTGTTAACCTGTACGAGTCTGCCTTTTTCAGGACCTCAGGCCTAACATCAAAACACCCTAAAAAGGTGTGTGGACTGTCCATTTTTAATCACACTTGAACATAATCATAACCTACTCTTTTCTTAGCCTTGAGGTGGCAGCAGAGAAAGCAGAAAACAGTAACGTTAGCCGGGCGCGAGACCAACGAACAAGAACCAAATACGTCATTTCCTATTTACGTAAATTTTCCCGCGCTGGTAGTAGGGTCAGCTGTCATTGAGAATAAACACTGTACTGCATAAGTATGTCAACCTCAGATTATGATCCAGCTTGTTTGCCAGACTTGTTGCCGATTTATTACCGCAGACTGTTCCCGTTTTCACAGTACTATCGCTGGTTAAGTTATGGCGGTGGTAAGTACATCTCTGCCTGTGTCGGTCTGTGATCACACAACGAGCGATTGACTGGCGCGGTTTTTCCGTAACGTTAGTTCTTTTACTTACAATGCGCAGTCGTTTTGTATGTTTTTTTATTAACATTAAACAACATTTAAGTCTTCAAAGTGACCAGAATCAATATTTATTACATTTGCCTCTTGCAGTGTCTAAAAACTACTTCCAGAACCGTGAGTTTTCCTTCACCCTAAAAGATGACATTTATGTAAGATATCAGTCCTTCACCACTCAGAATGAGTTGGAGAAAGAGATGCAGAAAATGGTTCCCTACAAGATTGATATTGGAGCAGTCTACAGCCACAGGGTAATGTAACTCATCTATATTGTATTATATTATGGTTATAGTATAAGGTTATATTTTATTATACTGCATTATATTGTATTAGGTTAGATTTTATTATATATGCAAGAAAAATTGTGCTGTGGTTTAGTAGTTTTGTAGATGCATAGAGAATATTACTCTAAGAATATAGTATTGTATACAGTAAATATATTTAAATTTTTGCTTTAGCCATCTTCATCCAGGTTTTAATGTACTTTAAGTTATGAAGTATGCTCGTTTAGACTTTAGTAAGATTTTATTAGAAAATATTTTAATGTTCATCAAATGTTGATTTGAAAGAAATTTAACTGCTGTAATTTATTATTTGCTTGCATTTATTCGTTTTAAATGCTGTAATGGCAATGAAAATAAATAACTATGAATATACTTTAGTCTGTTTCATATTTTTTGTGGGGAAAATGAATTGGAAAGATCATAATTCCTCTGTGTTTATGATTGACAGCCCAGTCAGCATAATGCGGTGAAGTCTGGAACCTTCCAGGCCCTGGAGAAGGAGCTGGTGTTTGACATTGACATGACCGACTATGATGATGTCAGACGGTGCTGCAGGTATAAAGATGCCTTTTCTATTTCTTTCATCTTATTGATCATTATGTTAAATGCTGTTATTTATTTATTTATTCCTCAGTGCTGCTGATATCTGCTCAAAGTGCTGGACTCTAATGACCATTGCTATCCGTATTCTGGACCGGGCACTTCGGGGTAAAAACGCCTTTCATCAACAGAAGCTTTACAGCTTGAGTGTGTAACATCGTAACAAATATACAAGCAAATGTTACAAACTTGTGCTGTTCGTGTGGTTCAGATGACTTTGGATTCCATCATCTTCTCTGGGTGTACTCGGGCCGGAGAGGGATTCATTGTTGGGTTTGTGATGATGCTGCTAGGAAGCTCTCAGTGGCGGCGCGGTCTGCTGTGGCAGAGTACCTCAGTTTAATCAAGGTATTCACATATAAGATAACTGATCATTCTGGAAACAGTCTATCATGCTTAGCTGTTTAATCTAAAAGCTGTGATTAAATTAATTGTGTGCCCCGTGTGTGGTTTATAGGGTGGTGAGGAAACTGTGAGAAAAGTTGTGTTGTCAGATCCAATCCATCCTTTCATCAAGTAAGGGGAAATATAGTGGCTTACTTTCTTAGGCATGTAACATTTACATGTAAATGATGTAACTGTATTATTATTATTATTATTTTTTTTTAAGTCAGTCTCTGACTGTGGTGGAGCACTTTTTCCAGCAATATGCCATTGTGGACCAGGACATATTGGGCAGTAAGGAGAGTGTGGACAAAGTGCTCGCCATGCTGCCTGAAGATATCCTTTCATTCCTGGTTGTGATGTGACAATATTTCAGTAATTGGTGAAATATGACTGGTATTTATACCATTCTCTGTAACCGTTACGGTGCCATATCAAAAAAATAATGTTGCGAATTGGATTTCTTTGTATCCAACTATCTGATTCGTGTAACTGATCCTTTTATCTGAGGAGCACAGCTGATTGTTGTTTCTTTAAGTCTGACTGCACATATCAAAAAGGAACTGACAGACTTTTACAAGGATGTAAAGGACCCAGTGAAGCGATGGGACAAACTCTGCTATCTGGTTGAACGTAAAAAGGTAAAAGCAGTAACTTTGTAGACAAATGAATTTTTTTTTGGAAGTTATCTTTGGTTTTCATTGTTCATGTGTGTCTGTGAAGTCGAATAGTAAGAAGGGTCAGTACTTCGATAAGGAGATCATGCTGCAGTACTGTTACCCACGCCTGGATGTCAACGTCAGTAAAGGAGTAAACCACTTACTAAAGAGCCCCTTCAGCGTACACCCTAAGACAGGTGAGATCCAACTGACTTTATACATTGATGTTTGGTGTAAGGAAGTGTGTGTTTTATTTTATATTTGGTAATACAATAATTTTATTTATTTGTTTTGAATCTTTTGTAACAAATTTCTTTACCTATTCAAATATTGTTCTTAAAACGAGAATTCAGAATTGTGAGATATAAACTGGCAACTGTGAGTTCTACCCCCAGTTTCAGAGACAAGGCTTAAGCTAGTCCCACACTAAATTGTATGTTTGAGCCGTTTCAGATGCAAATATCTTGCTCTGACATATCTTAAACATGTCAGTGTCATTGTTCTGTGTTCAGATGCTCACATGTAATACTTTCTAATAAGGCATTTTGTAAAAATTGCTTAAATATCTTAATTTAACTAATGCCTAGTCCCGGCTTAAGCTAAGCCCTGTTTGTGAAACCAGGCCATGAAGTTCTATCTCGCAATTCTGATTTCATAACTCGCAATTCTGACTTTAAAACTCACAATTACAAATTTATATCTTGCAATTTGTGATGTTTATAAACAACGTTTCGGGAGGAACGCACACACATGATTAGCCACAGCTGGCCCGCATTATCTAATCAATCTAATTTTGTTCCGTCCAATCAAATCATCCAGCCTCCTCCTTAAATAAGGTCACTTCCTTCCCTTCCTTATCTCATTACGCATCCCTCCTCCACCTAGTTCCAGTCTTCCTGCATGGGGGGCACGAAGGGTTGGAGCCCAGCTAGGGTTCTAACCACTAGAGATCGGAGTCCAAACATGCACTCCAAACATGCTTAATTATTATTATCATAAGAAAGCATGAACTCATGAATGAGAATCTCAATAAACTGTTTTTATTCTTATTCAGTGGCTGAAACGGGCTTCCATGTGATACTGAAGACTGGAGTAATGATGCAAAAAAATAAAATAAATTACATAAAATAAAAAAAATTCCCATACGATCACTTTTAAATAGTTGTTTTAGTATAATTTAACAGATTATACCATAATTTATAATCCAATCAATGCTAGTCGGTGCAAGTTTTATCTGTGCTTTACATTTCAGGTTAAATGGGTTGCAAATGTCATATCAGTTTGATTTTAAATATCTTTTTGCATTTAATATTTTCTTTAGGTCGAATCTCAGTGCCAATAGATCTGAAAGAACTGGACGCGTTTGATCCTTTTGAGGTCCCTACGATCAGGTAAATGTTGAATATTTCAGTGTCCATCTTTGTCAGGTTGTTCCATATGAAGTGACAAGTGATTTCATATATGCTGTGGTTTTTAAGTATACTTGAGAAGCTCATGTCTGAAGTTAAGATATTCTAGACTCCCTTGTCTCCCTGTAGTCTGATCTGTGAGGAGCTGGAGAAACCCAGAGAAGATGAGGCGGAGGAAGATGACTTCAAGGACAAGGAGAATGAACAAGAAGCTGGAGAACGACGCAGAATCAGAGGTGAGCAAACAAAGATGGTTCTGTTTATTCGGTTTATAGGTATTGGTGTTCTGTGGGCAGGTGCTGTGCGCTAAATGCGTTTTTGGTTATTTGTAGACTACAAGCGGACCAGCCTGGCCAAGTATGTGAAGGTCTTTGATCGGTTTTTGGAGGTAATGGCTCGATCCCGGAAAGGGGAGATGCTGAAGAAGAGTGGTGAGTTTACAACAGGTTTCTCTGACTTGACACTTGATTTCAGCTTTTACATTACAAATGGATTGGGATGACACATTGGTTATTTCAGTCATACTGCATATTAAATTTTTACATTTTAATGAGTATTAAATGAACTTGAAACTTAAATGTATTCTTTTGGCCAATAATCAGCATGAATATCCAGTTGGTTTTTCTATTTTTTTCAGTTACACAATAGTTCATAATTTTTGATATAGTCCTTAATTTAAACAAAAAGGATTGGCTTAAGTGTTGGCACCCTTAACCTCATGATGGTGGTTGTATTTTTGTGTCTGTGCAGATTACTTGAATGTGATTGTTTTTGCAGATCTTCAGAAGGACTTCTAAGACAGAAGAGCTGGGATTGTAAAACAGAAGTTTATCAGAATGTATTCCCATGTTTTTCTTTTGAAGATAGACACTTTCACATACAGAGAACCGCTACAGTTTTGCTCTGAAACATTCCATTGGACTATGTCAAATTATGTATGAAATTATGTCAATAACTTCCAAGAAATAGGTTTTCCTCATGTTCTGTGTTTTGTATATCAAACTTTGTTTAATTTTTCTACCAGTCAAATAAAATAACTTGTACTAATCTGTTATATTTGTTGTCTGGTTAAAATGGGAAATATATATTTATATATTGTGTAATGGCTGAATTTAGTCTGAATGAAAAAGTGGTTGTAAGCTAAATACAACATTTCAAGCATGGTTTTAATTTAAAGAGAAATTTATTCAAAACCAGTTCTTCAATATAAAACAACATTAATAGACAAGTCTGACACAGGTTATAAACTGCATGGAAGCAGACTAAACGGCTTCTCTTTGACTGAGCATCAGTCTCATTTGGCCATGTCAATCAGACTCTGTAGTGATGTAGGGACCCAGGTTTTTTCACCTTGGACAAAGACCACTCCGCGCTCAATGTAAATGACTATTCTGCCAAATGTGAACAACTGTTTGCCCATATGCCGTTTAGCCACCAGTGGCATGAAGACGATGCCGTTCTCCTCAGCTTTGGCCTGGACTAGATCTTTAAAGTTGGTCGGTACAGATGTTGGTACGGCTGCGGTGCCTGGTGGGCGTGTGGCAGAATTGTCCACGTCACGGCGCTCGGGCTGAGGCTCGCACTGGAAATCTTTCCTTCTCTCCGTCTGAATCAAATATGCAATGTTCTCTCTTGCTCCTGGTTGCATATACCCCCCTGCAAAACACATAAGTGAAGTTATAAAGCTATAAACACAATTAGTTGACGTAGTATGTTTATTGGTTTTTAGCGACTGACCTAGTCCAGTTGCAACAGCACGATTCATGATGTCAAGGGCCTCGTTCAGTTTTTCTTTGACTAGTGGGTGACTGAGCAGGTTCTCTGAGAGCAAGCTTTTCCAGCCCAGATACCACTTGGTGATCTCCTCATAGTTTGGGTTGTTACTGAGCCAGGAACACAGCACCTGCACCAGGAAACAAAAGAAACACCTAGTACTCAACTGCAGTGACACTTAAGCGTCAAATAAAAAAAAAATCCATTTTAAAACGTAATATTTTCAACTACATGTAAGTTACAATTACAGTTTATGAATTAATGTAGATCAATGAAACAAACACATGAATCACTTTTTAAACTTGCATAGAAATGTATATTTGATATTAACATACGTATTAAATATTTAAATGTATGTTTACAATGTCTATTGAAACAATACAATATTAGCTGAATTTTTAAATTCACTTTACAAATTAAAAAAAAAGGCCAATAGCCAAGTTTCCATCCACCTATGTTTATGCGCATTTTGAAAAATGCCATTTGAGAAATGTTGTATGGAAACGTATTGACGGAAGTGAGAGGGAGCAGGTTAGTTTTCAGGAGTAATGATATTACTGCGCCAAAAATGATATACTGTGTGCTGCAAAGTGCTCTTCCGCCATATGTTATAGTTATCTTTTATCTGCTCTGAAAACCGCCATGTTTTATTTCACGAGTTTGCGCTTCCAAGCTAATTTTGCAGACTCTGAAACCTAGTGGTTTGAACCCTAGCGAGGGCAAGAGCTTGGTGCCCGGCTCGATCCTATGCGGGCCCCTAGAGGAAGGCGCAAGAGCGGGTTGAACGGGGTGGCAGAAGGGGCGGAGGAGGGATGCACAGAAGGCAAGATGCGGAAGGAATGGAAGTGGGGCTATTTATAGTAGGTGGGAGGAATGTGATAGGGCAGGTTTAACGAGGAGATTGATTAGGAGATGCGGTGCCAGCCGTGATCAACCGTCTAGCGCTCCTCCCGAAACCTGTTGTTTGCAAAACGTCACTTTTTTTGTCACCATACTTACTCGATTAACTAGTCATGTAACAGTCTTCAAATAGGGAAAACATGGAAGTGTTTGGTGGCTTGTAAATTCATGCCTGTTTGGTACCGAAGGAATGAATGGAGCCAAGCTAAAGCTAACATAGTGGAACCATGCGCTGATTAAGTGATAAAGTGCACACACTGAGATGGGAGAGATATGTATCAATTCGTCATTGAGAGAAGAACATTGTCAAATATAGAAAAACGGTGGAGTTTTCTTTTACTATAAAATACTTTTTTTGACTTAGACTGGCTGACCTGTAGCCACTTGGGGAAGAAATTCTTATCCAGCAGTCCAACCATGGTAGAGACAGAGAGCATCCCTTCCCAGTCCATCACCCAGTTGAACGGTTCCAGTACTTGCTGATGAGGATTCACCACCAGCTCTCCTAAACACAGAGCTGCAACACAGTAGCAAAACCTTCAGAGACTCCCTAAGGCTCTCAAAGTCTGACACTGATAGTCTAAAAGAGGAGTACATACCTAGTTTGGGAACTATATTTTTGACCATGAAGGCCTCCCAGGCACCGGGTGTGAAGACATCTTTCCAGGGTTGCAGAATGAGTCTGGCGGAGGAGTCACTGGGATGCCAGCGCTGCAGGGCATGGGCTAGTTTACTGCGGATGGGTGCATACAGCGGCTCAAGACGGGTTTGCATCAGAGGCAGCCAGGGATGAATCCATGAATGGATCGGCACTGTGTCTGTCAGTGGGTTCCAACTGTCCACCTATCCAAAAACACAGAGAGGATCTTAAACATATTTATCTTTGACAAGGAAATGTGCAATGTGAATTGGTCATATGGTCAGCACAAACCTCTCTTTGTAGTCGTGGGAAAATAAGCTGCTCCAAAACATGGTCCAGAATCCAAAGAGGCAATACAGGAGCCCAGCACTCCACACAGTCCACCATGGGCCCTACGTTTCGAGGCTGCCACTGAGACACACAGCTCCTCATGACTGGAACCCACACTTCCCATATCAACCTGCACAAAACAAAACTCCTGCTCGAGTCACTTGCCTCCACAGACACACCGCATACACACTCCCAGAAATGGGTTACCTGTGATAGGCATCCATATTAGAAGTGTCTGGGCCACCATGAAGAGATTGTGAGCTTTCAAGAATGGCTCTCCACTGACCGACTTCTTCTAAACCATCTGAACAATCCTATAGATCATTAGAGAGGGCAGAATTCATTAATCCAGAGCTTATACAGAGCAGGAAACAGATAAAAAAAAGAAGATCATGAATGCAAAGATCTAACAAGATTTTTGAATAGTTTCTTACTACTAGATTTAAAAATATATATATACATTTTTAAATTATATATCACATTTTATAATATATTCAACAATAATGCTGTCAAACAATTAACCACAATCGCAAAAAAAAAAAAAACACGTTTGGGCTTACATCATTTGTTGGTACATTGTGTGAATTTATTTTATGTACATTTTTTAAACAAAAATGTTAATTAATTGTATTTTATGTATATATATATATATGTATGTATAAATAATATTTTGAATGTGAATAATTGCGAGTAATCGTTTGACAGCACTGACTTTTAGCAAATAAATGCAGCCTTGGTAAGCATAATGACTATCAAAAACATTAAAAATCCCTTGCTGACCCCAAACCATTGAACGGTAGTATAAATACATACTATACAGAATGTATACCTTCAGTGGATCCCAGCTGCGAAGTCTCTCCTTCAATAAAGGATGCACCACAGACACAGCTAGGTCTCCCAAACCCAGGGTTTTATACTCCTGATAGAAGTCTGTCTGCAGCTGTTGAAAGATCTTAGCGCACTCCTGAAGGCTAAGTGCAGGGTTGCCCTCCTCATCGCCCGCTTCGAATCGGTCCACCATGTTCATCACCTGCTCCAGCCGACCAACAGACTGTTCCTCCTCTGCCAGCCTGACCTGCAGTGCATCGCTCTCATGGGTCAGGGTCACCACAGTGTCCTTTTCATGCTGCAAACGTCGTGCACTCTGTACACATACAAAACAGAAATTAAGAAAACTCATGCAGCCTTCACACAATAATAATCATAAATACAGGTTTCCTAGTCAGAAATTGTACATGAACGGCCTCTATAATATTTACAACTGGGAAATAAATTTGATACCCAAGTGCCCAAGCTGTGCAAACCATAAAGGTTTTTGTTTTATTTATTATTGAATAATCATATAAATATGAAAAGTAATATGAGAAGGGTTGCATGTGGTGCACACAGGAAGCAACACTTAAAGATAGACTACTAAATTATTTGTATTACATACAATTTTATAATTAGCCTTAATTTACGAATACTGTACCTGTAGGATGTCTTGCTCGGTCAGCTCAATGAGCAGTTTGAGGTTGTGTTCCAGCTCCGGTAAGGAGAAGCCAGAGGTCTTCTGTTCTCGTGTGCTCACACTCAAAGGGGCCTCCTCAGGAACACTGTGCTTCTGACTCATATGACTGTAACTGTGATACACCTTCTGCTCTCTGCCTGTCATATCAATCACCTGAAAAGCATGAGGGATGGGGTTAACTTTTTCTTGTAAGATATATAAAAAGACTATTGTGATTACTTAAGTGTTCTGCACTCTCACCTTAACCTGAGCCAGTTCTCCGGCAGGTCTGCTCATGCTCCTGTTGGTCAGTTTTCCATGGGCTTTCAGCTCCTCCACAGTCTTGTAAGAATATTTGGGTTTCTTCTTTGCCGTTCCTGGATCTTTACGCCATTGCCCCAACTCCCTCTGAAAGTCCTTCAAAGAAA
Organism: Enteromius fasciolatus; assembly: GCA_032361145.1. Lineage (NCBI taxonomy): Eukaryota > Metazoa > Chordata > Actinopteri > Cypriniformes > Cyprinidae > Enteromius > Enteromius fasciolatus. The sequence continues at coordinate 6,924,372 of JAUMHR010000084.1, forward strand.
ACATGACTGTTGAAGAAAGACTTAACCTGATGCTGATCTGTTAAGTCTAATGTTTTTTTGTTTTCTGACTTTACTTTGTATTTAAACGGATCCCTTTATTTAATTTAAACTGCTTTAAATAAGATTATTTTAAAACAACACTGATTTGAATTTGATTTGTTCACTTGAAGCGACAAGAAATGACTTACTTTCTCTTCTTCCTCCTCAGAGTCTACAACAGGGAAATCCTGCAGGGACTGCTGGGTCCTCTCATTACCATATGCTCCAACTGCTCCCTTGCCCTTCCGCAACTTTGCCTCAATCGGGTTCACAATACCTACACACAAAAATATTCATAAGATGACATTCACATCATGACCAAATAAGCACATAACGCATAACATAATTCATAATAAGCTAAATGCAGTATACTGGGGTATGAAATAAAGACTGAATTATTTCACCTTGAGCATTTTTGCCCAATCCTTTTCCTGGAACGTAGCCCATCTTCTGCAGAAGTTTTTGACCAATGCCTCGTGTGTGTTTTTCCCAAGATCCTATGTCCTGCCCTGATCTGATACCACCTGCAAACCTTTGGGACGTCTTAAAGCTCCCACCCTAAAATAAATAAATTATTAGACGTATATTACACCACTGTTTAAACATTCTACAAGCCAAGGACTCATTTAATTGATCAAATATGACAGAAAAAAATAACATTTATTAAACTGTTATTATTAACTGTTTTTAACATTACTAAGAAGAAATATATCTTTAGCATCAAAATATTAGAATCATTTCTGAAGGATCATGTGACACTGAAGACTGGAGTAATGGGGGGGGATCCTTTTAAAAACTTTAAAATCTAAATAAAATGTAAGAGTATCATTGTATTTTTTGTTCGAATAAGACGTCTGGGCTTTCAAATACATTCTTATCCATTTGTACCCTCATAATTTTGAATCTGATGTTGAATAATAAAGCCTTGTTATTGTGTATTGGCATCTTGCTTTACCGTTTGGAGCTTTTTGGGAGCAGCAGCACGGGGTGGAGGAGGTGCTTCTCCACTATGACTCGAGTCATCTGAACCCTCGTGATCTGCTTTCTCCTCTGCTGCAGTCTTGCGTAGGCCAGCACTCACAAAGTTCACGGGAGCTGAATAGTCTTTCGATCTGTGTGTATACAAATATCAATACTTAACATTGCCAGTGATAGGGATGTCAACGATTAATCGATAATAATGCGCAAAACACGTGCAAACGGCTGAGAGTGCCCGTGAAGGGGCGGAATCTTTTACGAAAATAATTTACTAATATACAAACTACGCTTTCAATATGATCCAACATTTAAACCTACATTAAAACATAAACAACACAAAGTTCTTTTGTATTGAAATGTAGTAATAAGTCATGTTTTTTTAATCATTTTTGTAGGCACTTCAATTTGACAGGGCTGCTGACGCAAACAGCACAGATGTATTAAATTCCTAAAACTTGTATTATTTGCCTGCTAACCATTTATTTCTCTTATTAACAAAGCTTTGTACCTCACTTGTGTCATAATACATAATAATGTTCCAGATGGGTAACAGGAGGCCTATATTTTGCCGTAGCAGCGTCGGTGGGTTCACCGTACTGAAATCTTTTTATTTTAAATTCTGATCATGTAAATTGCAAACATTGCTATGATTTCATCTGGGTAAGGAAGCTGGCATTTGGAGAGCTATTTGCAAATACCGTTGACTGTATGCCCGCAATAGATGCCCAGATGCATTTTGCAGTACTAAGGTTAACGATTAATCGATCCTTAATTTAAACGACGATCGATTGTGGAAATAATTGAAAATTGACATCTCTAGCCAGTGACATTTACCACTTAATCACTAAGGTCTTTAACAGTTTAACAACCACATACCTTTTCCCCCCAAAGCTGGGCCGCTCATCATCAGAGTCATGCTCTGCCCAAATCCCATAAGTTGCTTCTTCTTTAGTCTGCCTGTATCTGCGTCTGTCTGGGTTGAATTCATTGGCCAAGTCCCACTCGGACACCTCAAACTTTTCAATTTCCACACCATCCTCCTCCTCCTCACCTCTACGCCCATACAAATGGGACATAGACATGTCTCTGCTGAATTTAAATAGTAGAATATTTTAGGCCAGAGTTTCCAAACCAGGGACCCCCAAAGGCCTGCAAGGGAGTTCTAGGGGGGTACATGTGAAAGAAAAAACTGTAACAAATGTAAAATCAAATAAACAAAATAAAGAAAAACAGGTAGATACATCAAACAGTAAAACAAAAACACATAAAACAATGCTATGCTATAAAAAACATAGACTAATTATATTCTCTAGTGTATATACATTTATTTTTAACATATAACTTGGCTATAATATGGCTGCTTTTTCATTTTAGGATAATGATATTTAAGGGCCTATGAACTAAAATCCTCCTGGTTTAGGCACAACAGTACATAAAAGTGTTTAATCTGCTTAATGTAATTTCTCACATTACACTCCTACGGTAAAAGAAAGTGCTTTTGATCATATTAGTACGTCAGGCAACCGATTTCACAAATATCCAAGTTAGCATAGCATTGCTATTTTTTGTAAACAAACGTGCAAGGGTCATTTTAAAGCAGTTACTGTGAATTCTCCATCACGCGTGATTAATGACTACACAGTTCCGCGCTAAAATAGCGGGGCTCAAGCACATAAACAATATTATTTACCTGAAAATGTGGGTTCTCACTGTCAGCAAGACCGTATCCAGAAGCAACTTCCTGTAGGGGCCGGAAGCAGAGCTCTGACATCAGAGCGACGCGGAGGTCAGAAACCCTCTCTTACAGCCATCTTGGATCCTGTGCCCTGAACAAGTGAGTGCTTCTGTGTTACATCTACTGTCATCCAACGCTGTTTTGAGGCGTTTGACCTCTGGTTTATTAATTTTATTGGTGCTTTGGTGTTCCTCTGTGCTGATCGGTAAAGATTTCTTTATTTGGCTTTATTGTTAAGGAAATATCTTCATGAACACAACCGGCTGTCTGTTCAAAATGGGGGCGCGCTGTGTGCGGGGACTGTCTCGTAAAACGTTAAAATCATACGAAATATAGTTTTATAAATGACTACAGCGATATATGGGAAAACTCTTCGATATAATGACAAAAATAACTGGCTTTGTGAGCGTCAGTAATAATCAGTCTTTAGAAAGTTGATCTCGCCTGTTAAACAAGTGATTTAAAAACGTATACAGGTACACGTGTTAAGATATATTTGTTTTATGAAAGATCAAAAACCTATTTCCTGTTGTCCACGTTGGTTTGTTATTATTTGTGTGGTGTATTCTGTAATCGTGAGTACGTTAGACAGTGTTGCTCTGTTACACACGTGAAATGTGCATCACTGCACGCGCGACTGTGAACTGCCTGTTAAACAATGCTTTCGTGTAGTTATGATATTGAATAGGCTATGTTATGCGTTTGGGGTTTTAAAAATATTTGTAAAACTTTTTAATTGTTCTCGTAATGCCTGATCAGATGTGAACACAGCAGTGGGTTTAATTCACCTGGCTGTTAACAGCTGACAGCAGAGGCCTACAGAAAGGGGCCTGGTGTGCTGCTCACTTTGAGTAGTTGCAGTCACATGAGCACCAAGCACAGACTAACACATGTCTGGAACCTTTTATTGACTACATTTTTGGAAAGCTTGTAACGTTTGTGTATTGCTGATTTCTGTTGCAGTCCAGAATGCCAGGCGAAGCCACAGAAACTGTCCCTGTTACAGAGCAGGAGATGCAGCAGCCCCAGGCTGAGACGGGTTAGTACTGCCTTTTAAATGTGCATGTCTGACTAAACTAACACAGTTGCGTGAGGGGTCCTGGAGCTATAGTGTTCATCCTTTTGACAGTTTTTTTTTTTTTTTTTTTTTTTTTTAAGAAATAAGTAAATAGGGCAGATGCTGTAAGTTCAATCGGTCTATTTTTATGGTGTTTTTGCACCTGTTTTAGATTTTCTTTAGGTTTTTTTTTTTATGGTTCTCTAGCAGCTGTTGCAGAAACTTGACAAAGCAAGTTTCTCTAGTTGGAGTGGTGACACGCTTTGTTGGGTGGGGATAACATTTGTCAGATTACTCCACCTAGAGTTTTTAGGTTAATTTTGAGCCCCTCCCTGGATTAAAAAAACCCCACTAGTTCTGTCAAAGAGATAGTTTGGCCAATTTTTGTGTTTATCCAAACTTATATGGATTGCTTCTGTGGAGCACAAAAGATGATATTTTAAAGAATGCTGTAGACTTTAATACATACAGTAGTCAACATTTAAAGTGTGAATCATAAAAGTTCATCAAAGCTGTCCTATGACAAGAATAGGTATTGTTTTTGATTTTAGGACAACTTTTATGAAAACCTTTGATCCACTTCGAATGTTGACTTCTGTGTGTGTATGTATGTGTATATATATATATTCAACAGCAAGAAGAAATTAATTATATATCTTGTATATATATTGATTGTTTATGAGGTAGTAACAACATTTTAATTTATAAAAATGAGTAATCCAGGTCTGTCTTGCCCAACAGTGTGTTTGTTTGTACTGATTAATATTACACTAAAGCTGAGTTGTGATATTGAAAGCACATGCATCCTTACATTTTTGTGCATGGAGTATGGACAGGACGACTCTGCATGAACGGGTTTCTAACATTTCACTGAACTTGAGTGATTACAACCTGAATAGCTGTAAGGAATTTTTAAATAAATGAGGTACTCACTTAGGTGTATTGTTCTTCAATTTATTGTTCCTGAATGTATTTGCAAGACTTTCTGGTCTTTGTGAAGACATCATGCAATTTAGCATGTTTACAAATGAGTTCTTCCAATGATTTTTTTTCATGTAGGCTAATATCTTGTTGTACAGCATAATTTTGCTCACAATGTAAATATTTATATCTAAGTTAAAGCAACAAATTTTATAATACAAGTAAACTTGACTAAGCATATATATATCTTGGTCAAAAACTGGTTGCTTATAGATATGGAACACTATATCTATTGGATAGCACTTAAGTAAACTGCAATGATGCAATGACGTTACAATGGGCAGAATGTTTTACTTTTAACAAGAATAGTTTGGTTTTAAGAGTCATGCTATTTTTCATTGTTTATATTAAAACAGCATTTGATCCATTCTCTAATAGCATATTTCACCTACTAGATTCTTTTACTGCTGTTTTTGAAGGTAAGTTAAAGTTGGGACTTTATATGTCATAAATTAGCAGTGGGGCACTCTGTTGTCTCTGTAGTCTGTTGTGGAAATTGTAAAGTATTTATGAATTTGGTTGTATTTTGGTAGTGAAAGTTAAAATTGCATCTTGTGCATCTTT
>JAUMHR010000084.1:6933048-6954932 GCA_032361145.1 Enteromius fasciolatus
CCCTTAAAGCTGAGGCTGCTCCTAAAGGCAAGCCTATCCCTAAAGCTGAGGCTGCTGCTCCTAAAGTTGAGGCTGCTCCTGCCCTTAAAGCTGAGGCTGCTCCTAAAGGCAAGCCTATCCCTAAAGCTGAGGCTGCTGCTCCTAAAGTTGAGGCTGCTTCTGCCCCTAAAGCTGAGTCTGCCCCTGTTTCTAAAGCTGAGGCTGCTCCTAAAGGCAAGCCTACCCCTAAAGTTGAGTCTTCTGCTCCTAAAGCTGAGGCTGCGGCTTCTAAAGTTAAGTCTGCTCCAGCTCCTAAAGTTAAGCCTGTTCCTGCGTCTAAAGTTGAGCCTGCCCCTACCCCTAAAACGGAACCTGTCCTTGTCACTAAAGTTGAGCCAGCCCCTGTTTCCAAACCAGTTAAAGCCACATCCATACTGGAGCCGGTCATCAAGAACGACAAGGGTATCTCTTTCGATGTTTCTGTCTGTTTTTTGCTTCTTATTCTTATGCTGGTGTATATATTGCCAAATGTTCGCTTTTCAGGAATCTGCTCAAAGATCATAGGGCCATAGTTGAGTTGGTTTATCAATGTGGATATTGCACAGTTATCAGAATAATGGCAATTTATATTTGCTTCCATTTTGAGGTGTATTGTATCAAAGTAGTTGTGCAGTTTAGACGCTGTAAAACTGATCCACCCTCTTCTCCAAAATCTTTAATTGCAATGGTTATTCCAACAGGATTTTTGGTGAACAAACTGTGTCTAATGGCAGATGAACTTAATGTGTCTTTGTATTTTAGGGTCTGGCACTGAATCTGACAGTGACGACTCTGTTCCTGAACTGGAGGAGGACTCTGCACAGACACAAACACAGCAAGCACAGGTAAGATTCTTTTGATCAGCACACACAAAAAGCATTAATTTCCCTCCGCTTTATTTTCTCCTGCCATTTAGTTTTTCCTTTGTCGTGAATTAAAATTGCATTCCCTTTCCACAGCTTGCAGCTGCAGCTGAAATCGATGAGGAACCAGTCAGCAAAGCAAAACAAAGCAGGAGTGAAAAGAAAGCCAGGAAGGTAGGTCATCCACAGGAACTGAATAAATTTCAGTTTAACACCAAATTTAATTCAAATAAATGCAGTGTTTATCTGTACCCTTTCTTCCTTTTGCCAGGCCATGTCCAAATTGGGGTTGAGACAAGTTGCTGGTGTTACCAGAGTAACCATTCGCAAGTCCAAGAACATTCTCTTTGTCATCACCAAACCAGATGTCTACAAAAGTCCTGCTTCAGATACTTACATTGTCTTCGGCGAGGCCAAGGTATAGATTAAAATAAAACACGCTTTCTTATTTAAAGTTGGTGTGCCCTTCTCCTGTCTCAGTCCTGTTTTGTTTTACTAATTCTACATGGCAAGCTTGCCTGGTGAAGTAGACCTAAGGGACCTCTTGATGATGATTTAAACAGTTTGACTTTCGTTCTTCTGAGTCTGATGAAGCCAAACTTTCTGTTCTGAGAGCGGAAACTCACAGTGGTGAAAGTGAACACATTGAAGCTCCCAAAACAAACTAAAACCCTGATGCTTTCTGGTCTCCTCAGATTGAAGATCTGTCCCAGCAAGCTCAGTTAGCAGCCGCAGAGAAGTTCAAGGTTCAAGGAGAAGCCGTTTCAAACATCCAGGAAAACACACAAACGCCCACAGTACAGGAGGAGAGCGAAGAGGAAGAGGTGAGGGAATGATATTGAACATGCTACATAAATGGTCTTCTGTTGATGTATTAAACAAAAGGGAAAAGCAAATGTCTAAATTCATGAGTGAATTGCTTTACCGTTTGCAGGTTGATGAGACCGGAGTGGAGGTCAAGGACATTGAGCTGGTTATGTCACAGGCCAATGTATCCAGGGCAAAGGCCGTGCGTGCACTGAAGAATAACAATAATGACATTGTCAATGCTATTATGGTGAGTTAAACTGATCACTTTATTTTAAAAGATCTCACTTAATGCAATTAAATGCATTTTACAATTTATTAGGGTTTTTTTTTTTTTTTCCAAAAACTCTTCTGTGATGAAGTAACATTTGACTTTCGTTCTTCTGAATTTGTCCTGAAGCCAATTCATTTGTTCTGAGAAGAGCTTAGGCTTTAAATGTGGTGCCATGGTTTTAAGCAGTTTTATGTAATTCATCTTTTTGCCTGCCTTTTACAGGAATTGACGATGTAGATGGAGATCAGGGACTGGTTCACAAGGAGATGTTGCTGATTTGATCTACACTATTGTTTGTACAATTTATACCCAAGAGAAATAAAGGTGTGGCTTGATGAAATTATATATTTTGTTGTGTTTTGTGAGGGTTTTCTTTTTGTTTTTTGGAAATGTATTTCATTGTTTGGTAAATATATCCAAAGCAGCTCCAAACATGGATTGCATAGAGCAAGGGAAAGTTAAAAAAATGTCTTAATTTGTGCAAAAAACATTTTAAAATAAAGATTCTAATGTCCGGTCGAGGCTGTGTCGGATTAAATGTTTATTTTAATTAGTGGTCCGTTTTCTTTTTAGGCCCGATTTATTTGAGATCTTTAGAATGTACAGTTTGTGGGACTTTTATTGTACCAGCTGTTGATCTCATGTGCACTGGCTTTTGTTTTGAATAATATACTCATGATCTAGTACAGTAATTAACTTATTTAGTACATAACCAAATACCTCGTCAGCCTACATGCTTGCATCTGTGTGCAGCACGAGTCTTGAGCCCCCAGGTGGGTCGTAAACCCCGCCCTTTCCATGTAATCCAATGGGAAGTGAGACTAAATAATCAAATTACACTATAAATAAATAGTAAATTTTTTACAAAGATGGTTTCCATCATTTAAGGTGGTTCTTACGCTGGTTTATGTACAAGTGTTCGTTTTTCTAACAATTTATATTTAGTGTTGTAACGTTAGTTTGATTCTGTAAAAACGGGGTGTGGTTACATGATTGTGAGCATGTGATTGGGTCTGCGAGAGTTTGGGCGTGACTTTGGTTCCGCGGCTCCACCTCACGTTCTCTACTGCGTAGACTCCTGGTCCAAATGACGTCATTTTCGCAAGATGTCAGCTGCCACACTGGGAATGTTTTGGCTTCACCTTCTATAGCGGCATATTTCCACATTTATTTATTATTATCATTATTATTATTATTTTTACTGTGTATGGCTTGCATACGTAACTCGGTAAACTAAAAACTTCGTCTCTTAATGCATTACCTAAATGTGTTGTGTAAGTTCTTGGTGAGTTAGCTAACACACATCGGAGCAAGACGAGCCGTAAAGTACAGCACGCAATTCTAAATGCTCCTTACTCTCCGTCAAACCAGGTTATAAGACTAAAATGGCTATCCGATTACCTCTGGCTGGAGCTTTGCGTTACATCGACTCCAGAACGGGTGTCGTTATTGCACAGCGACTGTTTTGCTCTCAAAAGAGAGGACAAGGATCTTCTAAAACTAGGGTGAGATCACACTTCTCTCTTAGATCCTTAAACTAATTACAGTGACGTTGTTTTTACACACAAGATAGACTAATAAATATTTCGCACGCATGTGTAGACTGAACAGTCGTGAGCTTGTATCATAGAATAAATATCTTACACCCAGGCATCCTTATTAGCAGTGTATCATGTACATTTTGTGTCATAGGTGCTGTATGATGGAGAGTGCCCAATATGCATTAAAGAAATTAGCTTTCTTCAGTTTCTTCAGAGAAACAGAGCTGATAAAGTAGATTTTGTTGACATCTCACTGCCAGAATATGACGGTAGCAAATATGAAGGAGTCAGTTATGAGATGGCAATGGAGGAAATGACAGTGATTGATGAGAACAACAAGGTGAGTGCTTATGTATATTTATTTATTTGTTTAGTGGAAAGAGCTTTTTAAAAGTCCAGAAAGATAAGGATGTCACAATTTAATCACCCTCATTTTGAATAATTTATTTGATATTTAATTTTTTTCCTCAGTCTAGAATATTTGTATGTTATTTAAATTCAAGGAATACCTTATCAAAAATACAATTCATTATTTCTCTGTGTGACTCTTTGCAGATTCATCGTGGAGTTCCAGCTTTCTCAGTGATGTACAGCGCCGTGGGTTTGGGTTGGCTTGGTACGTTTATCTCTCTCCCACTGTTCAGGCCTATAGTGGAGCGAGCCTATGGGGTGTTTGCAAAAAACAGACTGAAGTGGACCGGCAGAGAGGACTGCACCACTGGACGCTGTGCTAAAAAATAGTAATACAGGATAGAGAAAACAGACTTTCCAGGTCAATGTATTTATTGATAGTAACAGGCTTTATTGTTAATAAGTTGGTTTGAGAAAGCCAACTTACTGAAATCCGACTTAAACAACTTATTATTCTTCTGAGAATAAAATGATCAGCTCTAACTCCTCCTAGAGCTTTAACTCTACAGACTCCAAACTCAGCCCAACTCTTCAGACTGATCTCACGGAGTGTGCTATAGCTAATTCATCCGACTTACAGTTTTCATAAAACTGAAGATTAAAAATCATCGAAGTCCCATAGACTCCTGTTCACAGAATGTTCGGATGAGCCAAGGACATTCAAACCTCAGCTGTCAAAATCAAAGAGCATAGAAGCCTAAGAGGTGAAACTCTGTCTATAGATGGCCATTTTGGACTGAAAACTGCTGAAAGTCACTATAAGATGCAAGAGAGCAAGTGGGTGAAACGCCAGCAGCTGTGCTGCAATAAACTGGATGGACGTTGTAAGTGCAGGGAAGTAGTGTAGCAAGGAAGATTGCAAGAGATCACTTGTGTACCTAAGATAAGATAAGAATTCATCATATATTGCACACCCAAAATCGACACATCTCTCAGCCTAATCAGAAACGTAACAGGAAGTAAATTCTAGACACTTCTGTTCTACTCCTCTCTTATGCCTTACAATCTCCTTTAGATTTTTTTTCTTTCTCACGATCCTACCACTTCTCTCTTACTATTTACAGTTTTATTAAAAGTGTGCACTTGATACTTTACAAATATTATGCCGCTGATGATTTTAATCTAATGCTATTTTCAGTTGTGTGTGCACTTGAACAGAAATGATAGAAACTTTCCAGGAACTATTGTAGTTTTTTATCAATTTTTTTATTTTAAAATCAAGATTGTGAATAAATATATACGACTGTGTCTGCCTCTATTAAATCATTACTAAACATTTAACAGTCGGGCAGTTTCCCGAACAGGGTTTAAGACTAGTACTAGATTAAAATAAATCTTAAGAGCTGTCTAAACTGAAAAAAGCTTGCACTGAGATATTTTAAAATACATTATTGTCATTGTTTGGACTTAAAATGCTTATATCTAGTGTAAGTTTATTGCATTTAATATTTAAAAGTCTGAGTATAACTGTAATGCCAATATGTCCACAGAACAAATGATCTTTTGTTGAGATCTACAACTGTGGTATTTGTATTTAGAATAAATTACTCCTACTGCGATGGGAAATGACACCAGTGTTGTCACAGCCCTAAGGGAATGTTTTTCTAAATTTAGAAGCCTCCTGACTGGTCATGAACTGTTAAGATGCAGAGGGACAGGTTGTCCTTTAATGAGAAATGGTCAGGGGTTTGGTCAGTATAAACCAACCAATAGGATTTGAACTTCATAGTAGGGCGGGATTAAAAGCCACAACAGAAACAAGTGTAAACACCACAGGAAGTAATCCAGGAGAAAATAAGCAATATACGTGTTTTTGAAGGAAAGTCAGCATTTCTTAATCACCTTGAAGTTAAGTAGGAGAAAACGCGAGCGACAGGACAGGTAGGACAAAATAACTGGATTATTTGAAATCTGCAAGTGACCCTCAAGGTTAAGTGGGCTTTGTTGAGATTGACTTAACATGACCTTATGTTTTCAGTGATTTTCTTTTAATGTTACAAGTTGTAACCACTAATTAAGCTGCACACTGTAAACATTCACACTCTTTTCCCTACAGAATTACAACAGTGTATAACTCTGATTTGTGAGACTAATGATAGATCATTCATTAATATATGTATTGCTTCTTAACATTTTTATATACAAATACAGAGCTTTTAGTACTGCTCATAGATCGCAACAAAAACAAAAGAGGCACATGTCTGCACTTCTATGATGTCTGTCATATGACCACCAGGCAACTATAAATATGAACCGGAGGTTCATGGAAGTACTAAATGGTATTTTTCTGACTTACAGTCGACACCTTGGTGTCTTATTTCATAGTTCTGAGCACTCACCCTGTTCTTATTCACAGAATGGTTTATAAAATCCCTAAAGAGCCTAATGAATTAAAAGCTTAATTAAAATTGGCTAATTAAAACAGCACGGTTAAAGGGATAGCATCTTTATGAATCGAATTAGTTCACTTTTTTCTCGGTGCCATATTAAAATTTAACCTGGTCAATAAATAAAGAAGATGACATATAGATAACGTAAATTACATTTGTCCATTTGACGTTTATGTATTTTTGTTATGTACCTCCACACGATTTTTTATTTATTTATTTATTCATTCATTGCGAAATTGTACCATTTCATTTAGTTTTAAAAATACAAATCCTCCATAACTGACCAGGAGAGGGCGTGCAAACATAAATTAACACTATCATGTGCTCCTAGTGCCCTGCAGCAGAACCTGATTTTGCGGAGTGCTACATGTTCCTGGATTAACATCTTTGTTGACCCTGGAACAGCTTTGTGATTTACCAGTCAGATGTGAAGAACGACTTTATAGTCTTTGGGAAATTAAGGCTTACAATCAGTGTATGGTGCTTGTACATCAGTGCCATTTATCTATTATTGTCTCTTGATTTTAGGGATTACTCATAGGTAAGGTTAGGTTAAGGTGTAGAGAAATGGTCAAGACTACATTTTTTAATTTAAATGTTGTTAAAACACATCTAACTCTGCAAAATCAGCATGCAATCCTGCAAGCCTTGATTAGCTGCATCAGGTGTGTTTGATTATGGTTTGAGCTAAACTGTGCAGAGCTGTGGCCCTCCAGGAACTGAGTTTAAGAACAATGGTCTACACCACCTATTTACAGTACAAATCCGTGAATGAATATTCCGAAGTAAACTTTAACGGACACTGTGTAGGGACCATGTCAATTGGAACACAGCTCATGCACGGAGCTCTCTTCTAATGAGCTGATTATCAGAATCAGGTGCGTTAACAAAGAGACATATAAAATATGCAGAGCGGGGAGGATTGAGAACCGGCTGGTCTATGATATATACTGCATTATAATGATCTTGGTTATTTTCCTATTGTTATTAAGAACAGTAACACTAAAATGACAAAATATAAGGAGAGAGATTATGAATAAGTACATTTTCCCCTGAATTTTTGTTTGCTGCTTTGTATTTTAGACATCCTTTCCATGATTTTGATTCTGCTGCCAATCCTCATTCAGATCATCTGCTTGGTCTCTTGAGCTTCATTTATGGGTTGGTACCTCAACAAAACCCGGGTCACTCACCTGGGTTTAAATCGGCTCTGGCTGGTGTACAAAATAAAGTATCTGCTCACAAACATCAGAAATGTTTCACATCTTGTCAGGAGGCCTCAGAGGTCATGTGGGAGTACCTGCTCCTCTCACTCTACAAAGAGAATCCCTCTCAAATCTCACAGATCAAAGAGGACTATCAGACTTTTTGGAGCAATTAGCAGTTATACGAAATATGAGAATGTATTGGGCCTTGAGATGTATCGATTTTACTCAACCTCCAGCAGAGACCCTTTCAAAGCAGAAGCTCCCATTGGAGTTAACCAGCACAGCAGGACTACTTTTCGGCTGCATGTACTTGGGCTGAGAATAGGAGAGTCTTTTAATCATCTCTCCAGACACATAAACTTGCACTTTAAGCAGAAACGGGTATCTTTGGTAGATTATGGGCAAAGTGGATGGATGTCTGGAGTGCAGGAACCGTTAACCAGAACATCAAGACGAGTTCAAATGGACAGACGTACTGGAGATTCCAGAGCTCTTATAGGGACACCTGCCATTGATCAGGTCTGTGAAGATTCCCCACATCAACCTTTGACCTCAGCCTATCCTGGTCTGCAGCTGTTTCACATCAGTTCCTTGGCAAACAGATTTGGGGAGAGTTACAGCTATGTGGCCAATCACATTAACTCTGTATTCTCTAGAAATCCTAAGCAAATTCATATGGCTGTATCAGGTGATAAGCTCAAAAGGTCTAGAAGCAGAAAGCGAAGAACTATGGGTACTAAAAGTGCTCAAACTCAGCTAAACATTAGTATGGGTACCAAACCAGAGATTCATAACAATGTATCTAGTTCCTGGGATGAAGGATACCTCCACTTTGCCCGGCACATCAATCAATACTTTGGCGCAAAAGTAGCAGATCCTGTTGAGATATCACCACATGCTGAGATGAACATCCTGAAGACTTCAGTCTCTGCGGACGCTGTACATAAACCTAGAGATTCACTGCTACAGCCCAAATCTCCAGGCTTGTTCCACATGAGCAGCCTCACCACACGCTTTGGGGAAAATTACACTTACATGGCCAACCACGTTAACAGCTACTTTAAAGGATCAGCAGCTCCAAAGAATGAGGAGATGGATAGAGAGTTAAACCTTAACAGAGGTTCACATCAGTACACTGTGATCCAGGAAAAAACACTGTCCTTTTTAGACCGTCTGTTGAAACCCTCAACTATACCTGGCTTTGTGGGCAGCTACCTGGGGACGGGCTCTTCCAGGCATAGTGACCAAACCACAACTATAACAAGGACCCCAGAAGAAATTCTGGATAAAACTGTGAGTCTTCCTGACTTTGAAATGACAACAGATCTAATCAGACACCCTTACTCATGCATGGCAATTGAATTTTGAGACATTGGTGTGAATGGCATCTAGGAGTACTGATATACTTTTTTCCTTTGGTCCATGTGCTAGGGATCCACAATATATCACTTACCTGATGATATGAGTTTTCTAATGATTATTATGATTGTTAATGCATTAATAATACCTTTGAAGCCCCAAATTTATATACGTTTTTTCATACTGTGCATAATAATGTTGTGAGACCTAAATTCACTTTGTTGTATTTAGAATGATAGAGTTAAGTTGTTAGTGTTTTATTTTTCCCTTGCTTTTACAAAATCGAACAGAATTTTATTTATTTGTTTTAAAATTATAGTTAAAAAAATGTTCAGCTCATTGCCTCACCCAGAAGTTTGATATCAGTACATCCGTTAAAATTTGCTGTGATACAAAGTAATAAATGTTGTGAATAAGACAAAGATATTTCAAATTCATTTTACTATAAAACAAATGCAATCTTTCTCAAAATTTGATGTTACTTGCTGTTTCTTTTAAATTATTTGTGCAATTTATTAGAAATTATTTTACAGTAAATCCTATAACGCTATTTTTTTTACATTTATTTTCAGTGATTTCTATGTAAAATCTTTTTTTTTTTTTTTTTTTGTGCAGTGAATCTACTTTGAAGCCAGTGAAATCGAATAATTAGCAGGAGATCTGTTTTCTAGGTTTTAAGGAGCAGGAAGGCTGATGAGATTACTAGAGTTCTACTGAAGAGACTGGAAAAGGCTACGGTACCGTCATCTATCACTTCCTGTGTGGAGGAGCTGAACACTCACCTCATTCAGCACCCGGCATGCAAGGCTGTGGTGTGGCAGGTATACAGTAAAACACACAATCCCTTCACCAAATATAGACCTATGTAACTGTAGAAATGCAGAATTGCTTTGATTAAATATAGGAAAAAGCAGCAGTGCAGCTCCTTAGACGCCGCAGGGCCTTTTGGATGAATAAAAAACTTCAAGAAGCCATCAGGGAAACTCTCGCTCTGATTGGTTATGTGGATCCGGTCAGAGGTTGCGGGGTCAGGGTGCTTTCCATTGATGGAGGCGGAACCAAGTAGGAAACGCCACATTTAATCAACAGTTCATGCCTGTAAAACCGGACAAATATGATATAATACTAAGTTTTTAGGGATGCTGAACATCTGTGAACAATTTACTAAATAAAGTCAAATCTTTTCGTCCCTCATATAACCAAACGTGTTTATTCCTAGATGACTTTTTACTTAAAGTTCTTTTGTGTTTTACAGAGGGTTAGTTCCACTACAAGTGTTAAAACAGCTGGAGGCTCAAACAGGAAAACAAGTGTATGAACTCTTTGACTACATATGTGGAGTCAGCACTGGTAATAATGTATACCAAAACATACATTTTACAGTATTACTGTATATATAAATAAATCCTCGGTGAGCATAAGTGACTGCATAATTTACTGCACTGGGATCTTGTACACCTTGTCTGAGTTCAGTTTGGAATAATGAACAACTTACCCCATACATAACATACCTATATATTATGTAATGTACTTTTTATCTCTGTATTGCATATAGGAGCAGTTCTGGCTTACATGTTGGGTCTAGCTCGTATCTCTTTAGATGAATGTGAAGCGATGTATCATCGCTTCGGGTCAGATGTTTTTCGACAAAACCCCCTGGTTGGTACTGTGAAGATGGGCTGGACGCACTCCTACTACAACACAGAACCATGGGAGCTGATCTTAAGGTTGGATTTACACAGTAAAAACCTATACTGTATCAATACCAGTATTAATTAATGCTTTATTAACTTATCCTACATGTTCATCATAGGGAGAAGATGGGAGAGGAGGTTTTAATTAAAACAGCCAGAGATGAGCTAAGCCCAAAGGTCAATGGAAAAACGCTTTTTATAATCCAGATTTTTGTGGACTCCTGACTGCTGTTCTCTCCTCACGCAGGTGTCTGCTGTAAGTGCCGTAGTGAACTGGGGAAAAAGTCCAAAAGCCTTTATCTTCCGCAACTATAACCATGCTCCAGGACGACTGAGCCGCTATGCTGGAGGGTCAGGATACCGGCTGTGGCAGGCCGTGCGTGCCTCATCTGCTGCTCCGGGATATTTCCAGGAGTTCCCTCTTCATGGCGACATACACCAGGTCAGGGCAGTCCATTTTACACAGCTAATGTGAGGACTCGGAACATACTTGTATCCAGATCTTTTCTTTTTCCTCCAGGATGGTGGTCTTCTCCTCAATAACCCCTGTGCTCTGGCTGTCCACGAATGCCGACTGCTGTGGCCCAGCCAGCCCTTCCAGTGTGTGCTGTCACTGGGAACCGGCCGCTATGACAATGCTAGACGAGGCCCGGCAACCTCCACAAGTCTGAGAGCCAAAATCAGCAACCTGATCTGTAGCGCCACTGATACTGAGGGTTAGTTGCATATCGCCATGAGGAGCATTTCACATTTACTAATATTCTAAAAAATAATTTTACAGTTATTGTGTTCAATACACAATTTACAGTTTAATAACTGTGCCATTTTGCAGACATGCATAAAACAAAACTGAGGTTCATATTCAAACATATTGTTCACATTGCCGTTTTCAGGTGTTCACACTCTGCTGGATGACCTCTTATCACCGAATGTGTATTTCCGCTTTAACCCGATGCTGAGCTCAAACGTGACGCTGGATGAAAGCAGGCCTGAAGTGCTTCAGCAGCTGCAGAAAGACACACAGCTGTACCTGGACCGGAACCGACCCAAACTGGAACGATTGTGTGAAGTGCTAATGACAGAACGCTCAGCGATGTGGAAAACATGGGACTGGATCGGAGGGAAAGCGTGGGAGCTGCAGCAGCGCTGGGCTTGAGTGGACTTTACACAGAGCTGACAAGAATTCAATCAAATGTGTGTTATCTGAATGAGAACTATAATACAGGAACATCATTCAATTATAAAGATATGTCTGACGAGTTGTAAATCATGTTAGAGAAGTTACAAATCAAATACACAGCCATTTTAGACTGAGCACTTGTGCCAATGTAAATTTTCAATATTTGTATTTATTTCTGTTGTCATTTTTCAGATTTATGAAATGAAATAAAACTAAGAGCACTACTTCTAACCACTAGTTTGTTATTCATAGTACATTATTTTTTTAAGAGTGAAGCACATATCAGATGATGTAAAGTATAATTAAAATTGTGTTTTTAACATTTTACCCATGAAGTACAGTCTATAGGCATAACGGGCAAATGCAATGGAAATGCAGTGGTTTCGACATTTTAAATCTGGATTGATTTTTTCAAACTAAACAAAAACCTATGGATATTCTCTACTACTCTGACTGTAAAGATGATAGAAAATCATTACCATACACTGACAAAATATGGCAGTGTGACCATTTCCTTTAAATATAAATACAATAGAGTCTCTAATAATGGTGGTTTTAGTGATGTTTTCCATGCCACATAGTCATCGCTCATGTGACTAGCAGTGACTGGGACATCAGTCAAGAGCACAGTTTGTTATTTTGTCTCTCTGTGAAGTTATTTTACTTAAGCCTCTGCTTGAAGCTCAAACAACTGGTTGAATTTTCTTTATCACAGGATTCTTAGCAGACTGTCCTGGGTCTGGTGACACAACATGGACAAAGAGCGCAATAATGATGCATTTGTAAATTGAAAACAGACACAGGCTCTCAACTTGGGTAAGTTTAATTATATGACATTTATTTATTATTATTTAAGATTTAATATATAAAAAGTTTAGTATCTAGCGTATCTGGTAGGCTATTGCTATTCGAGTTCCACCATTACTGGCTGTAAAACAGCGTGATGTCACTGTTGGTTAAACAATGTATGTTTCATTATAATGTCATCCTTCTTTCTGACTAGAGCTGAGAGTTGTGAGTCAGCTGCTTCATCTGAATTACCCTTGTCACTGAAGACAGTGTCAACAACACAGACACATATAAACCGAGTTAGATAGTATTAGTAGTTATGAATATAAACAAAGAATTGTGCAGGGCTAACTGTACAATGAGTTTACATGAATTCTATTTTGCATGTATAGACCACTCACTATAGAAATATCAATATATTTAAACTAAGTTTGGCTGTTTATGGCCTTTACTAATGTAATGCTAAATCAGATAATAAAATAAAAACTTTGAAATGGATTATTATCAGGATATGAAAATAAAATCTTGCAGTTTAGGTTAGCATATCCTCCTTGTGGTTGTATTGGTTTACAGTTATGTTTAGGCTCTTAACATCTCTTGACAGGTTAACCAGCAGATGTTCTTCCAAACAAGCTGTAGTGCCACTTTAAGGCTGAACTGATAAAACCCTCTGAGTTATTCTGTCTAAACTGAGCCAGCTTACTGTGTCCGAGTGGACAGAGGTTTCATTGTCCCGTCTCTGGAGGAAGCGGCTCATTCGGGCTCGTGTCCTGCTCTGTACAGTTTGGTGCATGGCACTGCAGCGCTGCTGATGTCATACGCTCCCCTAAGCATACTGAAGCGCTGAGGAACATGACCTCAATCAGATCATGCTTATGTCTCTCTTCACTAAGAGAGCTGACTCAAGAACTTTTTTGTTCTTTCATCGTATTAGCTCATCTGTGGAGTGTACAGTAAGACCGAGCTGGCATATTGTACTTTATGCATCCCTGGATGCCTGAGCCAATGTGGGTTGGGAATGTGTTTCAGTGCTTGAGATCCTGTTTCCACCCACATCTTTTTCTCTCCTGAGTCAAGCTCTGCCCTCTTGGACATTGCATTGACAAGGAGTTCATTCACCTGTTTCTGTTTTTAACCACGATCATTTGTGTTAAGTACGTTTAAAGCTTAATAGAGTTAAAGTGTGCGTTTAAAGTAGGCAAAAGAGTACCAGTTTATTAAAGCTGATTTAAATCTCTTTTAGATGCTGTCATGAGTCTCATGACTGCATTTCAATTTTCACTGCGAAACAAACATTTCATTCATTATGAGTTCACTTAGTTTTTCAGGACCAAACAATGAGACCCACACATTGATGTCATAATCAAAAGAATGCAAAATATCTTTCAGCTGAGTTTGGCTATTTATATGGCCTATGTAAATATGACATGATAATTAATATAAGGTCAGCTAATTAAGTAAAGACTTGTAGTCTTGAATCACTATTTTTACAATAAACTTCTGCCAGTAGTCTATAATTAACATAATATTTTTGCTTTTTTGGACAGTTTCCATAAGTATACTGAGAGAGAGAGAGAGAGAGAGAGAGAGATGGAGGGGGTGGGACTTCATTCATGGTTCATGGGTAGAGTAGGCAAACGGATGAAGACAATGAAGAGAGGGATGTTAGTTGGAGAGGTATACATTACAGTAGACATCTGCTTGGATTGACATTGCTTTAGACCAATTTTAAATGCAACAAATATGACATTTTTTGAAAATGGGGCAGTGATGACGACATCAATACCCTATTAGCATAATGAGGAAAACAAACTGCAGTGCTGATATGAAAGGTAACAATCTCCAGATGGTGTACTTGACCAATGTGATATTTGTGAATATTTATGTGATATATATAATATTTGTTTTTATTTTAGCACTGTGAAATGAGCTGCAGACACGGATAAAGAAGGTTTTGTGAATCCTGGAGACTTCAGTTCAGTTGGTATGCTAGTTTGTGTACTAATTGTTTCCCAGTAGGAAACCTATGAAGTAGAATGCAGTAAATCAAATAATGCTGTTTTACAAGCGCATGTGCATTATGTATTTGCATATGTATTTCGTAGCCAATTAAATTATTCATGCAGTGAAGTTTAATACTGTTCTGTTTTTTTTTTATCTTGTCCGTTAACGGCGGTTTCTTTAAACATAATATTAAGCATGTATACATAATGTACAATATGGCGGTTTTTAACATTTTAAATATGCTAAAATAAATGCGTTAGTACTTCTATTATTGACGCAGTAGGATTACGCACAGCTCTACGGAGGTGCGTAAATGCAAATAGCTCTGTTGTGGGCAGCGAATCACAGTTGCGTAAAGCGGAAGAGGGCGGGGATTTAAAAATAATACACCCAGCGCTTCATTTGCATATGGAATAGTGTTTGTTTGTCTGCTTCATTACAAACACTATAGCAGCGAGCGTTGTCATGGATTACCATTAACTTCTACACAACTCATACAAAACAAAGCAAAGTTAATAATTATAAAAGCAGATTAGGTATGAATTAACAAACACAAGGAAATTCAAGGCAAGTATATACAGGGCAGTACAGTATTTTATAGTTGTTATGTTAGTACTGGTGTTAGAATTGTCTCTGTTTTTAGGCCACAATAAGGCAAAGGCTATACACAGCTGAGATGAGAGCTCTGAAGTGTTGGAGGATTCCTGCCATACTTACTATCCTACAGCAAACATGGATTTTAGCCATGGAAATTCCTCCTGACGGTGAGGAACTGCTATTTGGAACTTGTCCACAGCTGGCCTTGTGACCAGGGTTCATTGTTTATTCTCATTTGTTGTCCTTTTAATTAATTTAACATTATATTTTTATGTGTACTGTATATCCCCACAGTCAGGCAGCCTCCAATGATCTTTAAAGAGAGTCCTCAAGACTACATAGTAGATCCAGTTGACCCTATTATAGTGGAGTGTGAAGCAACAGGGAATCCACCTCCAGTGTAAGTATCCAACAAGCTTCAACACATCGTTATATATACTTATAAATGTCAAATCTTCATTGAACTAAATTGATTACTTGCATTGACCTTTTTTGGCCTTGCCTTTCATATGTGGTTGTGTAAAGTGCTAAAATGTATGCACTAACTGATAAAAGTGACTTATTGCACGTAGCTTCACATGGACACGCAATGGAGTGTACCTAAATGTGGCTCGAGATCCTCAGGTCAGCATGAGGTGGCGTTCTGGCACGTTAGAAATTTTCTTCTGGGGTCGTCCCGAAGACTATGAGGGTGTCTATCAGTGCACCGCGACTAATGAGTTTGGCTCTGCTCTATCCAGTTCCATCAATCTGCGTGTCTCCAGTAAGCTCTTACACAGCATGCAATTGTTAATACAGCAAAAGCCTTGTCAGCAATAACATGTCATCTCCATGATCAGAGGCTCGTACATGGTTGAAGGAGTATCTGGAGCCAGTCTCAGTGGTGGTTGGACTTCCTCTCATCCTTCCCTGCAATCCTCCTGTAGGTCCTCCAAAACCTGACACTTACTGGCTGAACAGCAGTAAGTCTCCAACTCATATGTTTCTGATATGAAAGATTAAATGATCTAAAGCCACTTTTGAAGCATTAATTTAACAGTAAATAAGCCTTTAAATGTACTGGCTATAGTTTGTATCCAATTTCATCTATATTCCACAGCCATGTCAACAATCCGCCAGGACCGTCGAGTATCGAAGGCAGAAAATGGAGATCTGTACTTCTCCAGTATCGTAGCAGAAGATGCTATTACAAACTATGTCTGCGTTGCACGTTTCCCTTTCACAAACACCATTCAGCAGAAACCACCCCTCATTCTGCAGGTGCTTACAGGTCTGTGCTATCTAGTATTTTCATTCTGCTTTAAGTTTATTCTTTAAGCAAATCTGGTTTAATATTCCTCCATGCCTATGTCTGTGTGTGTTTAGTTTGAGGAAGAACCATTGATTAAACCATCTAACAGTCTAACTCCATGGTGAGTTAGGACTCTTTCTTATGCTTCTTTATTGGTAACACTTAACAGACTGATCCATTAACTAGTCACCTCTGCTTTGGCCAGGTTTGTGAAGTGGGAAGTTCTCTGTAAAATTTGTGTTATTTTATTCCTATGTAGCTCGCATGGCAGCGCATACGCCTCCCAAGTTTCTGAAACCCAAAGGAACCGCCAGCACAACCATTGCGATGCTGGGGGAAGAGCTTATTTTAGAGTGTTTTGCTGCTGGAGTGTGAGTTTTAAAATGATTTTGATGGGATATCTGTTTTTGAGACCAGTTATATTCAGTTGATTATTTCATTAGCTTTTAACCATTAGTAACTCTGTTTCTCTCTTTCTTCTTGTAGTCCGACTCCCTTCATCAAATGGACTAAAGATTGGGATGAGATGTCCATGACAGGAAAGAAGTTGCAAAACTTTAATAAGACACTTAGAATCAAGAACGTCTCCATGGATGATGGAGGAGACTACATCTGCACGGCTTCGAACAGGATGGGCAGCCTGGACCACGTCATCACTGTCAGGGTCAAATGTAGAATACTTCATTACTTTATAACTATTGTTCATGACTGTGACTGTGTGGATTCATCCAAAAATGTAATTTCTTTCATTATTTGTTCATTCTTTTGAATCGTTCCAAACCTGTGTGCTGTAATGTTTTTCATTACACCTGGTTCCATATTCATAGTACTGTCCAAAAATCTGAGGCCTGTATAATTCTAAAAAGTTTTCAAAGGAAGTCTGTAATGCTCGTTATGTTGCATTTGTTCATAAACAGTATTGTGAAATATTATTGCAATTAACTTTTTATTTGGATATATCTTACATTTTAAATGTATTCTTATGATGGTAAAGCCGATCTTTCAGGAGTCATTACTCCAGTCTTCCATGTCACATGATCCTTCATAAATCACATAATATGCTGATTTGGTGCTGAAAACCCAAATCTATACAGAAACATAAGCATTATAAAACGATATGAAGATGAATAAATAATGACTAAATTTGATTTGAAGTATTAATGAATGACAACATCAAGATTGCTATCTACTCTCAATTCTCTTTCCATCTGCAGCGGTTCCATTCTGGGTAGAGAAGCCTGAGAGTCTGGTTTTGTCTCGTGATGACGGCGGTAGTATAGTGTGCAGAGCTGATGGAATTCCTCGACCCCAGATACAGTGGCTGGTTAATGGAGAGCCAATCAGTGGTGAGAGAAAAATACTTCATATACAATCAGGCATTCTGCTAAGCTTTTTAATGCTAATTTTTACTGTGTTCACTTTAGATGCTCCTAAGAGTCCAGGCAGACAGGTTTCAGGAGACACTTTGACGTTCAGGGCTGTGGTTCCAGACAGCGCTGCTGTGTTCCAGTGCAATGCTTCAAACCAGTACGGCTATATCATGGCAAATGCTTTCTTGGCGGTAATGGGTAAGAGCTAGAAGAAGCTGGATTGAAAATTGTAGAATTGACATGCACCATCAGCTTCAGTGGTTAATTGCAACTCTACTATGTTGTCGGCAGATATGAGACCTCGTCTGTTAGGTCCCAGAGACGAACTCATTAAAACAACAGAAGGCAATCATACTCATTTAGACTGCCCATATTTTGGGTCTCCGAAACCTGACCTGCGTTGGTAAATATATTGTCTCACTATAATTTTAAATGGTCACAAATACAAGCATAAAAACACAAAATATGTCTATTGTAATGGTGTGAATAAACAAAACAAGCAGTAATTGCATGAAAGTTTTTAAAATGGTAAATAACAAAGTTTTCAATCAATGTTGTGTAGGTCAAAAGGAGGACTAGGTACCTTAGAGGGAAGTCGTCATATGATTCTTCCAAACGGTACATTGGAAATTAGAAATACAAAGCTACAAGATCAGGGAAGCTATGTGTGTGTTGCAAGCAACGTCATTGGTAGAGATGAAAAGGAGGTCCAACTGGAGGTCAAAGGTCAATATCTGTTATTTGAAATTTCTACATAACGCACCTATATTTCCAAAAACATCAAAATAAGTATAAGAAAATACAAACTTTTTGCTGTATAGATTCTTGATTCTCCATTTTACTTGTAAATGTTTTATTATGTCATCACAAGCCAACCATGACCTGATTGTTTATAGACTAAATGTGTTTTTATTTTATAGAGCCTATTAAAATCATCCGTGCCCCACACAATACTGTAGTCATAAGAGGAAGTCTGGCACGCTTTGATTGTAAGATTAACTTCGACCCGACTCTGGATGTCACCGTCACTTGGCTTAAGGACAAGAAGTTCTTGATCTTAGGAAGAAGGTAGCTTTAAACACATGTCATTAAGTATTCTAGTGGTTTACTTCAGTAAAATATACTTTATTTGACTGCTTTGTGTCTTATAGAATGACAAAGGATGAGGATTCTCTGAGCATTGCTGATGTGTACAGAAGAGATGAAGGCGTCTACTCTTGCAGGGTTAAAAGTGAACTGGAGGAGGTCATTGCCTCAGCCAAACTCACTGTGATGGGTACCAGCACATATACTGTATATACATACACTTTATACATATAAACATTAGAATATTATTCATGTATACTTTTGCTTTTAGATCGTCCAGATCCTCCCAGTGACTTAGAGATATCGGACCCATCAGAGAGGAGTGTTAGACTCACCTGGGTACCAGGACTGAGCAACCACAGTCCTATTAAAGGTACACAAATACACACATCCACATAAACGTAGATGCAAACAAAAATTTGTAAAAAATCTAACCTTATAATGATATAATTTTGAATTAATTCTCTTTTAGAGTACCTGGTTCAATATACCGAAGATCTTCTTGCAGATTATTGGCTGCTGCCAAGCGGCTGGAAGAACCTGTCCAGCTACCCCGGGAACCTAAACTCTGTGATTTTACAGCTGACACCGTTTGTAGAGTACAGATTCCGGGTCATCGCTGTAAACGGTATAGGTCCCAGTAAACCCAGCTGGGCATCTGAATACTACCAGACAGGAGGAGCTGGTAGGCCCTTATTCTATTCACTTCTATTCTATTTTTGTTCAAAATCTGGAGGTCTGTAAGATTTTTTTTTTTTTTAATTTTCAAAACTACAGACAAGTTCTATTTGCACCAAGGATGACAATTATAACGATAACAATAAAGGTATAGTTTTTTTTTTTTTTTTAAATGTAAAAATAGAAGCAAAGTCCCACAGGCAGCACAACTATAATGATAACAGCACAGAGGAACAATGTTGCTGAAATTAATTCTAAAATGATGAATGATAAAAACATTAACAGCCAATTGATCTGATTTTAAAGAGCTTGAAGATTTAAAGAGGCAGATAAAAAACTGCAAAATATGCTATCATACATTGGCATTTAAAATAACTTAGAGTGGTATATTATGTTATATATTGAGTAACGTTTTGTGTCTTTAGTGCCTGATGCCATCCCAAGAAACATCCAAGGAATGGGAAGTGGAGTGTTCAGAAATAACATGGAGATCAGCTGGGAGGTGATGTACTGTTGGTTGATTGGATGTCAGTTATTGTAGTCAGAGATGCTAGCTGTGATGTAATCTCATGCATGTGATATACATTAACTGTGATTTATTTGTTGTGCGTGAAGCCACTGGAGTACAGAGAATGGAATGGACCGAAACTGGGCTACATGGTTTGGTGGAAACGAAAGGATTCAAGGGAGGAGTGGAAGAACTACACAACATACTGGTGGTGTAGCTACATCATCTATGACACTGACACCTTCACACCCTACGAGATTAAAGTTCAGGCCATCAACTTCTTCGGCTATGGCCCAGAATCCCCTGTTGTGATTGGCTACTCTGGGGAGGACCGTAAGTTGACATGTACTTCATTAACCCTAAAGAGATACGAGTCAGTCACTCACATTGTGTTCTCTAACAGGTCCAGTTGCCGCTCCATCTGACCTGAAAGTGTCAGACATTGAGAGCTCAACGCTGACAGTACATTGGGAACCAGTGTCACGAGCTGACATCATGGGCGAAATAAAGGAGTACAAAGTATGGCTTCTTAGATGCACAGGTCAGTGGCATGCTGTAAATGATACGGGCTGCTGATGGAGCTGTGCTTGGTTTCTCAGGTTTATTATTGGAGAGAGAGCAGTCGCCTGCCCTGGCACACTGTGAGCAGGAGGATTAAGACCAAGAGTTTTAAAGCTAATGGACCTCGTCTGTCTGGGACCCTGACCGGTCTTGTCCCGTACAGTAACTACAGGATGTATATTGTAGTGGCCAATAATCGCTATGAGGGTCCGCCCAGCAACACCATTGAGTTTCAGACACCTGAAGGAGGTATTAAACTGTTCACTTAACATTATAACACATCGAATACACGTTTGACTGCATACATGCATCTTTCTTTCCACTCTAGTGCCCTCGATTCCCAGATCGTTTAGAATAATGCACCGGCACTATGACACTATTTACCTGGACTGGGAAGAACCTACAGAACCCAATGGCATTCTGACCGGATATATTCTCAAATATCAGACATGTAAGTGCACATGCATCACTTCTCATGACTTTTGTAAAAGCATAAGTGGCACACATTCTTTTTTCATTTTTTTGGGGGGCTGACACACAATTGTTTTCATGTCTTTGAAAGAAATCTATTTAGCTCACAAAGACTGAATTTATTTGGTTTGATAAAAAATAGTCAAAAAGTAATACAGTGAAATATTATTACAATTTAAAAATGTTTTCTCTCATAATTTTAATAGAATATTTTTTTTTACATTTTAATAATTGTTTTATTTCTTTTTTTCTTTTGTAGCTTTATAAATGTCTTTATTGCTCATCAATTTTCTTAGGTATTCTTGCGAAATATAAATTTACTTTTTGTTGGTGTACACTGCTCAAAAAACTAAAGGGAACACTAAAATAACTAGATCTGAATGAATTAAATATTCTTATCAAATACTTAGTTATTTAGATAGTTGAATGTGCTGACAACAAAATCACACAAAAATGATCAATGGAAATCTCATTTATTAACCCATGGACCCAAAATTGAAGTGAAAAAAACAAGTCAAAATGTGGCCTCCACGTGCCTGTATGACCTCCCTACAATGCCTGGGCATGCTCCTGATATTTATATAGCAGGGTAAGCACAACCCCCACTTGTGGACTGTGGACCTGTTTCTGACTGTTTGAGCAGACACATGCACATTTGTGGCTTGCTGGAGGTCAGTGCTCCTCCTGTTCCTTCTTGCACAAAGGCTGAGGTAGCGGTCCTGCTGCTGGGTTGTTGCCCTCCTATGGCCTCCTCCACGTCTCCTGATGTACTGGCCTGTCTCCT